>JAZGLO010001111.1:45000-140000 GCA_036873155.1 Biomphalaria sudanica
ACAATCCTTAAAGTATTGATATCTACAGTGTTTTGAGTTTAATTTCAATGAAATTTTAAGCAGCTTTATGCAAACTATCTTGTTTAGAATTTATGGTTGGAAAATAAAAAATAAAAAAATACACTTGTAAACTTGTTCCTAGCCTACCCAACACTCAGAGATTTTGTCTTCATTTGAGTGTATTGATGTATAGGCAATAAGCATAATCTTTGTTTACTTGAAACTTTTTATAATGAGACAGTTTCAATAACTTATATAGAAATTATTTTTAATATTTGCATTTTATATGCATATACTGTGGGCACACCTGATTTCTGGAGGTGTTGGTGGGCCGCATAAAACCCTCCGGCTGGCCGCATGTGGCCCGCGTAATTTGTCCACCCTGCTCTAGATGCTATTGTAGATTTTCGAGATAAACTGTGTGAAACTCCTTTTATCTTAAAAGGACATGCAGCAAGCCTTGCAACATTGAATCATACATTACGATGATTACGTGACAAATTCACTGTCAGAAAGTATTTTATCACTTTTACCTATAAGCCATATGACTTGCATGTGTAGCGGGACAGGCCGAGCATTATAAACTTTTTTTAAAAAATTATGCAAGCCTATTAATTTTTTTCCTGAGATTTTAAAAAGATTTTTATCACAGACTCGATCTGTCTGTCTTGTTACACATTTTGAACACGTTATTTCTCCAGTTTCCCATTCTCGGATCAAGTTGAAACTTTGCACAAATTATTCATTGTTCCTAACAAAACATGAATCAATCAAATGGTAAATTACATGGTTTATAATTGATTTTGTTTGATATCGAAAAAGCGAAATACATCTTACAGTACTGAGAGATATGGTTTTAAATTTGTATTTTCAGATTTTCCTTATTTTTTTCTTTCGTCGGCAGATATAGAAGCATAAATAATGCCATCTTTTTAGTTAGAACTTAAATATCGGTATATACATTCTAGTCTTTATGAACGACCGTGATTTTATTGCAAATGAGACGCAGTTGTTTGTCGCTACAGTAGGCCTCTACTTCAAAGTTTCACCTATCGAAAACGTACTTTTTTTTCGCAGTTTGCCCATCACTGGGATAGACAGATAGATAGATAGTCAGACAGACAGATAGATAGATAGTCAGACAGACAGATAGATAGATAGTCAGACAGACAGACAGACAGATAGATAGATAGTCGGACAGACAGATAGATAGATAGTCAGACAGACAGACAGATAGATAGATAGATAGATATGACTATATCTTGTTTTATAATGATGTTTAATTTAATACTATAAAAAGTCACTTTTACTATATGTCCAAATTGTACTGCCAACTAAACACTCCTATTTTATTTTTCAAAATTTTGTAACAATTCTAATAAATATCACAAACAGTTTCTTTTCCTAGCATTTAAAATGTATGTTTTCTTTCGATTAAAAAATTAATTTAAAAAAAAATGGGCCAGTCTAAAAAGAAAGCGGCTGATATTTTTTTATTTACTTCTTCTCACTTGACGTAAAACATTTAATTGTATTGAATTGAATGAGTAAGGTAGTGATCTATCTGAAATGTACATTAAATGTCTTGTCACACCACTCGAATTTATGTGTGAAATTTCAGCTCAATAGGACAATGAAAAGTCACAATAGAGGCTCCCAAAAGGGAAATAGCCGCTATTAGTTTTCAGTGGTCTGTTCGTCCGTCCTTCCCGTTTAGATCTCATAAACTGTAAAGAAGAAAAAAAAGATAATCGGACATATTTTAGACCTTTTAAAATTCTGATGCAACGGCTACTTTTAATTGAAAATGATTTTTTGAAATGTTATTATTTAAACGATCAAAACAAGCTTGAATATTCCTAGTCCATGGTTTAATGAAACGGAACCACCTCTGAATTTGTATAACACAAACTCTCTTTGTAATATTGTTTTTCTTTCGTTGGACTACGGCAAAACGTGAGCTAATATTTGGAATTGAAAAAAAAGAGTTCGCTTAAATAGAGCTAAGACTAGACTTCGCTTTTAATTTGAAAACTGATTTCCTATTACGCTATTAGCTTTTGAGATCAAAACGTCAACGCGGACTGAATAACAATTATGTCATCGGTCCTGAGTAAATGATTCATGTCTATATGTCGCCTCTATTTGCACAGAGCTGCATATCTATATGTAGCTACATGTCAGCCATGTCCCTTAATCCCCATTGGGGGAGCTGAAGGTCAGCGATTCACTCAAGGAAAGGTCATGGATGTTGTCTGCCTTAGTTCCATTAGCAGTTGAGAAACTGAAGTGATGTCACTGAGCACTTAAGTCACTTGACTGAATCTGACTGAGGAACTGTAAGACTTTACAAATAATCATCGAAGCCTTCCTAATCTTCTGTTTATGTCGCTTTTTAAGATAAACCTCTAAAAAAGAGATAGCATTCAATGTTAAATTGTTTAAAATTAAAAAAAAAGAAATAAGATAAGATAGGAAAACTTTTATTGATCCAATTCGGTTTGACTACAATTGACAACCTCAGCGTAACTACTGTACAATAACAATATATATGCACAGTATACATGAACATACGAACGACTTTCACACACACTGCCTGGGCAGTTATTTACAAACATGTAGCTGTAAAACAGCGTCGTCAGACCATGACTGGATGGACTGTACTTCGGGTTTTGTTGTTCTTACAACCGGTTTGTACGTGGGTGTAAGATGGATCATTGTGTGGTCCGACTCTCCGACGGGAAATAACGATCGAGATGTGTAGGCCATTTTTATGTTGCTAAAACACATGTCCAAGGTTTATCGTGCCGTGTGGGAGAATTAACATATTGAATATATGTTGGCAAGTGTTGAGCTAACGAAAGATGATTGAAATCTGCCATAACTAGTCAGGCAGCATCAGAACTTCTCATGCTGCATACACATTGAATGTGTAGTATATGTTCTGGCTGTGAGTGGTGTATATGCACAAATATGACGTAAAAATGTGTCAACTCTCTCGGCAGGTAGTATAGCCTGAGTCTCTGAAATATGGTTTGATGTTAGCTGGAATAATCTGCCCAGTGTGCAACCGAACATTCCGGGCTGACATAGGTCCCACCAGCCACATGAGGAGGCACAAACCCCAGTGCAAAGCCCTCAACCACCTGGATGACAAAAGTTGTCATCATCGAGCCACTTTGGACGAACCATATATACGTTTCAAAATGAACTTAATTACATACAAACTATATCTCCCTACAAAACGTAGAAATCACAAATAGTAACCATACCACACGACCAGACTGTCATCTTTAACATTTTCTCTCTTCAGACAAGAACATCTGTTGACAACATAAAACCCAAAGGCATGTGCAGATCCTCCTGGAAACTAGGAATAGCCATACAATAACTTGTTCGGAACGCCTTAGGTACACATAGTTATATATGAATTTTGGTGCTTGTTAAACTTACACATACACACACACACGCACGCACGCACACACACACGCACGCACACACACATGCATACATACATACATACATACATACATACATACATACATACATACATACATACATACATACATACATACATAAATACATACATACAAACTACATACATACATATATACAAAAATACATACAAATACATACAAATATATATATCAATGAATAGTATTTTGATTAAGCTGCGTCCAATACATAAATTCAGCTTCATATAGAGCGCCTCCTACGTGATCGAAGATGAACACATTTCTCATTTCCTATGGACTCGAAGATGGCTGTAAAGTCCAATCCTCGCTTTAAACAGTCGGCCGCATACGTGGCATGGGTTGATTTGGTCAGTTGCACATAGAACTGCTTCATCTCTCAGCTTTTTGTTGGTTCGGTGCTCTTTCACCATGGCCACTCTTCTTGCTTCAAATCTCGAAACTCCGAGACTCACAGCTTCACGCCACGAGGAGCGATCGAGAGCTAGTGCTTCCCTGCCTCATAGAATACAATGATTAACTGCCTAAAATATATATGTTATGACTATGCCTCCAATATTTTGATTAAGCTAGCCCATTGGACATACGGTGGCAAGACTGCACTACAAAAAGCGATGTTTTTGCGAAAGATGGTATGGACAGTAGTATAGAGGGACAAATACGCTGGGCAGGGCAGAATCCCGTATGGGAACGAACGTATGCCAAATACAGTCTTTTTTTTGTGTGAGCTGAAAGATGGTCGACGTTACGGAAGAAACGCTTTGAAGACCATCGCCAACTTGCTTTAACTGACATAAAAGAGAACACCTGGCTTCAGGCGGCTTCAGAACGAGACAGCTGGAGGTCACTTATAAAGGCCACGGATACACATTTTAGACCCAACGAAAATCCACTGCCGACGAAAAGAAAATCTAAATCGACCACCGGCGGAAAATAGTTATGTCTGCTCTGGATGTGGTAAAATATGTAGGACGCAGCTGGGGCTGCGTAGTCACGTGAAATACTACACTCCTCATTAATCTTTCTTATATAATGATGAAGCTGCATCCAGTATATCAGTTATGCCGCCTCCAGATATTAATTAGGTTCGTTTCAATTACATCAAATTAAATTTCTTCTAAATGATGATTAAGGGTTAGACAGTTCGTCCACTTGGACTGCATCACTGTCTCCTGATCGCCATTGCTAACCAACAAGATCTTGTACACTCGATTGCAATGTATTTTGCATATAAAAATTGCTGTGCCAGCAGTAGTAGTCTCTTCTTTATTGAATGCACCTAAGGTCATTAAAAACAGATGAGACAATGACCCAGCACTAATGATGACTATGTTGTATAATGACACCCACTAGTATATTACTTCCTCGTAAAAAAATGGTCTGCTAATTTTCAATTGGCGCCGGAAACAAAGTGCTCAAAGGAGATCAGTATGCATGAGGACCTCTAGACGCCTTGGTACACTGCCCCCCTCACGGACATCCAGTGCACATTGCTGGTAAATAATGAATGAGTAGTATCGATGGTGCGGCTTAGACGAGTGCTATTATGTGCATAATTAGTGCCGGTTATAGTGAGCCTGTTACGAGGCGTAACTTAGTTTGTGACTTTAATAACACAATCCTCAAGCCAAGAGGTGGGCAAACAAAATGGTGACATTCTTTTCATTCTTTTGAGCATTAACGTAGTTTCTTTTCTTTTTTCTTTTAATATTTAACGTGCTTTATTCAGATTATACTTTCACTTACACTAACACACAAGACAAACAGGTAAACGCACCCACCAGACCATATAATGCTGTTAGCAGTTAAGGTTATTGAGAAGTTGTATACAGTTCATGATCATTTACACTTGACACTGTTCATTGTAATATACCAGCTGGAGTTCATCAATTATAAAGTCATAGTCGCAGATATAGGAGAATAAGTAAGTAGTCAAAACAAGATCAGTTTTTCAAATTCATATTTCTTAAGTTAACAATATCTAAATGATATAAATGGCGGTCCCCGATGGTACTAACTTATTCTTTTAATTATTTTCTTAATAATCGTTCAAAAAGTGGTTAACAAAAGCCTCAATATTGATGCCAGCATTGGAAATATTTTATAGGTTGTAATGTTCTTAGAAAATTCTATTTCTGAGGGTTTAAGTTCTATAAAAAATTTTAGCGAAGGTACACATGAAGGTACACATGAAGGTACACATGAAGGTACACATGAAGGTACACATGAGCGTAATGGAAAAATGTTTATGTGATTTTGTTTTCCTCCCCAGAGATCGAACTATTGATTTCTGTGTCCATTTTCTATTAAAATCTTTGAGAAAAAGATTGATAATTGTAAATAGAAATCCTAAATATTTCCAGAAAACAAAACAATTTTTTTAGTAACTGTAAACAGATACTTAGTATTTTTTTTTGCTTTTCCATTGTGTGTCCTTAGTCTATAATTTGAGCATCACTGTTCCGGATTAAACAGCACTATTATGTAATAACAGTACTGCGGAAAGTAGAGTGTCCCTTTTTCCTGCTCCCAGAGGTAACTGTGAAATGTCCAGCTATCCACTTAACGTTGTTAGTTAGCGAGCAGTCGCTGGCGGTCTCTCGAGGGGTCCAAACACTTATCTTCTATGTTTCCAGAGCAACAGTTCGACCGAGAGCATCAACAGTGCGCGTAAAATTAATTGGATGCAATTAGTACCCGAGGTATGGTCTGCTAGTCAAATGTGATCTTTCGGGTTGGTCAACACATCGGGTGGAAAAAAAAATACACCAAAGTCAAAAGTGCATTAAGAGCAGGGGAACGAAGCGCTGACCAATTGGCAACAAGAAGAAAAAAGAACATCAGCAGCCTGGGAGTGGGAAAAGTCTTGCTGCCTGATACGTCTGCATACATGTTTAGATCAATTTGTCTGAGAGTAGACACTCCGTTGATGAACAGAAAACAGTTGAACCTGATGGCAGCATTATCTTTGGATAGTCAGAATGAAGAAGATACACAATCTTCTTTCCAATCGCTAACATGTGGTCAGAGTAGTCAGATGGATTTAAAAGAAGTGGTCAACGAATGGGCTAATATGAATGGAAAAGTCAGGAACACTTTGAAGAAAGATGCAGGCTTAAGATGGTGAAAGATCATGAGTGATGCCCCAACGATTCAACACATTAAGAGATAGGTGAAGTTGATGAGGCAAGAACGCCTGAACAGTCTGGCGATTATATCTTATTGAACGAGATTTCGTCCAGTCTCTGGATTTTTCACAATACATTCTAGACCAGGGGTTCTCAACCTGTGGGTCGCGACCCCTTGAGGGTCGACTGACGATTTGCCAGGTGTCGCCTAAGACCATTGAAATATGGATTGTTTTTGTCTATTCTTCTATTGCTGTATGGGTGTGTGCGAGGGGGGGGGGGTCGCGGCAGAGTGGGGGGTTGTAAAAAGGGGTCGCAGAGCTTAAAAGATTGAGAACCGCTGTTCTAGACTTTGCTTCCATCAAAGCAAGAACTGTGTATTTTTGTAGAAGGTTTATGACATGCTCACATAGGTTTAAGATTCTGAATGCTACGGAAATAGCGTTAGGACCACTTCTTTTAAATCCATCTGACTACTCTGACCACATGTTAGCGATTCATGTTCAGTGCAAGTTGGACAAATGAGTCACAGAAGAACTATTTGTGTTGAGATATTGCATCTGCTTTCTCAGAAAAGGTTGTGTCAGACCCGAGATTGGGTGTCGGAGAAATAACGTGTACAAACTTTTGTCCAGAGACATAGACAGATACACAGACAGACAAACAGACAGACAGAGTGAGGTGGTATGATCTTTGTAAAAAATATTAGAGTCGAGAATATGAAGAATATATTGCAGTGTTTCTTTTGTCTTTTGATAGTCATATAAAAGCTTAGAAGAAATTAGTAAAGGCAGTCAATTCAGTAATAAATTTGTTCCAATAAATACACTTGTATTGCATTGAAACATGATAGAGTCGCCTTCATTGCGTTACACATAGTATTCAAATTAACGAAAGTTACGATTTTATCGTTTATAGCTCCCGTAATGTATTTCAAATATTCCCACTTGAAGCGCAATATCATAATATGGTCCTACAAACCATGTCTCTATTCAATGACACGATTTATTTTGTAAGATCTAAACTATTGACAACTGTCCTGAAAGACAGCAATAAGCTGACAATGGCTCACTTGACGTGGACAATGGATCACTTGACGTGGACAACACTTCTGTAATAGATCCCAAACAAACAGATAAAAATGTATTCCATACACACATTTCCCGACACCCAATGATAATCTTAAGCATCAGATCTTTACATGACCCTTAACCCTTTAATTTTCATAAGCTTCAACAGCCACTTGTTCGTCTGTTCAACCTTTGGCTCTCAGCCTCTCTGCTCAATTCCCTTCTGGGATTGCGAGGAGAAAAAATAATATAGAAGTGAAAAATGTACTGGACTGGGGGTGGGGGTGGATGTGAAATTTCCCATTGGCTTCTCTAATATTACTTTTTTTTTACACCCCCCGCCCTCCTCTCATAGATCTATTGTTATATCACGAGTATAGAGAATGGCGTACTGGAATCATTTTGGCTACACGATTGACCAGGAATTATTGCTGGACGTGTACGCAACGTGAGACCGGGCCGAGGCTTGTCCAAAGGAGTCTGTTGGCCGAGAGATGTCTCTGAGGGCTTGTAGCTCATTCGATGAGTGCTGTCGTCAACAAGAGAGAATCGCCACCGGAATTGATTTCATGTGCACGAATAAAGGCAATTAAGCACAGCATTTTGCATTAGAAATTAATCTTCGTGATACACCGTTAAAGGCTGGCACCCTTCTAGCCTTCCTCCCTTGCGCCCTCGGTACAGCAGCCCCCTTCCCCAAAGTTTTATCTCTTTTCTGAATCTCTCACGACTTGAATCATCCTCCATAATTCTTGTGAGCTCCCCCCATATTTCTCTCAGTTTTTCTTTGCAAAAAAAAAACAAAACCTAGAAGTTGGACACTGTGTTGAATACTTGGTCAAATAAGAGAAATGGAAATAGAGGAAGTGAATTTTTTTTGTGTCTAGGAATATTTGTTGAAAAGTTGGATGGGCGCTAGGCTGACGGCCGTGGGGGTCTCTAAGGGCGCGATGAAATGGACCGTATTTTCATCCTCTTCGTCGTGTGTGTTTACAAAGTTCATTTCTCGGGGGCGCGAGATCACGTGTGCTCCAGATTACTCTCGAGTCCCCCGTGCGCCCTGGTGTCCTTCCCCGACGCCTTACCCGTGCCGCAATGTCCATACCGGTAGGCGGCGTCCAGTATTGTATGGTCGGTAGAAAATTATCCTTCCCTTGAACTCGAGGCGCTGGCGAGTCTAGCATTTAGCAACCGGAATCAATTGATTACGACAAATGCCATTGTGATCGGAATTTATTAAGAACTCTCTGGTTTCAATGGTTGGGAGGGAGGGGGGGAGAGAACTCATCCACTCACAGGACGAAAAGGGGTGTGAGCAATTTTTTTCAATTTCCCCCAAGATTTGAACAATGTTGTTGTGTGAGTCTGTACCGGTACCAAGGCAATGATTCAATTCATCTGGCACTGGGTTAACGAGACTGTCCATAACGTGTCCGACTGACCACTAGGGGATTGGGCTCAGTAAACGGACTTGGCCCCTAACTGGCTCCTTGCTTGAATTAATACTTTTATAAAAAATATTCTTTTTTTTTGTCTAAAAAAAAGTTCTTGAAAATAAAAGTAAAAACGTGGACAATGTTTAATGTCTAGAAATGTAGAATAAACTTACTGCAATGTGGGTGAAAGGTTATGCTACATTATTTCTTATATCACCAAATTTTATAGAGAACTTGAAATTTATTAACTATTTAAGATATCATCGCCTGAAAACATTGTCAATAGTTAATGTTCCGTAAATACTTTGGAATATTAAGATAAGCTGTTTTACTTTTGTATTTCTCGCCGTTTTACGGAATTTTAGAGTTTTTAACCAGTGTTGGCAATGCTGGGTTTACCTCTAGGCAACATAAGCTATAGCGTAGAGCCTCACTTGATATGGGGTTTACCTCTAGGCAACATAAGCTTTAGCGTAGAGCCTCACTTGGATGGGGTTTACCTCTAGGCAACATAAGCTATAGCGTAGAGCCTCACTTGGATGGGGTTTACCTCTAGGCATCATAAGCTATAGCGTAGAGCCTCACTTGGATGGGGTTTACCTCAATGCAACATAAACTATAGCGTAGAGCCTCACTTGATATGGGGTTTACCTCTAGGCAACAAAATCTATAGCGTAGAGCCTCACTTGAATGGGGTTGTGTGGGGAGGGCCTGAAAAATAGTTTCCATCATTTAGTAGAAAGAGGAAAGGAAAACTTGTCTTATGTTGAATCAAGGGCCCCATAAAAACTTGTCTTATGTTGATTCAAGGGCCCCATATCTAAAAAGCTTAGGGCTTAAGTTGTTTCTGTAATGATATTGCTAGTTTCCTGTTAATTTTCATCATTTCTTTGACTTCTCGGGTTTTTGAAGGCTGAACTTTCCTAAGGTGAGCACTTAAAATAATTAGTTGGAAGTTTCATCGTTCTAGCTATGTGCCATCAGTATATTGAACAATTCAATGAGGTATAACCACGGAGCTTCATTTGCTCAAAAATGTTTTTTATACTCATTTATATAGAAACAAAATATGCAAGTTACGTTATTTGTTTTTCTTTTTTTCAACGTAGCCTTCAACAACAACAACAATAACAATAACAACAATAACAAATCTGAACAACCCGGTAGCCAGGAATCTTAATTTAGACCTTCTGAGTCCAAAACATTAATGACTTGTTTTAGTCGATACTTCTTAGTATCCCTCAATCACCTTTTTGAGACTGATCATTGGTGGGCAGGGTGACTGTGTGGGGGATAAAGGGCAGTGGACTTCCGCTAGGAGATTCTAGTTTGATGTGACATCAAATCGGTTAGCGTAAGGGTCACATTTTCTCGCCGTAAGGTCATTCTTTCCATATTTCTCTCCGGCTGTGACATTGTCACATGGAATAGATCTTCCCCCCACACTTTACTTGTCAATAAATTCCTCGCCAGTAATTTCAAATCTTTTCAAAATCATGGACTCGTTCAACGTCATTGCACCATTTCCAGCACATCATGTCGGTATATTTACACAAGACAATTGGAAATATTTTAATGCTATTACTTTTAAAAAAAATGTCTCCTTAAAGACCTTGTGGTCTATAGGGCAGGTGATGTAAAGGTCATCTGTTTCTGTGGCCTATGGATAAACAAGGGTGTCGTGTCGCCAGCACAAAGACCAACCGCCTTTACTTTTCCCCAACTAATGTCAGTTACCCATTAAAGATGGACGGGTGCAGAGGTGCCCAAGGATCCCGAAATTAAAATTCCTAGTCTTCATCAGGTATCCCTTTTCGGAAACTAAGCGCTTTACTGCTCAGCCACAGTTATTACTTTAGCTCTCTTTCAGTTCCTTCAGACAACCCAAAGCTCTTTTAGTTCCATCAGACAACCCAAAGCTCTTGCAGTCCTATCAGACAACCCAAAGCTCTTTCAGTTCCTTCAGACAACCCAAAGCTCTTTTAGTTCCATCAGACAACCCAAAGCTCTTGCAGTCCTATCAGACAACCCAAAGCTCTTTCAGTTCCTTCAGACAACTCAAAGCTCTTTCAGTTCCATCAGACAACCCAAATCTCTTTTAGTTCCATCAGACAACCCAAAGCTCTATCAGTTCCATCAGACAACCCAAAGCTCTTGCAGGACGGGCAGGGGATGGAAGAGGACTGAGTTCGAACTCGAAAGATTGCGTTCTAAGTCCGAAGCAATATTCAGACAACTAGTCAGACTTCCTGTGTATTTCACTGAGCTTTATTTTTACACAGGTGGCTGAGAAGGTGAGAACGCTTCAACAAAATAGGGCTTCATGAGTGGAAGTACGAGAAGTCAATCATCATTTTACATCCGAAAGGAGCCGTCCATCTAATAAATACACACTGAATATGCTTATTATGGCTCATTGATTTCGTATAACTAATTATGGGACCTAAACCTTAGGAATACTATTTAGAAGCTAGTTGCCACTTTGACATTTAGTGTCTTCGTAAAGGGGTGAGGTGACTTTTCAAGGCAACGGAAGTAAGGACGCCAAGCGGAAGTAACAGTGTTGAAAACATGGAGACTGGAATCAGCGCAATTCTCTTACACAAGCAACTCTTTTTGTTTTGATCAACAAGAATTGTTTCCTTTATTACTCCCCCCTTGCCACTCACGCCCCCCCCCCCCACCTAGACACACCACAGTCCTGCGCACATGTAATGGGCAACGTCACTGCGAAGATAAAAGAAATTTTTTTTTGGTTCCTTTCTCTTCAACACCAACGTCCCCGGATGTCACCGAAACCAACGAATCAAATTTGTTCTTTTTTTTTTTTTTCGTACTATTCGATCTGATATGTAAACCCATCCCCTAACAGACACACACACACATACACACACGCTAAACACTTACTTCATCCTCCCTGCTGCCCACCTTTCGCCCTCCTCTGCCTTTTGTCTACGTACTGCTCTTGTTGTTGAGGGAGATGCGAAAGGGCTTAATGAAACTCGTCGATGCGTGAGAGTTTAACACGGCCCGCGGTCTCGTTATGAAGTCTAGGCTTGTTGAGGCCCCTTCGCTAATCATATAACTAACCTTTCACATCACGTCTAGATATAGAGTCCATGACTGGTGGGCCTTTTTATAATGCGTGTTTATGTTTGTGTGTGTGTGTGTGTGTATGTTTGTAATTATCTGAACCTAAACACTCCTCCACTGTTGTTATTGATGGTCGTTGACTTGTAGCACCAAACTGCTGGTAGACAGACAGCTATAGGCGGAGTACATCTTCACTTAGCAATCTCGAAATAACATGAATAACTTCTTGAGTAAAGCTAAATAGAACTTTAATTACGATATAAACCAATTCAACATATAATAAAATGAAGTCAACATATTAGACTTTAGTAATACTATAAAATGGTATTCTGGACAAAATCTCACTACAATAACACGTCTTTTCAGTCTGGAAATATGGAGTCTTCTCTCCTATCTTAGACCACTGATGACAATGCAGTTCATCTTGCATAATAAAACCCCACATTCTACAAACAGATTTCATTCTATCAAACTCCACACATTTACCAACATTCTCTCGCACATTCCCCGACATTCTTAACACCTTTTTCCAACGCACCAAAACTCACTTCTACCCAATTGTACATTCTTCTCAGACAGAACCATCCTCTCTCACAAACCCCCAAACTCTCTTCCACTTCCCATACCGTAGTCCCACATTTCCACACACTTCCCCCCCCCCACACACACACACATTCTAACAACATACTGATATTCTCAATCACTTTCTAGCCACACACTGTAGCACTGGTCTAAAAACAAATAATACAAATATTTTTTATTACAATTATTAAGATATCGCCAAATCGCTAAATAGCCTAAGTATGTTGCACAATTAAAGTTACCTGCCACAAACACATACCTTATAGAGATCTATATAAAGTTGAACATGTTTTAGTGATCAAAGTGTTAACAAAGAGGTCCAGTAGTTTAGCATGATGCTCCGCAACCAACTTATGTCAGGCAACAGTTACAGCTGAGAAAGACGTTTTAGAGCACTGATGCCCAATCTACGGCCTGAGGTTCATATCCAGCTCAGTGAAACGCCTGGAGCTCCAGAGGATCGACTCCATTGCGGCTTGTATCTCATGGATGGGAAATTTAAATGGTCTTCAAGTCGACCAAAGGTTCGGAAACACTGTCCAAGAAGTACCCCCCCCCCCCCAAAAAAAAAAAGAAAAAAAAAAAAAAACAGCGGTCACCGGGAATTGATCTTCAGACCACCCGTTTTGATAAGTATACAAGTGAAAATATATTTATTCAGTATGTTTTCTAGCATAAAAAAAATCCTACTGTTAGCTAATAGTCGTGAGCACTAGTGCGCTGGCAGTGGGTCTAAAGACAAAAAAATTAGATTATTTATTTGAAGCTAAACTTTTTGCACATAGTAGGATGTCTATATAGCGCTGAAATAATAATTTCGTGTAATCGATCCACATACTGACCAATATTTGTGTACAAAGCAACGATCTCTGCCTTTGTCTGTCTGGTCAAAAGTTTGAACACGTTTTTTCCCTCACGCCAAGTTGAAACTTTTCACAATTATTTATTGTACCTAAAATAAAAATCAATTAAACACAATTAACCGAAATAGTCAATTAAATGTTTTGTATGATATCGAAAAAGGGAAATTAATAGTTCAATAGTGAGATATGATAGTTGTAAATGTGAAGTTCTTCCTTTTTTTTTTTTTTTTTTTTTTTTTGTAATGTAGCTTTTACATTTTGCTAGTTTTTTGTTATAATTTTAGAGGACAAATAAAATCTGAATGTTTATTTTACTTTAATATTCGAGCAAAAAGTAAGCATCGATCACACACAAATTATCCAACGTATTGATATAAAAATGGAATACGTTTAAAAAAAACATCAGCTCAAATGTTTTGTTAGAGCTGAATGGACCTAGAAGGACCTACAAAGAGGGTCCCATACGCTCCATGTCTTCACTCTAAAACACAAATCAGTTACCATCCAAACCATGTGTTCAACGTCACCAGTTTTGAAGCGGAAGTGAGGATGACGGGAAATTACAGTGACCAGAAGCCAGATCCATTTAATGATCTCATGTGTTAAGAGTCGTGGGCGCCTTGCTCGGATCACCTTGATTGTGACAACCTTTTCAGACGTTAAACCGTACACGGCGGCCCTTGCGTTTCTCACCTTTCTTGCTCCTTTTGCGTGGGAGGGGCCCGACTACGGCCATTGCAGGTCCCGGGGATCACAATCATTATCTTCTGGAACATGACAGACCGTTTTAATGAGGATGTCAACTAAGCCTAATGAATACATCAAAAACTGGAGCTCATTGAAAACTCATCGGCAGGGCAATTAAAGGACAAAAGGCAAGGCGGGGGCTCTTTGTTGGCCGGCATGTTTCCATGGGGCACACGGAACTCAATGTTGCCAATAGTATTTGACTTTATAATGTGGCTGACAGATACAGGATGACAAGCGAGCAGCCAGAGTTGGAAGCAGACAGAGAGGCTTTATGAAGAACAACCTCAGAGATTAACCAGACACATACGTTCTCTGATAGATAGATAGATAGATAGATAGATAGATAGATAGATAGATAGATAGATAGATAGATAGATAGATAGATAGATAGATAGATCTTCTGTAACTAACTGGAAACAGTTTGATGTATGGATTTATTTGTTGGCTATTTTTAATGTCCCTTTGAGATCTAAATTAAAAGACGATTGTTATAGAGTGTGTGTGTGTTTCTATGGTGACGGTGGGAACAGATTAGCGATTGGTTGTGAATGATGCAATATAAGCGGCATTGTCGTCAGCTGTCTTGTCTAGGACAGACGACTCCAGAACCTGAGACTGAAAAGTGTTATTATAGTGAGTTAGATTTTGTTTAAAATACTATTTATATCATTACTTAAGTCTATTATTATACTATTATATTCATTTTCATTTCATATTAAGTTGATTTTGTCAATAGTAAAATTTTTTTTTTTTTTTTTTTAAATCTTGAATCAATAAAGTCTTACACTCGGAAATTCCCGAAAGGTATAGTCCTTTCAAGAACGCGATAGCACTTTCAACTTTCAAGAACGCGATAGTCCTTTTAAAACCAATGTTGGATCTAGAATTCTAGATCTAGACCAAGTTCTGTAGTCAAATGTAAATTTCTTTCTTTTTTTTTTACTTTGAAAAATTATTGTGACCAACGAGCTAGTAATTATTTTCTCAGCAATGTACATCCACTGTTAAAATGTATTGGAAAATCGTAAGAGCCGTTTTTCGAGATTCGTGTCCAGGTTCCATCCCCCACCTTCTATGAAGTTGTGACTTGTAATAACGAAGGATGAAAATGAAGAAAAAACACTCTATATATTCATCTTAATCTTGACTAAATATGGGTAAAAAAGAAACGCACTCTAGTCCTATGTCCGAGTCCTATGTATGTACTAGTAGAGAAATGCAGAGATAAGAGAACATTTAAAAGAGAGTGATAGAAATTAGAGGAATGGAGAGAATGAGAAAGAGATATATATATAGAGAGAAATAGATAGATAGAGGGAGAGTGAGAGAGAAAGAGCGCGTAGAGATTTATATACTTAGAAATCGAGGCAATCAATGAAAGAGAAGCGAGAGACAGAGAGAGACAGAGAGAGAGAGAGAGAGAGAGAGAGAGTTAAAGACATCGTTGACTAGATCTAGTTTCTCTGGAACTGATTCAAAGAGATCACTGGTCCCCCCCCCCCCCCCCGACATCCAGCCTAACTGTACCAGCACAAATGTCATGTTCCAGAGTTGGTCTTCGTTTCTTCTCCATCTCCCCCCCTCTCCTCTTTCTCTTTCCTGTCATCTCGCCTCATCGACAGACGCTACGACCGCCTAGAGTAGACAGTACATCGCCCCCCCCCCTCTTCTCACGACTAGATCCTTCTGTAACATTCTACCCGCTAGATCAATACGCAAACCCTGTCCCTCACAGTGGGCTGGGCCTGACTCCACCGCCAGGCGGAGCCTCACAAACGTGATGGCCGAACTTCCGCCAAGCCACGCCCACTCCCTCTGTGCTGTGACCGACAAGGAGACACTGTCAACCATTTCCTCCCCCCCCCCCCCCATCACCTTCTTTCTACGTCGTATGATTCCCCCCCCTCCCCCACCTGATTGTAACAGTAATCTTAGTCAACTGGTGTAAACACCATAAGGATAGAGTATTACTCCCCCCTCCCGCGTTCGATCCCGTGAAAGTGTTCTGAGCGTCCACCAATCGGCATCCCTTAGCTTCCAGACGTTGTTTTGTTTTTTAAACTCTGCGCTCCAAGGGTCGGCAGTTAGTAGTGCCAGTCTCCAGTTAACAGGATCTGATCACTTCTGCAGTTTGGGGACATCGGCTTTTAAAGTGCCTTCCCCTTTCAACAGAGACCCTTCCGGTGTTTTCTAGTAACAACTTTTCCAGATTATTCTATTGGCGCTTCTTTATTTCACCCCCCCCCCCCTAAAGTTATCCATTTTAGTCGATTGTAAAAACTAGAAATAAAAAACAAATAAAAAATAACTTACTAACAAGAAAGATACAGATGGATTTTAAATAGCTCAAGAAAAATTTTAAGAAAAAGATTTTCACTTGAGAACTTGTTGGATTTAAATTAATTTTGAATATCAACTGTTCTTAACAAACTGTTTGATGTCCTATGTGTCCATGCGTTGTTCTGAGTCAAAATTTGAATTAAACAGTTGATTTCATTTCAACGATGGAGACATTTCTTTTGGATTATTTTCTTAAAAGTTGGCAAGTGGTTTGTTGACAATTTTGTTCTTTTAATTTAGTTGCTAAGATAGCGCAAACATATTTTTAAAACATTAACATTAAAAAAAAAAAAAAAAAAAGACAAAATAGACTAATGACCACTAGCGGTAAACAGGAAGTCATTCCGTTGCCATAGAAACTAATCATTAGACAAAAGGAGGCTCAAGTCATTCTACTGCAAGGAAATCAACAGGTTAGTATATCTATCTGTTTGTCTGTCTATCTATCTATCTATCTATCTATCTATCTATCTATCTATCTATCTATCTATCTATCTATCTATCTATCTATCTAAATAATCAGTTATTTTGTTATCACGTTATGTAGATATGAGTTCGTTCTTCTACCTGTCATTGACTCTATCTCTCCTCCACTCTCTGGTATTTGAACAGAATTCATGTATCTCTCTTATCCTTACATTTGTAATTAGTTTATTGCTTTCTTCTTTAACATGCAAACGCATACAACGCAGTATTATTAATAATAGGAAGTGTATCGCCAAACTACTAAATATAATCCCTCCCGTAGTAGGAACTGTACGATTGAGTCATCCACCTGTAATCCAAGATAAGGGAAATAAAGTTTTTCTCTAACTGCTATCTATATTGAAAAAAAAAAATACCGACCTAAATATATGAATACAATGTTCGGCTATTTGTGGAGCACGTCTGGAGCAAACATGACAAAATGTTTCAATATGGCGCCAATGAAACCAATAGTTTTATACCGAGACTTATTGTATCTACTGATGTTGTTTCTAGTCCATCTTTTCACCACAAACATAAAGTCTTACTCAAACTATATATAGTAATCTAAACAAATGAATCCATATTGCAGATAATTTAGTTATCAGCTAGTTATGATTAATTGTCTGTAATGAGTGTATATTTACTAATATCTAGTTCTTATAAGAAAGGCTACACATGGCGACGATGATATTATTAGATTGTTCCAAATAAAGAGATGAAAACGACTCATTTTTTAAAAATGTAATCAATGTTTAATTAGTGTATATTGTAAATACTCTATCCATAAAAATCATTTATATTTTTAAAAATATTATGGTATAATGTATATTAAAAATATTTCCGATCCTAAGGCGTCTAGAACTATGTTGCAAACCAATTGTTGTCTATCAATAATCCAGAATCTATATATGTATGCATTAATTTAACTAAGATACAGAAATACATTGCTCCTGTTTCAAAACTATAGTTTTCTTTCTTGGTTTCCTTATGCAATGTAAGAAGTTAGTAGATACAAATTCATTTATGTGTTAAAATTAATTACCGGTAACTACGGTAAGTTGGTAACTGGGAGACATTAGCCCGAATGGAACCCCAAAATTATTTTGAGGGCACTTGTATTACAATCTGAACAAATTGATCTAAACTTTATGAACAATTTAATCCTCCTTTCAATTTGAATAAAAATATGATTCTAGAATTCAAAGACAGACATTGTTTATTTCTAATAAGAAATGTAAGTGTATAAATCAAACACAGAGTTCCACGATAATCAATACATTGATCAAATTTAGCCATGAAATGAGCGCAATTACCATTACTGTTAACATTTGATCTGTAGATACATTAAATCAAGATGAAGCTTCTAAAAGCTCTACAGATTTTTAGATTTACGCGAATTGACTGGTTTGTGAACTTTGAACTTCTTTAGTCGGAAAAAAAAAGAATAAATAGAATGAAAATTGCAATGCGCGCATAGATGCGACATCTTCGGAGGTCACGATAGATGGAGAAATGATAGTATTCAGGGTATAGATTTTTTTTCTTACAAGCTACGTATTTCATTTTCAAATACTCGATGCTATTGGTGGTTGATATGGACTTGAACAGAGTACTATAACAGAACGAGGTGAGTGGCAAGAGCAAAACTTCGCAAAATAATTTTTCAACCTGAGGACTGTGAGTATGTGTGACAGGAGACATTTACTACCAACTACCTACTACCCAAGGGCAATATCCTGCCCATGATTCTATCCGGCCCTTTGAAACTTCTTCCCTTAATGCTTATTGAAACCTCACTGCTGCCTCTTGTCATGCTTTCACGTTGATTCGGTTCATGACGCAATAATGTCAATGTCCGTCTGACTGAAAAAAAAAAGGTTGTTATTTATTCCAGACACCACCTTCAGCTACATCAGATGTAGCCAATAAGTCAAGTCTTAAATGGACATTTGACAACTATTGTTTATATAATAGTTCCTGACTGAAAGATTCATGAATCCTTCAGTGAAAAATTAACTATTAAAAATAGTATTTAAAAATTATTTTTGCTATCATTATAACAAACAAACAAAACAAACTAAATATATAAGAAACTCAATTCGCAAATAAAATAAATAAACGTTTCATATTAAAGTGTCATATAAAGTGTCATATTAAAGTTTCATATTAAAATGCCATATTGGCCAGCCAATAGATTTGTAATTGTTTGTTCAATCGCCTAGAATTATACATAGAACATAATGACAGAAATCAACAGGATTTGGAGACATGTCTTTAGTTCCTAGGAAAATAGGAACAACAAAAAGGGGTTTAGTAAATACAAAAAAAGTAATGTAAAAAGTAATGTTACTGGCAATAAAATATTATCTACCTAAGAGGACAAAACATTTAGAACTGTTAGAGAGAGAGAGAGAGAGAGACAGAGACAGAGACAGAGAGAGAGGGAGAGAGAGAGACAGTCGCAGGTCAAAAATGTAAAGTTATTGAGGGACAAGCAAAGATAAGTCAATATTTTTAGATAGTGGTGAATAAAGCCAGACCTTTTGATTGTCTCTAGATAGATACATATTGCTCAATAGTTCGTCCATCTCCCACCCATCTCATTGGCTCCTAAAGTACCAAGATAAAGATGTACATGTTTAACTCTATTTCGTCTACATCTAGGAGGTCCTATAGGAACGCTTTTTTTTTCAACAATTTAGACCCCAAGGAAAATGGCGAAAAACAACATCAACACCAATGACATGTTAGGCGGCCGTCTTTCTTGAGACCAACTGTGTGGTACTTAGACAGTAAAGGACATCATTTTGTTGTGCTCTCTTGTCAAGCATGGTTGTCTGGTGTTTACATCCCATCATTTTGTTGTGTTCTCTTGTCAAGCATGGTTGTCTGGTGTTTACATCCCATTCGCTTCCTCTCTTTATGTCCTATGGGAGGCTGGGAAGGTCATTAACACGTTGTCAGTTTCTAGACTCGAACTTGAACCATCTACCGTTATATTGCCATAAACAGTAAATCGGATTCCGATGAAGACATTATCAATAGCGGAAGGGATTTAAATCTTGTATGAATTCATTTCACATTCAAGTCACAGGAAAACTCTTCAAAGTAGCGAATTTCCTGCAGTTTTTTATTAATATTTTTATTTGCTTATCCGTCTGTCTGTCTGGGTGCCGTGCGTGGATTCTTTTACACTTTTCCCCTCCCACTTGCCGTTCTCGGATCAAATAGAAGTTTCTCACAATTGTTTTTTGTCAATGACAATGTCGATGTCGTGTAACAAATAAAAAAATAAATTAACCAACTAGTAAAGCAACTAATGGTAATTGATTAATTTTGTTTCAAATAAAAAGAGGAGATAAAACTTACAATATTGAGAGATATGAAAGTGAATGAGCGGTGCTCTCCCTTTACTAAATATAGTCTATGTTTTTTTTTTTAAATGTGTTAAAATATTTGTGGCTTGTTTTGTTCTTTTCCAACCTGTCCCTCGTTTCTCCCACCTCTTGATCTCTTCCATTTGGTTTTGACCTTCACCTCTAACACATCCAGACGACCCGAGTAACACAGTCACGAGGTGCGTCATCCCTGTTACAGAAGTAGCACTTTTCACGTGCAAGAGTTGTCCCTGTCACTTTGCTCACGTCTCGCAGTTAGTCACTTTAGAACTACGCGATGGTGAGACCTGTTGGTTGACAACTCACTCTAGCTGCCCGATACTGAGACGAATGTCTCTAGCTAGTTACAAAGCTTATTCCAACTCACTCTGTCTGTTAAAACGTTTGTACACGCTACATAATCCACACCCATTCTCGGATCATGTCGAAAGCTTAAACATTATTTATTGTACCTAACAAAACATGAATCCATTTAAAAATGAAGGAATCAGTCAATTAATTATTTTTTGATATTTGAAAAAGGGAAAATACTTTATTGTGATATGTAGTTGTAAGTGAGGAGTTCTTCCCCTTAGATAAGCTTAATGATTTTTTAAAATACTGCGACCAAAGTTTTTATGTCTTATACTGAGACCAAAATCTTTAATAATCTTTTACTGAAACCAAAATCTTTATCTGTCTTCTACTGAGACCAAAATTTTTAACAGTCTTTATCTGTCTTATACTGAAACCAAAGTCTTTATCTGTCTTATACTGAAACCAAAGTCTTAAGATGTCCTTTACTGAAAACAAAGTCACTGAAGTGTAGTATTAACGAATAGTAATGCCAATAATCATAAGCGTAGCCAGGATTTTTTTTTTCGGGGGGGGGGATTTTTCTCTTTCCCCCCACCCCCGCCCCACCCCCGAAAAAGAAATCATATATATATATATATATATGTTTGTATGGATGGATGTGTGTGTGGTGTGTGTACATAAATAATCTCTATTACATTCTGACTATTCTTTCGGAAGACGTTTATTGTTCCCTTGAATAGGTTTTTCCTGGAATTAGTGAATAAATTGTAGACTCCTCGCCCACGCCAACGCGGTGCAGAGCCCCGCCGCCAAGCTCTATTTCTGGTATTGAAAGCCAACAAAATGTATATTCTGAGGTACCTACAGTGCAATATTTTTTATTGCTGGCAAGCTGTTTCCATAAAAATCTGTTACCCACCTGCTCTGAGGACCTCCATGAAAGTGTGGCGCCAAGTCATACTAGGATGTCATCGCAACTCTTATTATGCCTAATTCATGTTTTCGGAGAACATGTCCCGCAAACCTCATGCGACGCTCTGTCGCAACCTTACTAAGGGGTCGACTTTCACTTTGGCACAGGTTTTTCTTGATTTAGACCCAATCTCTATAACTGACTCCTAAAATCCGACTTAGCCATCTTTGTAGAGCCACATTTAGCGCTTTTCAATTTCGGCAGATGACTATTCATTGCAAATTTATTAATGGAGCCCAGCCACTGGTAGACATGTGTAACTTCTCTTGACTACAATCTTAGAATTAGGTGACTCTTTTACTTTAGATGTTATATCGAAAAGGGAAATTTTATCGTCAAAATTATCTGTTGGGGGGTTTTAAACTAAAATATATCTGGAGTTTTTTTTTTTTTTTCGAAATTCAAAACCACATTTAGCTACGGTCCTAGAGTTTGGTGACTGTAGTTTGCTTTAGAAATAATAGTGAAGAGAGAGGCTTTCAACCTTAAAACGATCTATAGGGGGATTTTAAACTCAAAACTATCTTGAGGGGTTTTAAACTTTTAAAAAAGCCATCTGGAGGAGAGGGGTTGAAACTCAAAACCCCCTATTGGCTTGGCTACGCTCAAAGAATTTTAGTGTGTAATTTATTTTTTATTGAAGAGGTATTTTTTACATTAAACCCCTCTGAAGGGAAATTTAAACTCAAAACACCTAATAAACTTTGCTACGCTCATAGCATTTTGATTACGAAATTAGTTTTTTTATTTTTATTTTGAAGATTTAATTTTTAGCTTCAAACCCGCTGGCGGGGGGTTTAAACCAAAAACCCATTTGGCTAAGCTCATAGTAATTTGAGTGCGTAATTTGCTTTTTTTTATATTGAAGAGGTATTTTTAGCTTCAAACCCAGCTGAAGAGGGGTTAAAACTTAAAACCCCTTTGGCTACGCTCATACAATTTTGAGTGTGTAATTTGCATTTTTATATTAAAGAGGTATTTTTAGCTTCAAACCCAGCTGAAGAGGGGTTTAAACTTAAAACCCCATTGGCTACGCTTATACAATTTTGAGTGCGTAATTTGCTTTTTTATATTGAAGAGGGGTTTATCGTAAATTTTGGAGATGGGTTTCTTCCTTAGATGTGCTCTTGGAATTTGGGGATTGTCGTTTTCTTTTTTTTTGTTTTATAGAAGAGGGGGATTGAAATGCAAAACCCCCTTGCAGGGGTTTTAAATTCAAACCCCTTGGTAGTGGGTTTAAAAACTTAAAACCCCCTGGTAGGGAGTTTTAAACTTAAAACCCCCTGGTAGAAAGTTTTAAACTCAAAACTCCTGGTAGGGGGTTTCAAACTCAAAACTCCTGGTAGGGGGTTTCAAACTCAAAACCCCTGGTAGATGGTTTTAAACTCAAAACCCCCTGGTATGAGGTTTCAAACTCAAAACCCCTTGGTTTGGGGTTTCAAACTCAAAACCCTCTTGTAGGGGTTTCAAACTCAAAACCCCATTGGCTGTGCTAGGGCAAGTTATGGTTAGTATTAAAATTTCACCTAAAATAAACAAAATTAAAGCAAAAGATTAGTCACTAAACTTCATTTCGGGGGGGGGGGGGGTCCCACCCCTGGCTACGCCCATGCCAATAATACTAATACTAATATTTCAGTCGATGTTAACAAAGTTTACACGCGCCAGTAAACTTTTCTAAGAGAAGTTTGTGTTGATATCTCAATGTTTGCAATGATGCTGGTCCTCTGTGGTCATTCCAATGTGATTTGGTATTTTACCCTACAGTTTGTTTAAGGCGCTTTAGCAATGGAAAACATGCACAACATAATTCTACATCGAAAATTGTCTCCCTAAACCACTGGAAATTCATTATGGAATTATCGATATAATCAATAGGAGTAACACATTTCGTTTGTTAAAACTGAATCAAACTTAAATAATTTAATTAGTACAAACTCTGCTGATAATATTCTGAACGTGAATACTAAGTCCTACACATAATTGTAACATAACGTCTAATTATAATCCTAAATCTAATTGTAACCCTAAACCTTATAGTAACCCTGAACCTAATTGTAAGCTACTGCTTCCTCAAATGTACACAGAAATTCATGTATTTCTAGAATATTTTATAATTTAATTCAATAGAACTTATGTAGCAAGATACTTTTATTTGAAAACTTATACTATATTGCTCCCAAAACTAATTGAATTTATTGCCCTTATTAAAGTTTTTTTACTTTTGCTAGTGATAGAACATTAATTAATGACTAAACGAAAATCATGTATTCATATCTCCAAGGAATCCAGAGTGAAAGACGAGCCATATGCCCAGCAGTCTACCATTGGAAGGCCGTGTGCTTGTCTTGTGCCTTCCGAGTCTCATAATTCCTTCATCTCAATGATTAATATGCACTCTAAAGGTCACGTTACGCTGACCTTGACGTGGTACACTAGAGTGAACATTCATTGGTCCGAAACAGCGAGAAAAAAAAAGGAGGGGGTGGGGGGAATTACTTCCCTTACAGACCAACCTGAGCATTAAATAAACAAGACGCGGCGGCGTGAACTCTTTTGTTCCTAGATTTGCACTTGACCTTACTCGACCTAAAGTCACATTGAATTCTCCCCCCCCCCCCCCCCGTTGCCACTTCTCTCTCTTATATTTAGAATTATCTTTCCATAAGATTTGATTGATAGGAGATTGGTGGAGTAAGGGATAAAGGCCTTACAGGACATATTCGATCTGTGAAATATGGCGACGATTTGAGGAAAGAAAAGCGGGCTGGGAGTGGAGGATGGGCGTGAATGAGTGAGTATTGCGAGAGAAGGGCGCTGAAGGCAATATTTTCTGTCTACTTAGCACCCCAGCTTCCTCCGTCTCTCGCCCCCCATACCCCATTCCCTTGTTCATCTTTCGATGGAACGGCGCTTTGATTAAAACTCGAGCAGGCCGTGCCACTCACGTGCCCTCAACCTGCTCACTCTGTGCTGGACAAGTCGAGCACGTCCCAGCACACATGCGACCCTCCCCACTGCCATATGGCACTTGCTTCCTCTCTGTGTGTATGTGCGTGGTAGGAGGTGGAAAGAGTTTGAATAGGAGGAGAGGGGGCGGGCTTTTTGTTCGCCTCATTACATGAGTACTTTACAGCGGACATAAGGTTCTCTCAAGGACTGTCTTCTCCCGGACCATCTCGCCCCTGCTCTTAGACCCTTTTCAGTTCCTCTCCCTTCAGCGATTTGCCTCCCCCCCCCATTTCTTTTTAAGGATTTCACTACGCCCTCGAGCGATCCTCGCCTTGATTAGATCGTAGATGTTGGGTGAGTTGACTTGGGTAGTGGTGGTGGGGGACATTGGAGGTCGTCTAGTCTAATTGTAGCTGTTGAGGTCAGCGCTTCTTGTTCGGGGCCTGGCTAGGGTCCTAGTCGAAATAATTTAAATCAGTCAATTGTCTTAAATAAGCGAGGAGAGGTGAAAGAAGGTCATCAGCGATGACGATGTCAAACAGGTAAGTACAACATGTCACGGTACTCAAGTCAATTTTCGAGAATGTTCCTGGTAAAATAGAGTGTCACGAAGACAAAGGCAACAGTCTCTTGTTACGCGTTGTTACCACGTTACAGCAACAATACTGAGCCTTTGGAGTACCAAAAAAAGACTGTAAGATAACAATAATAAGTTATGTTCAATTAATGATAGTGTTTATCAGATAATGACCTCGTCCTTGTGACTAGTGAAAAAAAAAGTAGGTCGCATTCACATCTGGGTTCTTGTAACAACGAAAGCTACAGCCTAATGCACCATTTATTCATTTTCATACTTGAAAACGAGGAAATATATTTACTTTGAAGCCAAATACCTGCGTTAAAGTCATACAGAAATATAGAATAATTACATTAACTCATGTTATACATGTTTAAGTATATCAAAATTACACATAGCATATCTTCATATATATATATATATATATATATATATATATATACGTACGACATATGTAAGCAAGTACAACAGACAAACACAATTAAAAACATTACAAAATTTCTGTCGTAAAAAAACAAATAACAGCTGTGGCTAATACAGCAACAAAGAAACATAAAAGACAACAACAACAACAACAACAAAAACCAAACATTTCTTGATGTAAGCGATAACAAAGGAGGAGTCAAAAGTCAAGAACTAGTACAAAAGGTCTGCTAGTCAGCATCCAGCAACAGATCAGACAGACATCGTGACTGCTGTGCTTGCACTGTCATGTTTTACTTGGCATCATCAAAAGCATGACTTTGACGGAATGAAAAATTGATTTTTTGTTTTCAATTTATTTCAAATTGGTTTAAAGAAAGATACAAGATAGAAACAAATCTCTCTTCTTAAGTGTGATACTAACTCATAGGCGGCCCCCATGGGTCCTTTGCTTGGTAAGCAACGCAGGTCAATGTAAATGCTGTTGCTGTAGCTATTTGTAGCTCGATGAACAAAAAGGTTGAAATTAGATTAACTCTTTCTCTCCGTAATTATTTTCAACGTTCCGATGAAATCATTCATTTTGCTCATTTGTGTTTCAGTAGTTAAACTTCAATAATTTTTTTTGTATGTAATTAGGAAATGCTAAATTAGGTATATAATTATAGAAGAATGCATGCTCTTTTTATAGAACACACATTAAAGTTTATTAAACCAAAAATTAATTTAATGTAATAGGGTCAAATCAACGTTGGTATCGTCAGTTAGAAGTGGAGAGTTAAATTAGTGATTTAATTATTCTGACAGGGAATATATAATATTAGGATTGTTAAGAGTGTTAATATAAAGAACTAAGCGACACATTCATGTTATTAAAAAGCGTCATTGCATGTGATTATACCAGAAACTATGAAATACATGCTGTACATAAAAACAATCTTATCTTTATTTATGATTACCAGCGTCCATTAGATGTGAGGTCCTAGTAGGTGATACATAGAATCCTTCTATAGCATCTCGATTCCATGGTTAAGGTCCTCCTCTTTTAATGTACAGTTAGCGTCCAAGTTTCACAAGAATGTGGCCAAGACTAAGTAGCACA
Organism: Biomphalaria sudanica; assembly: GCA_036873155.1. Taxonomy (NCBI): domain Eukaryota; kingdom Metazoa; phylum Mollusca; class Gastropoda; family Planorbidae; genus Biomphalaria; species Biomphalaria sudanica. Next base: position 71,926 of record JAZGLO010001111.1, read on the forward strand.
TCAAAGTGACCTTTATGAGGAAATTTGAAACAGGATCTTAATTGAAAGTGGTTTCCACGAGGACCTTCTGAACTGTAGCCAAAAATGCAAACTTTTATGTATCACGAGGTTCTTAGAGCTGCAAGGAACAGAACCAGTACAAAGAAGAAGAGGCAGATAGAGAAAGCCATCGTCAGACAAGATCAAAGAATGGACAGGCTTGTCATTGAAAGATATTCTAGTCAAGACAAAACACAGGAAGTCACTGCGAAAGACAGATCATTTGTGGTACCAAAATGGACCTAGTGATAGGTGAAGGTGATCTACGTTCACCACATTTAACGCATCTTGCTTGTTGTCAGCTAGAACACTGACCCATTGCATGGGTGTCTCTCTCTCGGTAGACAAACTGGTAAATACATGTGTAGGTATTCTAGTTCTGTACTTTCAGGATAATGAGCAGCTCTACGAAGATAACAAATACAGAATACGTTCATGGTAACGTTTGTTTGCATACTCTAGATAGTGTGTTACACCGACCACTCTTTATAACAGGCCTCACCACTTAGTTGCGACATCGCCACCCTGTGGGCTGTGAGACCAATACCTCGTTGCCACGTCACACAGGCCTATGACGTGGCAACACGCCGTTGGTCTAAACTGCCCATAAGTTTTGACGTTGCAGGTCAGTGTTCAGGCCTACTAAAACGAACGATCTCGGTTACACTGTGTATTCTTAGTGTTCATAATAAAACAACAAAACAAACAAACGAAAAACAACAACAAAAAAAAAACAACAACATTTGAATAGTTTATTTTGACCACTAACTTATCGATCCAAAACTTCACACTTAAACTCGTGCTGCGTAACGGCACATGTTTTTGTTATACAGACAATTGTCGAAAGATCTCTTAATTTACTGTCATAATGCTAGTTTTCTTTCTACAGTTATATCCCGGTGTGCTAACTTTAGGACTCAGGGGAACTAACCATTATATTGTATTTTTTTAATTACTGAATATCAGTGATATCCCTTTTACATAATGCCTCCATGCAATTCATATGTTTATATATATGTTTGCGGTAAACCGAGAGTACACTGAACACATGGAAACAACATTATTAGTATTAAAAATGCTTTTTCTCAATCTGTCATTCTAAATATATATATTAAAAAAAATAAAATTTCCCTTTAAGACCTTGCGATCTACAGGGCAGATGATGTAACGGTCATGGCCAACGGTTAACGAGGGTGTCATGCGGCCAGCACAACGACCAACTGCCTTTACTTTTCCTAACTAATGTCAGGTACCCTTTAGAGCTGGGTGGACTCAGAGGCGCCCAAAGATCCCGATATTAAAAATTAATTAAGTCTTCACCAGGATTCGAATCCAGGACCCCGGCTAGGAAGCTAAGCGCTTTACCGCTAGATAATACACTACAGATGTATAGTAATGAGACGTAAAAACTAATTAATTTTAGAATAACTGCTTTAAAAATGGTGCTTTTTATATTCAAAAATTAATTTGCATATTTAATTTTAAATCCAAAGGGTTCTCTTTTAGTAGAAAAAAAGTAACCATTGCACATAAAGTTTGTTCGCTACAAAAAAAATTTGTGAAGTCGATTTTTTAATAACATTTTTAGTGTCTGAAAATGAAATGAAACTGCACAAAACTAATACCGGCTGTTCTCTTTTCGGGGATCGCTAAAAATATTAGGATAGTGTCTTTGAATCTGAATATTTAAGAAAATCGTACTATTTTCAAGACAAGCTGTAACCTAGATATTTTGTTACAATGTCCTCTATGTCCTGCTGGAGATGGGAGGACATTAATGTTGTATTTACGTATTATACCTTTGGTTTGGCGACTGCATTTGTGTGTGTGTGTTTTCTTCTATCGAACATTATGAAAGTCAGTCGCTACATCAGTCGCTACATCAGCGTTTCCATTATACAAGCGTAAGAAAACAAATAAGCTGGTCTTTAATTAAAACTCTTTCAACCGATTTGGTGTTGTAAAACCAATGTGTTCAGAATAGTCTCAAAACCTAGGTATTCAGAATAGTCCCAGAACCAAGGTATTCAACATAGCTCAGAATCAAGGTATTCTGCATAGTCTTAAAACCTAGGTTTTCAGCATAATCTCAAAACCAAGGTATTCAGCATAGTCTCAAAACCAAAGTATTCAGCATAGTCTCAAAACCAAGGTATTCAGCATAGTCTCAAAACCAAGGTGTTCTAGCATTGTCTGGAAACCATGATGTTCTGGAAAAGCCTTTTTTCTTGACTATTCTGAGGTAATTTCTGAAATAAAATCAAATTTAAGTGAGCTGAATAAGCGACTGACTATATACACGTATTTTTGATGATTTGTTGTATATCTATGCAGACGAAAAAGTGTGATATGCACGACATGGTTTATAAACATACAAATCTAAACTGATATATCAGGCATGACAACAAGAAATCAGGTGACTTGGATGAGAAAAGGAAATGAAGACAGAACAAGAAAGAAAAAAAAAAGGGAACTAAGAACGTCAGACAGAGAGAGAGGGAGAAAGAGAGAAGGAAAGAGACAGAGGGAGAGAGAGATGGAGAGAGAGATGGAGGGAGAGAGAAAGTGGGAGATGGGGAGACAGAGAGACAAAAGAGAGATGGAGAGAAAGAGAAAGATGGAGAGAAAGATGGAGAGAAAGAGGGAGGGGGAAGAGAGAGAGATAGAGAGAGGGATAGAGAGACACAAGAGAAATTGAGAGAAAGAGAGGGAGGGATAGACAAAGAGAGAGAGATGGAGGAAAGGGAAAGAGAGAGATGGAGGGAGAGAGAGAGAAAGAGAGAGATGGAGCGAGAGAGAGTAACGAAAAATTAATATAGAAACCTAGCAAGAGTGATCCAATGGACGAGGAGAAAGGAATACAAAGATATACAATGAAACACATATACACTATTTAGTTCTCTAGTTCCATAGAAAGAAATAAAAAATAAAAAAGACCAGAGGAATCGCTCTGACACAAAAACACACACACAACTACTCTCATTTAAAAGAATGTATGTCAACCTAAGTGTTTATGACGTCATTTCACCAAATCCTCCAGAAATCAAAACCACAGCAAAGAAAAAAAAACCAACTGAATCGTTCCAGTTTGAAGTAATCAAATAGTAAATAGAACAAAGAGGCAGTGTGGCACATTCCATAACATTCCAGAAGCTTGAAGAATGTTCGAGTCACCACGGGTCTAGAGTCACGAGGGCAATATCGATGACATTTTTCTGTCAGTAGCACCCACTTCTGCTTATGCCTCAGCCATGGCGTACTCGATTACCCACGCGTGCAGTAGCCGATTTCTTTTCAGTCTTCAAGTGATTTCCGTCTAGAAGTCTCTCTCGGCTATTTTTAATTTCAATCGTGGTACCGCGAGCAGAAGAGACAAGAGAATCTATTGTTAGGGGGGAGGGTGTGTGTGTGTGTGTGAGATTGTCATATGATTGTCATTTGTTTTTAAGATTTGTGTGTATGTTCGAGCACGGTACAGACATCTTTTGGTCAATTAGCGAGACAATTAACAATAAGTGAATATTGTCGAGTAGTAAGAATAACTTAAGACTTGAGTGTAGTCACGATACCAGGAGATGAACGTGCTGTATTGTTTACATGTAGGGACACTGGATCGAAAAACCTTTTCTACCACAGCATAGAACCTCAATACAGAGTCAGCAGTTAAACACCATTCTCTTGTTTCTACTTGATCTACTATCTACGAACAATAGTGTGATTGTGGAATGTTCTCAAGTCATATGGGGATGTTTCAAGCACTTTTTTAAAATTTATGGACGAGCTTTAACCTTTACACGTTTTTTTTTCTGGATTTTGTTTTTTGACTATTTCGAAATGGCTTGCCATACAAATGTAACGATATTGATGACAGACATACAGTTGTGTACACAAAGGGACCTATAGAGTGGCCAATTCATGACAGAATGACCGGTTGGACCAATAGAGTTGTTGATAGCATACTTTGTTAATATGTCTGATGATTAATTTTGTGGGATGTGGGATACGTGGTCGAGAGGCTGAGTACGCTTGAACTTGGTTTGGCTACCTATGAAGGCCCTCGAGGTTTGACACCCGACTCAAGCAGAGTTGTGTTTACTGAGCGCCCTAAGGGCAGCACGGAAAAACCTTCTCCCCCCACAAACAACATTGGACCATAGCACCCTGAGCATGCTATAAGCGCTATAGTAGTGCTATATAAAAGCTATAATGTATTCATTATATATGTGAATGCTGTGTGAAAGCAAGACATTAAGAACACATTGCTCTTTCAACAACCACTTTCGAAACGGAGGACGTTAGTTTGAGAATGTTTTTAGAAAGTAAACTTAATGCTACTATCAATACGGCATCTGCGATAGCCTGGAAAAACAAACAAACAAAAAAAAACATAAAAAAACAACAACAACAAACGAACCAGTCAGTTGTATTATTGTATTAATGATACGTAACTTTTGCCACTCAGTGCTCAGCCTAATTAGGGCTGTTTTTATGTAAACTTTAGGGCTCAATATATAAACAAAAATACTTACTGACAAATAAATGTTTTCAAGTGCAACAGCTGCGCCTACTACAAAAGTCTATAGATATTCAGGTTTCTGTTGGCTGAAAGGTTCAGTGTCAGTATATTTTATTAAAGCTATTAACAGATGCATTTTGTCTCTAGCAAAGTGCAGTGATACACTTTTATAGGAAGAAAAAGCTCATACAATTTTTTTGAAAATAAAGCTACCACATTAAAAAAAAAGTCCTACTTCAAACTAATTTAAATTCAAATTGTGATAAATTTCTAAACATTATATTCATTTGGACGGTAGAAAGCGTATATTTCTTTATCTAGATGTGACATATTACCATGTCTATATCTTACTATCTGAAATGTAAGCAAAGCTTAACCTCGGTATTACATGCGGGGAATATATAATTGCTACCAATACAAAACACCTACACGTTATCATGGGGGGGGGGGGGGGGGGTTGAAGGTTACGCTCACTCTATCAATTACAGACCCATTTGGCGTTGGTATCGCGCACGGAAAATACTGCCACACGTATCGCAGGGTGGCGGTAATTAAGAAATCTTAAACAAAACAAAATTTGGATGATATCGATACTGACATTTTGCAGCTTCAACTCTGATTCCACCTGAGCAGCGAAGCGAAAGCTAGGTATTTTAAGTCATATCTTGTTTGTTTTTTATTAGTGGCAAATTTTATTCAAAACGCCGCCCCCCTCCCAAAGAAATGTGTGTGTTTTCCTATCTATCTATCTATCTATCTATCTATCTATCCTTATATGCTCTGTATTTTTCTACAAGAGTGACACATTTTGCACCAGAGTACTGTTACTTGATACCAATCACGTGACACACCGATACACCATTGATAAAAGACATCAACCCACGGAGGATGAAAAAAAAAACAAATAACGAATAGGTGTATACGTCGTGGGAGACGGGAGCGCGAGGGTAGCGTTGTTGATGCTTATTCTTCCGGGCAATTTAAGTTCAAGAAAAAAATGGGGGGGGGGGGGCTGGGGAGGGCGTGGGGAATTGTTATGGAAGGAGAAGAGGGTGAGGTGTTGTGTGTGTGTGTGTTAGCATGACAGACGTATCGATAGTCCAGGAATAGTGCCGGGATGTTCTGGTTCTTTCTATAAGATAGAGTGGTGAAAGAGAGAGAGAGAGAGAGAGTAAGAGAGACAGAGACAGAGAGAGAAAGTGAGAGAAAAAAAAGAGAGGAAATATAGCTAAATAGATAGATAGATAGATAGATAGATAGATAGATAGATAGATTTTTGTTATTTTAAAATTAAATATGTCATTCAAACAGTTTATTTCTTTTAAGACACTATTGACCTTTTTATATAATTCTATGAGTCCGAAGTCCTTCTGTTCATTTCTAAGTTGTGCTTGCCCAATTTATGTTAATAAAAATATTCAATGCCCTCTTCATCTTTCAAAACATTTCATAATGTATTCATAATGAGGTCTTATTATTGGAATTCATCCTACTATGCACTATGGGGTCAATCTGCCATCGGCTTTACATATATCCTATACAAATCAAAGTCATTCTGGTTTCTAGAACATTGCATAATAATGATAGTTGTAGAACTATAAGAATTAAGTAAAAAACAAAAACAAAAAAGAAATATTTTTTTTTAAATAATGAATTGAAAACAGTTTATATACTAGGTCTATATGCTTTCTATCTCAAACACATTGTACAAACGTAACAGAAATGCAGGTTCAAACAAAGTGTCTCCAAGACCTGTCTCCAAGACCTGTCTCCAAGATCTGTCTCCAAGACCTGGTCTACTTCTATTCAAGTTTATTTACCTGTATCCACGATTATGATTTCTCAAACTGAACGTAAGAAACTGCGTCGCGTGCAGCTGCAGAGTGGCGGGATTGTGGCGCAGACGATCACCGCGAGGAGGTGACGTCATGCCCACCCCGACATTTACAGCAAGGGAAAAACTGTTTTTTAAAGGTCTTGATTAATTTTTCGAATCTTCCAGAATCTGGGAAGTTTTTTTTTTAAAGGGATCAATATCCTTGCGGTGTAGTGTGGTGTTGCCGTCTGCCGAGCGCTTACTTAACGTTAAACATCGCCTGGGATAGGTAAACTTTATTTTCTCTGGCGGGATAGAACTTCTATGAAAGTTAAAAAAATAGATACATTCTAATAAATAAATAAATAAATAAATGCATTAACAATTTGTGATTTTTAAAGCTAAAACAGATTTTTATTAAATTTATTTAAAAAAGACTAAAAAGTCAGAACGTAATTTGTAAAAGTTTTAAAGCAATAATAATAGACAAACTGACAGACAGACAGTATATTTTTTTCCGGTTAAGTTCAGATAAAAAATGAAAGTGATTTCTGAGAAGTGAATAAAATTGTGAAGTTCATTAAAAGTCAAGTTTGTCACAAGGTTTTTAATGAGGTCAGTTCTGTGTGGATACAATACCAAAATGTTAAAAGGCTGAAAAAGAAATTATTTGCGAACTAATATTCTTGGACTTTTAAGATTACATTTCAAATACAAATGTCTAACAAAATCAACAGAGGAGATTCAATGAAGCTTGTAGAGTGAAGCTTTATTTCATCTTTAGTATTCTTTTAAACTCTAGAAGCATGATTGATAAAACAACATGTAAGGTATTTGTGGTTAAATGTAAACAAACAATACATTATGCGCGTTTCTTTATAATTGTGAACTGAATAATTAGCGCACATTTTTCTCTGTAAGTGAGAGCATATTAAAGGATGAAACTATGACAGCATAAAGCGTGATAGACCCCCAATCACCAGCACATCAATAGCACACAGAAGAACGTTTTGATCTAGAACCTCCATGCACATTTGTAATGTCTACTTCATATTCAAATATAAATGTAACTTATAACTAAGAACAAGATTTTGCGTTTTTACAAATGGTTATGGGTGAAAAAACAACAACATATATTATTATCCTATATTATCATATATACTTACGAAATTGTAGTTTTTGGTTTTAATAATGGTAGCAGTGTCGCAGACTGAGAAATTTGGTAATTTTTTTAATCAAATTCTTGAAGAATATTTTCAATGAAATAAGCACAAAATTTAGAAAGCTTGGATTTGAATTAGAAAATATGTTTCTAAAGTAAATATAAAATAAAAATATCTACCTTAATAAAGACAGTAGAACAAAAAGTTAACACCCCCTCTCCCCACTAAAAATATCCCTCCCCTCCCCTGAAAATTAAATGCATTTATACTGCAAAGCTCGGACATTATTTCGTTAGAGCCTACGAGTTGGAGATCTGATAGAGCGTACCGAGGGTTTCAATCTTTGATCAATTTTCGACACAATACATTCAATTTCATTCAAATATAGACTATTTGCATATTAATATATGCTATGTAAATATTTATGCAGTAAGTAAGTGTTAGGGTAAATCTATCAATAAATACCTAGGTGTTATAATGAATGAAAAACTGTCATGGAATCCACATATTGATGAAACTATAAAAAAAATCCAACAAAGCATTAGGGTTTATTAAAAGAAATTTCTAAAAATCAAATAAGAACATAAAACTGAAATGTTATTTAACCTTGGTTAGGCCAATAATAGAATATGCATCCACCGTGTGGGACCCCTCAACTCAAGAAAACATTAAGAAACTGGAACAAACACAAAATAGAGCAGTGAGATTCATAACAAACGAATATTCACATTTGACTAGGGTAACACCATTAGTAAAATCACTAAATTTAGAAAGCCTTCAGGACAGAAGACTCAAAAGTAAAGTAGAAATTATACATAAAACACTGAACCATAATCTTCAAATACAAAAACAAAATTTAATAAAATACTCTGAAAGACACAAAAATAAAGGCACATTCCTCGTTCCATATGCTAGGACAAATTTGTACAAACACTCCTTCTTCCCTAGTGCTATTAGAGCATGGAATGGGTTGCCTGAGCTAGCCAGAAAAACCAGTGACTTGGCAGAATTTAAGTCATTGGTTAATATGCATGACTAAATGCATGACGCGTATGACGTAATCATCTTCTTTTTTGAAGTAATATCTGTATTATATAAGATAAGATAAGATAAGATGAATACTTGATAACTCAATCACCTGAGAGCTGCTTACAATTACTTTCTCCTTTACTGTTTCCTCATGACAAACGTACACAAGTTTACCCCTCGCATTAGCGGGCTAACTACAGATAAAAGAAATAAAAACCAACATTATTAACAACAATAACAACAACAATATCAACAGCAATAGCACAATGCTAACAAAAACAAGAATAACAACAAATAAAAACAACTACAATACGACAAACATAACAACAAGAACATAAAAAAAAAACGAAACAACCAAAAAAAGAAAAATGTTAAAAAAACAACAACAAAGCTTATTTTAAGTGTTATTGTATCAATTATTTTAGTTAATTGATTAATTAATTTTTTTTTTTTTATTATTCTTTCTTTGTCTGATACAAGTAATTATTGTGCTAAATTTCAGGTTGATCTGAATCGGGTTTGGGAGGGATAGAATGTACAAACATTTTATTAGACAGACTGACAGACAGAGTGACCCCCCCAAAAAAAAAAAAAAAAAAAAGAATGAAAAAAATTGCTGGACACCATTAAGATGAGGATATTCTCTATTATTTATCAGTACCTTTATTATTTTGTACTGTGGTCCAATGTCTTGGGAAAAGGATTAATTTGGAAAAAGGATTTCCTGCTGTCTTTAGACACTCAGCACTAACACTGTGCCTCTCCCAAAATATCTGAAATAAAAAATGTCACGTCTATACGGAAGATTCGTACTCAATTCAGTTCGGTATCCAGGCGATTTGTGCCACTAGGGCCTCACGCACAAGATAAGGACCTAGAGATCTTTATTCTTAACAAGCGACATAAAAAAAATCCTACTTTTTGTTTAAATAATATAGAAACCTAAACATTTAAAGTTTATGAGAAAGAGAAAAGCAAGTAGAGAGATATAATTAGCAAGACGTGCTAGCCGTTTCGCTGATCAGCTATATTAATTTGTGTGAATTTAAGCTTGAAATAAATTATTTCATTTTTCTTGACACCTAGATCTAATGTGACCTAGGCCTGGATACTTTAGGCTCTAGTGTCTACAGAATTTATTTAGACATGAATGAAATATATCAGTGATACATTTTAATTAATCCTTGCCCTTAGTCTGTTGGACCGTTGGGGTACCACACAAGATTTGTCGACCGTCTTTCTCCATTCATCTCTGTCTTTTGCCTTGCATATAACCTTTGCTAATGGCAGGCCCGCCCATTCTTCTAATCACTATCATTTTTTAGTCCCTAATTTCTTGGTGGTCTTTCAACTCCCTTAAACTATTTGAATAAAACCACAAAAAATGGAAACACAATTTTCTGTCTATTTCTCCTCTGACATTACAAACATTCAAACTTCCATGAAAATAGTCTACAGAATTTATTTAGAGATGAATGAAATATATCAGTGATACATTTTAATTAATCCTTGCCCTTAGTCTGTTGGACCGTTGGGGTACCACACAAGATTTGTCGACCGTCTTTCTCCATTCATCTCTGTCTTTTGCCTTGCATATAACCTTTGCTAATGGCAGGCCCGTCCATTCTTCTAATCACTATCATTTTTTAGTCCCTAATTTCTTGGTGGTCTTTCAACTCCCTTAAACTATTTGAATAAAACCACAAAAAATGGAAACACAATTTTCTGTCTATTTCTCCTCTGACATTACAAACATTCAAACTTCCATGAAAATAGTGCAAACTAATACTAGAAATGTTTTTTTCTTGAAAAGTTTATGCGTTAAAATAGTTTTTAATCTGTTTCCTAGGAATGACGTCATTCTCGGTGGTCTAATGAGATCAATACAATTTTTGTTTTGAAAGAAATCAACATTTACAGATGAGGACATTTTTCTATAGAGTACAAAAAGTAACAAGCCGTTAATATTGACTGTGTCACTGTGGAAATCCTGTGCCTATTCTTTATTATGTCTTGTGAATTAAGCAACCAAGTTTTTTTTTTCAAATTTTTATGATTGAATTTGATTTATCCATTGATTGGGCAGAATATGAATATCCAATAGTTATACACAAACATTAAGCTATAAAAAGCTAAAAATATTACAGCATTGCCAATAGAATGATAATAACCTCCTTTCCATTGGACAAAATAGGATGTCTAAATACGTTTACAAAATAAAACACGTTATGAGAGGCCAGCAAATAAGTCGTAAAGTAGGTTACACCTTAAAGTAGGTTACATCGTAAAGTAGGTTACATCTTAAAGTAGGTTACATCTTAAAGTAGGTTACATCTTAAAATAGGTTACATCTTAAAGTAGGTTACATCGTAAAATAGGTTACATCGTAAAGTAGGTTACATCTTAAAGTAGGTTACATCATAAAGTAGGTTACATCTTAAAGTAGGTTACATCGTAAAGTAGGCTACATCTTAAAGTAGATTACCTCGTAAAGTAGATTACATCGTAAAGTAAATTACATCTTAAAGTAGGTTACATGTTGACATCTTAAAGCAGGTTTCATCTTAAAGTAGATCAGATCTTAAAGTAGATTACATAGTCGACATCTTAAATGAGGTTACATCATAAAAGTAGGTCACATCTAAAGTAGGTTTCATTGTCGACATCTTAAATTCCATCCATCCATCCCAGTGGCGCTACAGCCCATGCAGGGCTCTGGCCTGCTTTAACACATCCTTCCATTCAGATCTCTCCTGGGCCTTTCGTCTCCACGCCCTAACCCCAAGCTGCTTTAGATCTGCTTCCACATCATCTATCCATCGCATTCGAGGTCTGCCTTTGGGTCGCCTGCCTTTTGATTTTTGCCTGTATACGATTTTCGCCCCTCTGTTGTCTGACATTCTTTCAAGGTGACCTGCCCAACGTAGTCTGTTCTTTTTTATTTCGTTCACTATTGGTGGGTCTTCATACAATTGATATATCTCATGGTTAGTGCGACATCTTAAATTAGGCTACATTATAAAAGTAGGTCATATCTAAAGTAGGTTGACATCTTAAAGTACGTTACATCATAAAGTAAGTTACATCTTAAAGTAGGCTACATTTTCATTAGGTTACATCTTAAAATACGTTCCATATATCTTAATAAGAAGTTTACATCTAAAGTAAATTACACTATATTCAATTATGTATTTTCATACAGTTACTCTATGATTACCAATTGTTAATAATATTATAACTAGATATTTAAAGTAACGACACTTGCTTATTGAATGGTAACAGGTAGAGAGACACGATTGGCTGTTAGAATCTTGGATATTTAGAATTAAAATAATAAAGTGATTATAAAAAGATGAGGCTTCAAACAAGGTCTTCAAAATTCTAAGAAATGGAAGCTGATTTTAGGTGTTACAGAGATGACCCAGTTTTCACACACACACACATCCACACACACACACACACAAGCTCATCATTGGTTTAGAAAAAATGTCTAAGAATGAACCTTTCCAACCACTGTAGAGTTAAGCATGAGGATACACTCTGTCTTTTGCTCCAGGTTTTTCATACCTGTACAAAAATGTTGTATAGCGTATAATTTAATTCTAACACTAATCCTAATGTTGAAACAAGAACCTTACACAATGTTCACCTCACACACAGTCTACGCTGATATATTGTTTAACAAAAAATTGTATTGTAAGTGTTAAAAACAGATCCAACAAACAATGAAGATCACAAGAAAATGATTTGATCATATTTTATCTTCAGTTAATCATTTATGATCAATATGATTTTTTAATTGCTATTTATCAAAATAAGTCAAGCTGTTATGTTCAGTTACTTGCCCTTGTCTGAATAGCTTTATGTTTTGACCAGTTCCTGCGCTTCTCATAGTTGTTTCTTCCGAGTTCTTGCAAGGTCTGTCTAGTGTTGAAGTTTATTTTATTTTGACCATTCCCGTGTAGAACCTGGTATTCTCTTCTGTGAAGCCTGAGATTTTCTCCTGTAAATCCTGACATTATTTTCTGTAAATCCTGACATTATTTTCTGTAAATCCTGACAATCGTGGGAAGTGGCAGTAGTAGAAGTTAAATTTCTCAGGAGTCAGGACTTTGTTCATTAGGGTCAGACATTTCATATCTTGATAGTTCACAGTGTAGTTCTTAATATCTGATTCGATATAAGTGACTAGTTACGTAGAGAGGACGCTGAATGAGAAAATAAACCACCGGAAGTGACCAAAGTCATGTGAGTGTGCATGTGGGACTAGTGACAAAAAGGTATTGGGATAATGTACATAACTAGGACAAAAGAGGACTACAAATAGTATACAGATTTTTGAATATCAATAAAATAAAGGGTAACTTTGGAAAATAATGTTATCCAATATAAAAACTGTTTCATTGTGGAATCTGTTGCTACGCGATTGACTTCCCCCAAAGTGGTCCGGAACGAGACTCAGCCATCAAGGCCATTTCCTGCATTCACAGCACATTATCTTTGTATCTCTTTAAAAAACAAAAAACCCAGGAAAATCGCGAAATTCTTTCAGCCTTTTCCCACAATTCGTAAACCTCCATGCACAGAGGCTTCGTACTGAGACTTGAACCTCTTGTAGCACGGTCCAAGTATCTGGCAATGTTCCTCAGAGTTTCAGTGTGTGCATGTAGGGCTCTATCGTTCTCAAGATATATCATACGTTTGAAACCGAACATGTTCTGTCTTAGCAGCTTGCTAGCGTGGAGAAAGTGTTCCACTGTTTCCTTTCCTTCTTGGTAATGTCAACATGTGGGATCGAGATTTGTTCGATTTCTAACGAAGTAGGCTCCCATCGAACAGTGCCCCGTGCGAATGTGTGCCAGAATTGCTTGATCCTTTCTGTCCAGCTGTCAACTCTCGTTGGACCTGTTGGGTCGCTTGAGTTACTTCCAGACTGCCCGTCAAAGGCTGCAAATCCTGCTCCCACTTACTATTTATAACAAGTATTCTGTTGGGTTGCTGTGAGATTGAGTCCAAGGAAGACAGTAGTTTTACATATTTATATTTAATGGAGGTAGCAATTAGATCTAGTGGGTCTCCGCTGTGTCCATCAGTTGTAGATCTTGTTTCTTTTACATGCATTTAGTGAAGTGGGGTGCATGGCTCGATGTACTTCAGGCAGGCCGGCCTTAGGTAATTGGAGGCCCAGGCGTAGTGAATTGGGTGTCCCAAAATGAAGTAGAAAATTAAAAAAAATCAAGATAAAAAAAAACGCAATGAATTGAAAAACCTTCCTGCATCTATTTTTAAATCAACAAATAAGTACATACATCGCAATTTCTGTAGCGTTAAATTAGCGGTCTTTACGCTTAGAGCTAGGCTAGTAGACATAGAGTCATAGAGTTATGCTAAGGTCAAGTTATGATCCATGTTTCGCAATTTTTTTCTAAAAAAAATATTTCTTTGAGTCCTGTGCCAATACCTCAGGTCGTTCTATTTCGTGATTTCAAGGAGAAGGATGTCAGAGTTTTGGAGATTTAGAGCCCTGTAGGCCTATGTTGTTACTATGCAGTGAGTATAAATGGTTTTATTGGCAGAGGTAATTTTATATACATAACTACTCAATCATCCAATCTGTATTGAAAACTGTAGAGCTCTAGGACTTTTAGTGTTATAGTTACATATTTTTCTGTATCAATAAACTTAAAACCATCTAAACATTAGAATTATGAAAAAAAAGAAAATGTTCTAACCCATCCTTGTACATTTGACATCTTTAATAATTTCACGTATGCATCTAGGAAGAGAAATGTAAAAGATACTTTTTAATAAGTTCATTTCATTTTAGACATTTTCTTTTTTCTCTCTCTATCAACCTCCACCGCAAGCAAAACAAAAAAAAAACAAAAAAACGAGTTAGATGTCAGTTTGACTATTTAAAGTATAAGACTAAGACTAAATTGTTTTATTCATCAAGATTTATTCTAATTCATTCTAATTTATTCTAATTTATTCTAGTTCCAATGTTTAGTTCACACTCTTTTTTCCCTTCAATTTTTTATTTAAAAAATATATTCATTATGGGATGTGCCTTTTTTCTTATTAAAAAACCATATCTATAAGGCAGATGAAGCAAAGGTCATCAGTTTCTATGGCCCACAGTTAACGAGGGTGTCATGTGACCAGCACAACTACCAATATTTAGCTTCAAAGTATTATGACTAGCATGTCAACAACAGACTCACAGTTTCACGGATACGATTGGGACTAACAAACGTTTTTGTAGTTTTGTTTAATAGAATTATAGGTAATCATATTCATTTGCAATAATGATTTGAAATCAACAAAAGATGATCTTACACATTACTTTTGAACTTACTAGTTTTTACCTGGATATAAGCTCATCTTTCCATGCTCTAATACACATTTATTGCCATGTACTAGCGTACTAGCCTGTATTATTCACACGTTTATTTAAATGGTGGTGGATTGTGTTTATGTGTGAGTGTCTGTATGTGTGTGTGTGCGCGAGTGCGTGTTTGTGTGTGTGTGTTAAATTTAAAATCTCTGTTATGTGTAATCTAAATCTACTATCCTGTCTTATACTGACTCCTAAATCTACTATCCTGTCTTATACTGACTCCTAAATCTACTATCCTGTCTTATACTGACTCCTAAATCTTTCTTAACAAGCGTTCTGAAGAACTCGTAGATTAACTTTATTGTTGCAACAAGAAGAAGTATTACAAAGATCTAAACTAATTTTGGTTTCCTAATGACTTCATCAAATAAAGAGCCTACTGCTGTAGGAAATAATCTCAACTGAAGAGGCTTCTCTTTCTCCAATAATTTATTTGTTTTCTTATGTTTCTGTGTTTAGGATATTAATAATGTCTGCCTAATGTCGGCCTAATGTCATATTACTGTTTGTTAATGTCTTTCTCTCATGGTTTAGATAAAACAACAACTTAACTCTTTCTTTATTCACTAGTTTCTATCTATTAATGTTCTTTATAGACAGCGGATGATTTTTGATATTTAGAAATACTTTACCTGAAATAAAGCTAAATTAGCAAGACAGGATGTTTCACTTTAACTCTGGAATTGTGGGGGACAGGAGAATTAAAAATGAAAACAAAACGATTAACAACGAAACAACTCAAACGTTGAAGTCTTACCATTTATTTCTCAGACGTCAACCATTATTCAAAGTAATATCTTCTCATGTCATTTACAGAACCGTAGTGGCAGTCAAATGACAGTTATTTATTGCGACATTATATTTTTGAACAAATATTAATTTGCTCTGGTACAGAGCAGCCGTCAAATGTCTGGTATATTTCTGATAACGAAATTGGTGAAGCCACTAACTAAACTATTTGATATTTAGAAAACCTTATTTCTATGATTTATTAATCCATTAGACACATAATGAAGGTTGGTAAAGCTGATTAAGAGATTGATACAAAACTTCATACTTTTTTAAAAATTGTGATTGATAACAGATTGTAAATATCTAAGCTAGTGGAACTATTCAGAAATGGAGGTAATGGTTAACAACCAACACAAAAAACATGTCTTTTCTTTTCCTCAACTAAAGTCAGGTACACCTTAGACTTGGAGGGGGGGGGGGGGGGCGCTCAGAGGCGCCAACCCCCCCCCCCCCCAAAAAAAAAAGATTAACGTATTTCCTAATCCCAGTCGTCATGGAAATTTGAAATTTCTAATTAGTTGAATCGTCATTTTATTGACTGACTTAATTTGAATAATTTTTGTACGATTGTTGAACGTTGATTGAAAAACATTGTCTCCATTAGTTCTCATCCATCATTGACTTGAACTCTGCTAGCTCGTTGGTTTTCTCGCCTGACTCAGGCAACCTTCTAATGCAGTAGGGAAGAATTGTCTTAGCCTATGGAAATCAAAATGTGCATTAACCATGATCATTATCATAACATCACACAAGAAAAA
Source organism: Biomphalaria sudanica (assembly GCA_036873155.1). Classification (NCBI taxonomy): domain Eukaryota; kingdom Metazoa; phylum Mollusca; class Gastropoda; family Planorbidae; genus Biomphalaria; species Biomphalaria sudanica. The sequence goes on from JAZGLO010001111.1 coordinate 88,439, forward strand.
AATTATTTTGAAAAGTTGTAACTTTCAGCCTCAATTCGGTCTTAAAGTGCAACCGCAATGGACTTCTATTTATTTCTCTTCTAATGTGTTTGATTTTCTGACTCTGCTAAACCAAACACATCCTTTCTTTACTGTTATTACAGGATAAATGGAAGCATCGGCCATTGACAGCTGTCTGGCCGGAGGAATGGGCGTGGCATGTCGATCGCCTCTCGGCCAGTGGCCATCACCGCCCGCCGCCCACACGCACCACAGCAGCAGCGCCGCCAGCAGCATCCTCAGCGGCGGAAACATGGTCAGCGGCGGAGTCGGAGGGGTTGGGGGCGGCAGTTACCTGAGCTACAGCTCGCCCCTGTCAGACAATGAAAACAGTGACAGCATGATGAGCGACTGCTCCCCTCTGAATCCTGGCTCCGCTGCCTCTAGCCCAACGGGCCCCACGGCTTGCGGTAGCGGCAATGGCAACGGAAAAAACGGCATCGGAAGCCGTCAGAACCAGGTGGGCACGATCATGCTGCACGGTGTGGCCATTGTTTCACTGGTGATAGACAATAAGGTTAGTGAGGATAGGGTGAGTTCAACATTTGATCTTTTTTAAAACTTTAAGTGTACATTGTGTGGTTGTCAGGTTTAAGCGATGTGGTTGTCTTTCTTTTCTACTTAATTTACAATTCGTGGTTGATAGTTTACAATCGTTGTTTCTCACCTCAAGATATGTGGTTGTCTCTCTTTTGTACCTTATTTACAGTATGTCAGTTTAAGATTGTGGTTGTTTCTCTGTTTTACTTAATTTTTTTCTAATTGTAGTTGTCAGTTTACAATATGTGATAGTCAGTTTACATAAGGTGGTTGTCATTTTTTATTAAGTGGTTGTTTTAATTTTAAATTGTTTTAAAATGTGTGGTATATATTATTTGTCTGTCAGTTTAATTGTGTGCTTGTCAATTTAATTTTGTGGTTGTCAGTTTACACTACGTGGTTGTCAGTTTACATTTATGTTTTTGTTGGTTTACATTATGTGGCTGGCAGTTAATATTATGTGGTTGTCAGTTTACATTATGTGGTTGTCAGTTTACATTATGTGGTTGTCATTTATCTTATTTACATTGAGAAGGCTTGAGCCTTGAGTTTATTTTTATAAATTCTTTTTATTGTTTGTCTAGAATCTAGATCTATTACAAATTGTATTACATGACTGATTTAGATTAAGTGATACAATTATGAGTAATATAAGCTATGTTTTTTTTTAAAGTAATTGTAAATATTTTCTTGTTTTAAAGATTTTTTGTTGTTTTGTTTTCTAAACCACCAGGAACGTTTGTGTCTGGCCCAGATTTCAAACACTTTACTTAAAGACTACAGTTACAATGAGATACATAACAGAAGAGTTGCACTAGGCATCACATGCGTTCAGTGTACACCTGTACAGGTAAGGATACGATCTTGAAGCATTATGCTTTACCTTCACTCAGGATTATCCAAGAGATTAGAGCAGCAGCATGTTCTTCTTTTAATCCATTTCATAATTAAGCGGTAGTGTTCCAACAATAAGCCCAGTTGCCCTTTTTTCTTGGGCAGCTCCCTACCCACCAGTCACCTGTTCGCTTGTTTCCTGCTTTCCTCAGCGTCCTCACCTTCACCTGTTCGTTAGTCTGTCGAACCATTGGGGTACCAACCATGATTTGTTGACAGCGCTTTAACTATTCCTGTCTTTTGCCTTGGGTATAATTTTATCCAATGACAGGACTGTCCATTCGTTTATGCTTTCTTTGTCTGCTTCTTCTTCTTTTTCATGGTACTGTTCCTTGAAAGAAGGTTTTTGTGAACCATGATGATCATGTGATGTGGTTTACTTTTTGCGTTTTTTTTACAGTGGTTCGCAGGTCAGCGTGGGGTACTATAGCTGTATTAATCCTGTCTCTAGCCTATCTATTTGTGATGCGGTCTTAGTTAATGAAACATCTCGTCCTCTCTCATTACGTTTTCCTAATACTCTTCTAGTGTCTGTCTTGTTTTTTCTGGTGTTAATACATTCAGAAAGCTTGCTGCAAAACTTAATACTCTAGGGGTGTTACAGAGTTTGTGTATTTGTGTTTATACAAGGAACGGGGGGTCCTCATGACGTTCTATTGATTATAAACTCCTGCCAAAAACTTTTGTTGGGGCCTATTAATGCGTTATTCCACGAAGCGTGTCAATCCCATTGACATAACTCATTTGTTGATCTACATTAAAAAAAAAACACTTTGATTATTATTATGTTTTGACTACACATCCACAACTTTGAAGCGAACCAAAAAAAACAACCTTTAAACAATATTTTAGCTTAAGAAGGACGTAGGATGTAATCATTATCTTTTTCTAAGTAACGTCAGTATGTTATAAGATTTTAAAGAACTCCATGTCAGTTGACCTGCTTTTTTAATTGTTTAACGGTTTGCCATTTCTCTCTTCCAGTTGGAAATTCTGCGTCGTGCTGGAGCCATGCCAGTGTCCTCAAGACGTTGTGGTATGATCACGAAGCGTGAGGCCGAGAGGCTGGTGAAGAGCTTCCTGGAGGAGAACACGCCACCCAAACTCCCCGAGGACTTCGCTTTTGATGTACACCACGAGTGTGGCTGGGGCTGTAGAGGTCAGCCACGCGAGTTGTTGCTTTAAATCGTATTTATTACTCCATTGTTCAATAGGCGATTCGCTTTAAATGTTTCGTCCCTGAAGTCAAGCCTTTCTTAGAGCCTGTTGTATAGAAGTTTCGCAAGAGAACTATAAAAGAAAGCCATAAAATAAATCTGAAATAAAACAACAAATTAAACAAAGTACAAAGAATCGAAATCGATGGTTAAAGTTAGATCATCGCAATGCGCCTGGCACTAAACAGAAACTCATCAGCTACGCTAAGAAAGAGAAAATAGGAATACGGAGAGGGAAAAGAGAGAAAAGAGAGACTCCTTGATTCTATTTTCATAACTTTTTCTCAGACTGGATGTAGTTTAACTTCTATCAAAAGATGGCTCGAAAAGATTAACATTTTATAGTCTGTTATATCTGAAAACCCACTATCTCTGTAGTAAATACATTGGTAAAACAGACACTGAATATTATTCATCTCTTTGCATATGCCTAGCAGTGGTTATTCTATTTGAGATATGAGGCTATTAAGGGGGCTTTTATAAGTAATTATTTTAAATATATATATGTCAGTGCTAAATATTTATTAGGCTGACCCTAAACTATAGTTTTTATCGGCTATAGGGGAATTCGGCCCTGATACCCAGATCTAATTCTAGTAACAGTGTTTGCCCTTTAAACCAGCGCGATTGTTGAAAACTCTGTCTTGAATCTATAATTGTTATAATTGTTGGTTGTACTGAGCTACTAATACTATTGACACAGTTAAAGAGTTGTGTCATGTCTTTCTTAAAATGGAACTAGATGATGTCAGTCTTGGAACAGATTTAAAAAGAAATACTTTCCTCTAAACGACTCAAACAAATGATTACAGCTATAGAATGACCTCGTGGTTCAGTTTCTGTAATATCGAACGATACGTGTAGAAAGAATTTCCAGTTTTATTCTTTACACAATTTCTGTGCTGTTTTTTTTTTGGAAACAGGTTGATGATATGAGTATTAATACAAATACCTTATACCTAAGGCTGTGGCATTACGCGGGGTCAAATGTCGTACCAGATCATTATTAAAACCTACATCATTAAAACAGCAAAGCTTTTAGATTTATGCATGATAAAAATCCTGACCCATTTCTAAAATAAAATCTTTTTTAATACTCTGTAAATTGATGTGATTATGAGAGATCAATTCTATAACTCTACAAATCTTTCTTTCTAAATATTAAATGCATGCTTCGTTTGATATTAGTCTATAGGTTTCCTTAATATAATAGGTCTCGACTCGAAAGGCTTGTTATAGTTTGTTTAATAATATACGTTTTGTTTGATAGTGTAGGCTGGTTTGATATTATATGTTTTATTAGATACTATATGCCCTGTTTAATATTATAGGTTTTATTAGATACTATATGCCCTGTTTAATATTATAGGTTTTATTAGATACTATATGCCCTGTTTAATATTATAGGTTTTATTAGATACTATATGCCCTGTTTAATATTATAGGTTTTATTAGATACTATATGCCCTGTTTAATATTATAGGTTTTATTAGATACTATATGCCCTGTTTAATATTATAGGTTTCTCTTTGATCTTGTAGGTTTCTTTGAACCTTCACGCTACAACAGCTCCAGGGCCAAGTGCATCAAATGCACCTACTGCAATATGTATTTCTCTCCAAACAAATTTATCTTTCACTTCCACCGCACGCCGGAGTCCAAGTACAACCACCCGGACGCGGCCAACTTTAACTCGTGGCGCAGACACCTCAAGCTGTACACGGGCCACGACAACGAAGAGATCGCCTACAAGTGGGAGGATGTTAAGGCCATGTTCAACGGAGGAACCAGAAAGAGGGTGTTCACATCTGGATCGTCGCCCTCCTCCACGGCGTCTTCTATGAGCTCCTCTTCCGCGCCTTCCTCCAATCACACTTCCGGAAGTTATTCGATCAGATCTCAGTCACGTGACACAGAAAGCGGAACAACTTCTAAGAAACCCAAGACACCGTCGACGATGGACACGAGCCAGTACATTCCTAAGCCACCACCCTTCCCTAACCCGTTCAACCCTTACAATTGGCTTACCACTTCCGCCGGAAAGACACCATACCCTTTCATGGCCATGAACCCTTCTCAACCCATGTGCTTCGGATTTCCTGCGACGTCTGCAGCTGCCAACAAAGAGGTCCTGTCGGACAGAATGAAGCCCTCGCCTCTTCAGCCCCCATCTTGGATGGGGCGAACTGCTGCAACTGGTCCTCATTTCCCGCTTTCTTCCATGGATCTCTTCTGGGACAAAGCGTTTGGGTTTCCACAGGCTGCACTCGGGTTTAGAAACGGTTACCCCCCAGGCGCCCTACCCACTGCACCTGTACACTCTTCAGGCGCGCCGTCCATGATGAACACCACTGAGCTTCATTCTCCGCACGGAGATCTTTCTACTCGTAGAAACTCTCCGCACTCGCATCCGCAAAGCCACATGAAGGCCAATTACGACAGAAGAGAGAAAGTCCGTGACAGAATGTCAGCTTTCAAACGGGTCGTTCCATCCTCGCCCTCTTCTTCTTCAGCTTCCCCTCGCCTAACCCCCAACGAGGAAAACGAGGAGACTGTCCACAATGACTACAGGCGAGATAACGACGAAGACGACGAAGACGGCAGCAGCATCTGCGCCCAAGACCTGAGCACCCACAAAGACGTCGACGACTGCGAAGAGATTGACGTCGAGGAAGAAGGAGACGAACGGAAACGAAGATCTAGCGACGACATGCCGGAAGAGGCTGCCGTGAAGTCTATGCATGAACCTCTACTATCATCGGCGTCTTCCAGGCTGGAAGCATCTAAAGAAACTGACAATGTTGATCTTTACAGAAGTTGTCATGAAGGAAGTCAGCACAGTGATAACAATGAAGACAAAGGAGAACATCAAAGGGTAAGATTCAAAGTCAAGCAATTTACATTTTTGTACAAATGGCTTTTGAAGAGCACATTATTTTATGAATAATAGCTAGCTCAGAGCACAATGGTTCAATCTCTTTTCAAGACCTGTACCTTGGAGAAAGTTGTTCCGAGCTGCTTTTAACCGCTCAGTAACAAGTCTGCTCGAGTCGGGACTCGAACTCGAGCTCCCTAGCCAAGCGGTTTATGCCTGGCCAGAGTCTTTTTCTCCCAATTTCTTTTCTCTGATCAAGTTGAGATCTCGCACAATTATTTATAGTCGAAGCTACACGAATCGATCAAATAATTATTCAATTAGTTAATCAATTAGTGGCAATTAATTATTTTTTTTGTATATATACATCTCTGCAGTTTTGGGAGATGTGACAGTGGTGCTACGGCGTTTTCCTTTATATAAGTTTTTTTTATAACTATTTTTTAGAGTTTGCTTGTTTGTTTCCACGAGAAAGTTGTGTATTTTAACATTTGTTTTTGAAAGCGAATCTATTCTCTTTGTAAATTGTCTTAACTCAATAGCGTATATGAATGTTATGTTGTATCAGATTATTATAATTTACATGAGAGCTAAAATATACCTTAGTGACATTGCAATAATAACACTGCCCTCTATTCAACGGTGTAACACTGCCCTTTATCAAAATGTGTAATACTGCCCTACATTTACCTGTTCAACAGTGCCCTCTATTCTTTTAAAACTCTCTGCTTACCAGGATGAACCATTAAGTTTCAAAAGACCACAGTCCGCTGCAAGCGAAGAGAGCATCACGAAACGGAAAAGCCCCGAGGTGAAAGAACATGGCGCTCAAGACTCTGGACTTTCTGGTACACATATTTTTAAACTTTTGTTGTAATCATTCAAGCAAACAATTCAGATAATATTGTTAGGAGCTACAATAAACTTTAAGTAATTTGATTGCTTCTTGTTTCTTTGTTCAGATGAGTCCGACGCTGAAGCAGATAACGTAAAATCTTACGTGGACGTGACCAAAGGTAGGTAATGCTGTAATTCCAAATGAAATAATTCATTACTATTATGTTCTTGTTCAGTGTTAGATCGCTAGGTAGTCGAGTCTTTCAGAGTTACAAGAAGGTTGATATGTGGAGTTCTCTTAACTTGAATGATGTTTCCATGTTATTTTTTTGTCTTTAGACACTGGCCGAGTTTTTGTGCAGACCAAAGCCTCATCTGTTCTATACTCTTTCAAATTTTTTAAGAATATTATATTGTCTTTTCCGCTCACTTCCAACGCTGTTCTTTATGTCAACAAAGTCTTCGAATTGAAATGTAGTTTTCCTGTTGTTATAAAGGGAGATAAATAACTGTTCTGTATAGTATGTAACAAAGCTAAATCTAAAACAAAACATTGACCTCCCCTTTTTTTCAACTCTCAGATACTTTCCGAGAAGACGTGAGCCGTGAGAAATCGTTCCGTGAGCACATGGCGATTCAACTGGAGAAATTAAGAGGTGAGTACAGTCTTAGACTAAATAGAGAGATCTGTTTAGGCCTACTAAAAATATTGTTACGTATTTCTGAATCTTCTGGCTAAATGTATTAGTAGGCACACAAATAAAAACACTGTAAAGAACTTGACGACTAAACTTTCAGTTTCAATAACTTTAATGACTATTAACTCTAACAATTCGTTACTGTAACATGTAGCGTAGAAGACTGTACAATATCTGTCAGTTTACAGTTAGCTATACTTCGTTGCAATTCATCTCTTCACTTCGTTGCAATTCATTTCTTCTCAACTTGCATCGAGCCGTATTCCACAGAACAGACCAACGACACACTTCCCAGTGTCGCTCCAGGTCTCCTAAAGCTGAACCAAGTCGTATTCAAGTCTACCGAATCAGAGCCGCACACGTCTTACATCGACTGTATCGACTGTAACGGCTCAAGTCCACTGTAGTTCGCTGTATAGACTTTAACGACAGTAGTCCACTCCAGTTAACTCTACCCTAGTTAACTTGCATCGAGTCGTTCACATTTCTCTTCCACTAGAGCCGCACACGTCTTAAATCGTCTGTATCGACTGTAACGGCTCACTCACGACTCACCACTGACTTTCACATTAACTCTCTGGCTTAAATAGAGTCCCTAATCACTCCTCCAAAGTTGCACAAACACTGCTAGTATCTTCTGGAATAACACGTGAGGAAACGTCACATACTGTCTTTGTTTATACATGTAGATTCCAGAAAACATTGGCTGCAGTGCCATCTTGCCAGGGTCACAAGTTGTGACCTCTATCTGTCACTGGACATTGCTAGTACCTTCTGGAATAACACGTAAGGACACGTCACATCCTGTCTTTGTTTATACATGTACATTCCAGAGAACACCCGCTGCTGTGTCATCTCGCCGGGGTCATACGTTGACCTCTACCTATCACTGTTCATTTGTAACAATATGTAAGAATGTTAAGAAAATTAGATTAGATCATTCGAGAGGAGTTAGTGTTACTCATGAGCTTTTGGGCACCTCCCGTAATTTTATGACACTTATAGGAGGTGATGATGTGAGCACTATGTAACAATAGTTACTGATAACTTGAATTTATCCATGGAACGTGTATTAAACAGGTTTTTATGTTCACGCATACGAATTGATTTGTTTGAATAAACACCACGTCGAAAGACAAAAAGTGGCCTTTCCATCAATCCCATGAGACTTGCATATTGAACATTTATTTATTAAAATATTATGAGATCGTATCTTATCTTATAAATTCCTAAGACGTTCCTTATAATGATAAAACACTATGTTTTCCTATTTATGTGTTTATCAGCCATTTATGTTAATTAAAAGTAGAGTTGCCCTTTCAGTTCTATAGAGTAATAGTAATAGGGCAGATGACGTAAAGATCATCTGTTTCTGTGGCCCACGGTTAATGAGGGTGCCAACTGACTTTACATTTCTCCAACTAATGTCAGGTACCAATAGACTCAGTGCCGCCTTAAAAATCTCAGTCTTGACTAGGATTCGAACACAGTACCCCTTGGTTTGGAATCCAAGCGCTTTATCACTCAGCCGCCACGCCCCTTTATGTTAACTAGAAAGGTTGTATATCTAAGGAGAAAACGATTTAAAAAAAAAGAATAATTTCGCTTTCAATGACAAGTGGCGGCCATTCCACACGTTTTAAGAAAGGTTTAGACGACGGATTGGCAATAATTCTTTTGAGTTTCTGAGATTTACAAGTAAAAGACGGACAGACATTACAAAATGAAAAGCGGCACGTCCATACGTTTTGTTTGTGTGTTTGATAAAATTATGTTTTATTTTCAGAAACATTAACTAACGAACTAGAGCAAGAAAGAAAAATTCGATTTTCACTGCAACAAAAGTTAAAAGGTGAGTTTGTATTTTGTTTTAGTGAGTAGTGACTGTCCGTCACATCTAGTACATTGGTAATGGAGTTTGGACATTTTGTAAAGTTTAATGAAATAATTCTTAAATATGCAACGTAAGGTGACCTGTTTTCTAATAATAAAATTTAGTTTGAAATAGCTACAAAAATTATAAAATAGAAGCATACATGGGCAGTACATAACCACTAAATATTTTAATCTTTGCCATATTAACATGTTATAGTAAGTAAAGTAAATTTCCCCTTTGAGACTTTGTGGTCTATAGGGCATATGATGTAAAGATCACCTGTTTCTTTGGCCTACGGTTAACGAGGGTGTCATGTGGCCAGCACAACGACCGACCGCCTTTACTTTTCCCAACTATTGTCAGGTTCCTTTCTTTGGCCTACGGTTAACGAGGGTGTCATGTGGCCAGCACAACGACCGACCGCCTTTACTTTTCCCAACTATTGTCAGGTTCCCATTAGAGCTGGGTGGACTCAGAGGCGCCCAAGGATCCCAGTCTTAACCAGGATTCGAACCAGGGACCCCCAGTACGGAAGCCAAGCGCTTTACAGCTCAGCCACCGCGCCTCCATTAACATATTATAGATATTTATAATTCCCAAATGTCATCCCTTATATTTCACTAACACACGTTTCTCTCTATTTCCAGAGGCTCACGATGCTCTACAGAATTTTTCTTGTGGGTTGATATCAGAGCGAAGGGACTTGTACTCTCTCAAAGACACTGCTGCGATTCCCAGGTGAAAGACCTCGTTGTTGAATCCTGACAATTCATTGCCCAAGTAGATAAAGAGAATCGATTCTAATGATAAAATCCCGATGTTTTGGACGCCAGAAAGTACGATGATTCTTTGATGTCAACTCTTGCAAAAAAATAACAAATGCTTTTCAAAAAAGTTGTTGTAGAAAACCCTTCAATGTGAAATCACAGTAACGAACATACTTATGGACAATGTTACAATCAAGATTTCTGACTTAGTTTAAATTTAAACACAATGTTTTTCCTAGAACTTTCTAAAAGTACTTTGTGAAGCTCAAATTGTCATCTTTGACTCCGTGAGAAATTAAATGACTGTCTGGCCGTGTGGCATTCGCTTTGGACTGTCGTCACGGTGGGTCCGAGCTCGAGCTTCGATCACTGCCCATCTAATGTTGCAAGAGTTTTGGGCTAGAGAGTGAACGAAAAAAAATCTTTATTTCTGAAGAAGAGCCCGAAAAAGAACAAAATCAAACATTATTTCAAATTGTTGATGAATAAATAGAATGCATTTTGTCAAACGTGGTCCATCCTATAAAAAGAGAAACTAATTTCTGGACGAATTTGATAGCATGCTCTAAGTATGGGATGGACTTCATGTCCCCTTAATTCATGGTGTATTATATGTAAGAACTAAACGCCACGATTATCTTCAAGGCGTATCTTCTATTATTTTGTCCCATTCCAAGCTCGCCAGAAAGTAGGAACCAAAGAACATCTGGACTGACATTGCTCTTTGAATTCCAACTGTTTTAATTATTACTAGAACAAAATACACTCTATATGTATTTACCAAATAATTAATGTGTAATGATTGGTTGGCACACTGACTTCGTGCGTTTATATGTGATTAGTTGAAAAAATAAAGAGATATTTAAATACAGCTTTATCCACTGTCAGAGACACGAGGAGCGTATCAATACTTGGAAGTGAAATGATCGTCCATGACCAAAGTAGTGTCCATGGAGTGGACACTGCTCCAGAAACGTGTGTGCAGCCCAAGACATAGTTGTCTAGCCATGAGTGAAGTATCCTCTCGTGTGAATTTACTAAAAGTTTTGCTTTTGGAATATATTGTTGATTTGAATATAGTGTGATGATTTTGTTTCAAATACATTTTAATGTTATGTACAAACACGGGATGTAAAGCACGCATGTGTCTATGTCAACTTTGTGGTGTATGTATTTTGTTTGCGCACTGCGGCGCTCAACTGGTTTATCTGTTCTGCCCACTAGGTCTGCGCGTGCCATGTTTTTGTGTAATGGGCAGTCTGACATTCACGACACGGGACAAGCCCAATATTCGATCTATAATAAACATGAGGCATCTCATACAAATCAGAATTCATTATTCATAGGGCGGGATACCGCAATAAAAAATTAATTACAATTTATAAGATAAAATAGAATTTGAAATCAGCTACGCCATTGTGGAAGAATAAAAACAAAAAGCTTACAGGCTCCATCCTTACAAATGAAATAAATTCGTTTGCTGTGTTTGCGGTATACAATGTCTCTCGACTAGTTAATACATTAGTTTTAACCCTCTACCTTCGTTCTGAATAGTAGAAAGGTTAAAAAGCTAAAGGGAATTAACCACTACGGTTTATTGTGATCTATATTTTTTTGCCTATAAGTCTGTTTAATTATGAAATAATTGGTTGAGAACTAAAACATCAAAAACAAATTTGTCAATAAATTAACGAATTAAATAATTTGTGTCTCAGATTACAAAGGAAAATTTCATAACGATACCTTTATTTTGAATTTTAATCCAAATTGAAATGTCTGTACATATGTCATCACTTTCTATTAACACAACATGACGCAAGTGGACAATGTGTACATATGTACATCATGCTATTGAATTGTACAATTTTTTTGGGGGTCTATTTTGTAAACACAATGTTTATATGAAAAGAATTATGGTGATGATAATCATCCTTTTCAAGCTGCAGAAGAATGATTGCTAAACAAAACATACATTGTCAGAAATAGTTATCCTTTTTTTATCTTTTAAAAGTTCAAGGAATTTTTTTTTCTATTGAGATTAAAGTCCTTGATATCTGCAGTTTTATCCTTGAAGAATAAAAAAGTTGTATGTATGAAAAACACAACAACCGAATGTGTTGGTGTGTGTGTGTGTGTGGGATGAGAAATAGAGACAGAGATGATTATGTTGATGATGTATTTTGTATCTAATAAAGATGTAGACATTATGAAAGAGGAGTTCATTATATATGAATTGGTGTCGGATTTGAAAGTATTTTCAATGTTTTTAGGAAGTTAAAATGTATAGTAAAATAATAATAGTTATAAAATTATAAGGCTACCTTGATTGAAGTTTATTCCCAAGTTTTTCATGCGGAGTTGCTTATATTAGTCTCGTATGTAAAAAAGATTACATCAGCTTTTTGTGTAGAAAAGATTACATTAGCTTTTTGTGTAGAAAAGATTACATCAGCTTTTTGTGTAGAAAAGATTACATCAGCTTTTTGTGTAGAAAAGATTACATCAGGCTTAAATGTGGAAAGATTGTATCAGCTTTTTATCTTGAATATAGTACATTATACTTCTACGTACAAAATATAAAACCAATCTTATATGTAGAACAAATTACATCAGCCTTTTATATTTAAAATATATCCTTATTCTTCTATGTTGAAAAAAATACATCAGCCTTATATGTAGAAAATATTACATCAGTCTTCCATGTAGAACAAATTACATCCGCCTTTTATACAGAAAAGATTACACCAGCCTTCTGTGTAGAAAAGATTACATCAGCCTTCTATGTAGAAAAGATTTCATCAGCCTCCTATGTAGAAAAAAATACATTGGTTTTCTATGTAGAAAAGATAACATCAACCTTCTATGTAGAGAAGATTACACCAGCCTTCTATGTAGAGAAGATTACACCAGCCTTCTATGTAAAAAAGATTACACCAGCCTTGTAGAAAAGTTTACATCTACCTATTATATTTAAAAAGATTACACCAGCCTTCTATGTAGAAAAAAATACATCAGCCTTCTGTGTAGAAAAGATTACATCAGCCTTCTATGTAGAAAAGACTACATCTGCCTATTATATTGAGAAGATTAGATCATCCTTGAATTTGATTATATTGCATTCTGTGTAGAATAGATTCATAAAAAATCGTAACACAGCAGAAACACTGATGGCTGTTTTTAAAAGGACCACATCAGAGCTCCGACAATCAAACACCTGCTTCTGGCAAAATACGGGAGATGTACACAAACACATTGACAACAAAACATTCCCAAAGGCTTCCTAGTGGTCACTTAAAAAAAAAAAACCAACCTTTCCCACTTTCTATCTGTCACCTATTGAGTAATTTGGGCATAGCCAGGTTTGAATAGTCAGATGAAGGGTCATCCAAGTGGGACAATCTAACCGAACAATGAAAAACAAAAGGATGGCCTTTAAGTTGGTATTCAACTTAGTTGTGGGAAAGTTGGTGCGGTCCGTTGCGAAACTCGTTAACAGAAGAACAATATTAAAACACTATTACCAAAAGCACACCATAAAACAAAATGTGACAAGAGACCTCGGTTTAGACACAAACTCGAAGGCGAGCCCTAAGGTGCAGTTTCCCTGACATATTACATTTCACTCAAATTTACAGCCAAATTGAATTTATTCCAGAATAGATCAAATAGAAATAACTGTTATATCGTTATTATGTTTCGACTTATTTTGTTTAGCCATTCTGTAGTTGTAGTTATATAATATAAAACCTATTCAGTAGATGAATATTACAAACGATTTTATTATCCTCCGCCGAAAGGGGAATAGCCGCTATTGGTATTTTGTGGTTTGTCTGTCAGTCAGTCAGTCAGTTCATCCCATTTAGATCTCATAAACTAGAAGATAGATATAAAGAAAATCCAATATCATGATATTTTAGATCTTTTAAAGTTCAGATGCAAAGGCTTTAGTTAATATTAATTTTTAAAATCAACTATGCAAACAGTTTGTTTTTTTTAAAATTAAAAATACACCATTTTTACGACTATTCACTATTAATAATTGGAAACATGGAAGACTATGTAGTAAGTGAGTCTAATGGATAGCATATTTTGTACACATTTATGCAAACAGTTTTAATTTTTTTTTAGTACTAAATTAAATACTTTCTGTCATACTAGTTACTTCCATTTTAACCTAGGGGTGTCTTTTTATAAAAATAATTTTTTTTTCAGAGGACCTTTAAGAAAAAAAATAAGAGTAGAACTCTCGGCTTACTATTATCTCCCACAAAAATGTAGAAGTTATCTCCCTTAGTTAATATAAATAAAATAATTAGCTACATACAATTAATTGACTAACTGGTTAATTTTAAATTGATTCGTGTTTTTCGGGAACGATAAACAATTATTTAAGGTTTCAACTGAAATGAAGAATGTGTGTGGGAGAAATTCGGTGTACATAATGTAAGAGGACCAAACCATACATATTAAGCCTGATCTATAAATACTAAAAGATTGATTTCTTTTATTTCCATAACTAAAATATTCTAACCAGTAATACATTGGCTAATTAGTTTAATTTTATGATTGTCTATGCATGTGACGGGCAAACTTTAAAAAAAAAATTAATAAAAAAAAAAACAATTTAATATCTAAGATAACAACAAAACCCTATGGTCATACATTAAGTCTAAGAAAATTGAAACAATAGGCATAGCGCCATTAAAAAGAGAAAACTTAACACATAATGATAATGAAACTAAGGCTAATATCCTAAATACTTTGCATCAGCATTCTCAGCCCTAGGAGACAAAGACATACTACTTAATTTGAACCAAGTAGACAACATAGAAGATATAGTAGTACAAGAAAATGAAATTCAAAAACTATTAGCCAACATCAAACCGAATAAAGCGTCTGGACCTGATGGTATTCCAGATAGATTACTCAAAGAATTAAGCAATGAGCTAGCTAGTGTTCAAAATACTCTTTCAGGCATCGCTTAACCAGGGCAGAGTACCAAGGGACTGGAAAGAAGGTAATGTCACCACCCTATTTAAAAAAAAGGAGAAAAATCTGACAAAGGAAACTACAGACCAGTATCACTTACCAGCATCACATGTAAAACCCTATAACACATAATATGTAGCAACATCATAAACCACTTAGACAAACATAATGTCCTTACTCTATACCAACATGGCTTTAGAAAATATAGATCATGTGAAACACAACTTATAGGACTAATTGAACATGCTATCTTACTAGATTTTCCCAAGGCTTTTAACAAAGTTCGCCACCATAGTTTGCTTGAAAAATTAAAATATTTTGACATTGATGGTCCATTTCATCAGTGGATTAAAGATTTTCTGATAGGGAAAGAACAAACTGTAATAATAAATGGCTCTAAATCAACACCAATAACAGTAAACTCAGGTGTACCTCAAGGAACAGTCTTAGGTCCACTACTATTTTTAATTTACATAAATGATTTAATAAATTGCATTAGTTCAGGAACAAAAGTCAGATTATTTGCAGACAAATGCATAATATATAGAACAATAAAAACAACACAAGATACACAAATTTTACAAAGAGAATTAGATGAATTACAGAAATGGGAATCAAATTGGAGCATGTCTTTCCACCTAGAAAAATGTCAATTATTAAGAGTAACAAAAAACTAAAACAAATTAATTTCACTTATCTTATTTTTGGTAAACCAGTAACACAGACTAAAAACGAAAAATACCTAGGTGTTATAATAAATTAAAAAATGTCATGGAATCCCCACATTGATGAAACTATCAAAAAATCAAACAAAGCATTAGGGTTTATTTAAAGGAATTTCTATAAATCAAAAAAGAACATAAAACTAAAATGTTATTTAACCTAGGTTAGGCTAATAATAGAATATGCATCCTCTGTTTAGGACCCACCAACTCAAGAAAACATTAAGAAACTGGAAACAGACACAACATAGAGCAGTGAGATTCATAATAAACGAATATTTTGACTAGAGTAACACGTTTTGTAAAATCAATGAATTTAGAAAGCCTTCAGAATAGAAGACTTAAAAGTAAAGTAGCAATTATACATAGAACATTGAACCATAATCTTCAAATACAAAAACAAAATTAATAAAACACTCAGAAAGACACAAAGATGAAGGTACATTCCTCGTTCCATATGCTATGACTAATCTGTACAAATGCTCTTTCTTCCCTAGTGCTATTAGAGCATGGAATGGGTTGCCTGAGCTAGCCAGGAAAACCAGTGACTTGGCAGAATTTAGGTCATTGGTTAATATGCATGAATAAATGCATGACGCGTAGGAAGTAATCATCTTCTTTTTTTAAATTAACGTCTGTATCATATAAGATAAGTAGATAAGACTTATATATGATGTGTATAAAATTACCGAGTATTAGTAATTTAATGTCCTGGGCAGCATTTTTGTTGATGTCTCTTTTTCAATATTAATAGATCTGAAAGTATGCCATATTTGCAGAGAATTTAAATTTTATATCATTCCCCCTTTGTCACCACTGTTTAAAATACATAGCTTGCTAAAAATATGATTTTGAAATGTGGTGACCCCGTTCAAGCAGTGATGGAATATCTACTTGATGTTTCATACAATTTAACTTTCTGAAAGTTTCTTGGCCTGTTTTCGAAATACACTTTTGGAATGTAAATAAAGGATTATATTTTAATATGGTATGTATTTGCTTATTATAATTTGTGCTAACTATTTTCATATTTATGTTTTAAGATATCTAAATGCAAAATGACTATAAAAAAATTACATTAAAACAAATTTAAAAAAAATAAAAAAATTCTCTATTCATATTTTACGATATCTAAAGTATTTCTTTCAAAATGACTAAAATTTATTTTTTCTGCGCTGTTTTTTTTGCGCTATTTTTTCAGCGCTATTTTGTCGGGGTACCATAAATTTAGTATTTGATTTAATGATATCGAAATTAACTAATGGGATGCGTGTAGATGCAATTATTTGCAATTTTTTATGTGTCTCTGAGCATGACACATTCATGTTCTTGTGAAACCAAGGATCATTCTGTAGCATCTCAAGATCTGCTAACCGTATTTCTCCATTCCTCTCTGTAATTTACTTTAGATCGAATTTCTTACCATCGCAGGCTAATCCAATCTTACCATCACAGGCTAATGCAATCTTACCATCACAGGCTAATGCAATCTTACCATCGCAGGCTAATGCAATCTTACCATCGCAGGCTAATGCAATCTTACCATCGCAGGCTAATGCAATCTTACCATCGCAGGCTAATGCAATCTTACCATCACAGGCTAATGCAATCTTACCATCGCAGGCTAATGCAATCTTACCATCGCAGGCTAATGCAATCTTACCATCGCAGGCTAATGCAATCTTACCATCGCAGGCTAATGCAATCTTACCATCGCAGACTAATGCAATCTTACCATCGCAGGCTAATGCAATCTTACCATCACAGGCTAATGCAATCTTACCATCACAGGCTAATGCAATCTTACCATCGCAGGCTAATGCAATCTTACCATCACAGGCTAATGCAATCTTACCATCACAGGCTAATGCAATCTTACCATCGCAGGCTAATGCAATCTTACCATCACAGGCTAATGCAATCTTACCATCGCAGGCTAATGCAATCTTACCATCACAGGCTAATGCAATCTTACCATCACAGGCTAATGCAATCTTACCATCACAGGCTAATGCAATCTTACCATCGCAGGCTAATGCAATCTTACCATCACAGGCTAATGCAATCTTACCATCACAGGCTAATGCAATCTTACCATCACAGGCTAATGCAATCTTACCATCGCAGGCTAATGCAATCTTACCATCACAGGCTAATGCAATCTTACCATCACAGGCTAATGCAATCTTACCATCGCAGGCTAATCAATCTTACCATCGCAGGCTAATTCAATCTTACCATCACAGGCTAATGCAATCTTACCATCACAGGCTAATGCAATCTTACCATCACAGGCTAATGCAATCTTACCATCACAGGCTAATGCAATCTTACCATCACAGGCTAATGCAATCTTACCATCGCAGGCTAATCAATCTTACCATCGCAGGCTAATTCAATCTTACCATCGCGTTCTTTGTCTGTTTATTCTTTTTCATGAGAATGTTCCCTTAACGAAGGTATTTGCGAGCCATGAGGACATTTGTGATATGGCCATAGAGTTTTAATTCGCATTTTTTTCACAGTAGTTAGCAGGTCATCGTTGGGTCCAATCGCGGTACTAATGCTGCCTCTAATTTCTTTGTTTCTGATGCTGTCTTTGTATGTGATACCTTAAATCATTATGTCGCATCTTAATTCCATTGCTAGTATTCTCCTCTCTAGTTCTACAGTCAGACGTAAACACGACAGTTAGAATATCAATCTATTTGAATAGCTGAATAGACACTATTAGTTTTGTTAGGTCTGTCTGTCCGTCCGTCCGTCTCGTTTAGATCTCATAAACCAGAAAAGCCATTTTTTTCTTTTCTGAAAGCGAAAAATTTAAAATTTTAGAATCAACTATGCAAACAGTTTTTCTATTCACTATTAATAGTAATAAACACGAGAAGCAATTTTGTAAGGGAGATGATTATTTACCATATTTTTAACAGATTAGTGCAAACGGTTTTAGATTTGTTATAAAAATTTATTTTAAGTTAAGTAAGTTCTAACTACAATTAAAAAAAATATTTTTTTCAAAGATAAAAAAACTATTTAATATGCACATAAGTGGAACATAATTTAAAACAACAATAAATAAGTAGTTATTCATATAATCGCATAAAGTATTGCACATGTAGTAGTCTATAAAACACTCATACGGAAAAAAAATTGTTACGAACTTTCATCTTTAAAAAAAAAAAAAAAAAAAAAAAAAAAAAGAGATTGACCTTTTACAAAACAATTAGATCAATAAGATAATCATTATATGACATCAGTTAGGCCAGGTTCACATCTAACTTCACATTCACTTTCACCTATTCCTTGGTCTGCTAGACCGTTGGGCACCACACAAGATCTGTCAACCTTCTTTCTCCATTCTTCTCTGTCATTTGCCTTTGATAGAATTTCTTTCTGATATTCTTTCTGAAAATATTGAAACCTGCCTGGGTGAACCACTTCGGGGAACCGATTTTGGGTTTGTGTTTCCACACAAACTGTCTTTGTAACCTTGTTTTATATAAAAATGTCGTTTGCAGATATCCATGAATGAAAAAAAAATCAAGTTCTTTGTCTTAACGCAATGGGGAGTGAGCTCCAAATCGTAGATTTGATACACGTAAAAAGCTGACAAACAGTATTTTATGAAAAAGAAAGCGTGGCTCAACTAGTGGCTCTAGAACCACGGAGCTTAGGCCTTTCTAAGGGACTGCTCTAGTAATTAATTTACTTAGGGAGAAGAACATTTCTTTGTTGTACGTAGAATGCTAAACCTGCTAGTACATAGATCAGGGATGAAATTCAATACGTTTTTAACTTTTGCAAGTCACATGTTTGTGTTTATATGTTTCAGATGTTCTTTCAGAGTTAATTTACTTCTTAGTCCTAACCTCCTGAAGGACAACAGGAGATGGGAGTTTGTATTGCATACATTTTTAAAAAGGTATTCAAATAAGATTAGCTAGCATTTAATTAAATAAAGCATCTTGACTTGATGGTATTCTAGCTAGGTTACTCAAAGAACTAAACAATGAGTTAGCACTTGTTTTCAAAACACTTTTTTAGGCATCCCTGAATCACGACTGAATACCGAGGGAAAAGGAAAACAGGTATTACTGACCAGTATTAAATGTAAAATACTTGAACACATAATATGTAGCAAAATCATATATCACATAGACAAACATAATGTCCAATCTCTATACTAACATGGCTTTCATATAAAACTCAACTGATTATTTTTTAAATGGCTTAGATAATAATTAGCAAATAGATGCCACTATATTAGATTTTTCTAACGTATTTGACAAAGCTGATTAATAAAGCTTATTTATAAATTTAAAATATTTTGGCATGCTACTTATCTTATTTATGTTAAACCAGTAATACAGACCAAAAAAATCCAAAATATCAAGTAGCTTTAAAAAATAAAAAAAAAATAGCAAGGAATCGCCATATAAATGAAAAATCCAAACAAATTATTAGGTCTTATTAAAAGAAATGTAAAATATTATTTAACCTTAGATTGGCCAATATTAGAATATGAATCCTAAATCTGGGACCCCTAAACGTGAGAAACTAGAACAGATGTACAATAGAGCTATGAGATTGACAACAAATGAATATTCAAATTTAATTAGAATAACACTTTTAGTAAAATCACTAAATTTAGACATGCTAGAAGACTAAAAAGTAAAGTAGCAATTATATACAAGACATTGAACCATAATCTACAAATACTAAAACAAAATCTAATAAAATACTCAGAAAGACTCAAAGATAAAGGCACATTTCTTACTCTATATGCTAGAACATATTGATACAAATGCTCCTTCTTTTCTAGTGCTATTAGAGTATGGAATGGGTTTTCGAACAAGCCAGGAAATCAAATGACTTGGAGAATTTAAGTAATTGGATGACATGCATTACTAAGTTGACACAGGACACGCGTTGGATGTAAATATCTTCTCTTTTAAAGAAACGTCTATAAATGATATGATAATATGATAGTTAATACTTTAATGTCTTGGTTTTGCATTCACAGATCTGTTGATATAATGGTTTGTCTTGCTAATGTTGTGTAGTCTTTTAGGGTAAATATAATTTTCCATGTCTATCAGTTAATTCTCACTAGGGTGCCCCCAATCCTTGACCAGCCTATTGCCTCCTAAACAAAGACAAGACTTTATTGTCAAAGTCTGCCAAGAACCTGAGCGTCGATCAGGCCCAAACCGGCCCCGATTCTAATCCCCTCCCAATGCTATTACAGCGGCACAGTTATCCCCCGTGTTATTATTATTAAGCCTGTCGCCCTTAATTGCTTTCTCGTATGTCGTGGTCTTTGATTGAAGTATGGAGCCATTCCGCCCCCCAACCTCTTTTTTCCCCCCAAGCTTCAAAACTTGCTTCTAACGGAGCTAAAGGGGAAGCAGACGGAATCATTGGCCAAGAAATCCTTCTCAGCAACATCGACAATCCGCTTTGGTAAACTGGGAAGAGACAAATGAATAACTAAAAGAAGAGTTGAGAGAAGAACAAGAAAAGAATCACTTTCAGATTTCTTTGATGAAGTGCCTCAGATAATACCATTGGTAACTAGACACAACGCCTTCTTCTTTGAAAACAATTGTATTATTAATGTAATATATATATATATATATATATTACTAGCATTATCCACCGGCTTCGCCCGTTGCTTCGTTCCCAGGCTATATCCTGTTTATGTTAACCCCTCCCATGTTTTCTGTTAAAAATATTATTGGACTTCTCCCTTTTTATTTTTTTTACTTATAACAATATAATGATATAAATATAATAGAATGATATAAATATAATAGAATGATATAAATATAATAGAATGATATAAATATAATAGAATGAAATAAATATAATAGAATGATATAAAGTTAAACGCTGCCCAATACATTTCTCTGGCCTGCTGATTCTAGGATCTATTACGTTGGATTGGACCAGTTCATTGTTTTATATACAATTGCTACTTTGTATGATAATCTGCTATTCTAAAGGCTTTTAAAATATAGTGACTGTACTAAAAGTGTTACTCTAATACCAAGTGTGAATATTCGTTTGTTATGACTCTCACTGCTCTATTTTGCGTTGTTTCTTGTTTCGTAATGTTTTCTTAAGCTGTGGGGTCTCTAACAGAGGGAGAAAATTCTATAATTGGGCTAACCAAGGTCAAGTAACATTTTAGTTTTATGGTTTTATTTGATTTTTAAAAATTTCTTTTAATAAATTCTAATGCTTTTTGGTTTTTAGATAATTTCATCAATATTGGATGCCATGATAATTTTTCATTTATTATGACACCTATGTATTTTAGTCTTGTCCCGGTCGCAATCGGCTCCTTCGCGCCATGGATGCTACGCAACAGATGAAATCATTTGTGTTTGTTTTTTATTCAACATAATTCTCAAGCCTCCTTATTTTTCAAAACTTTTACACAAAAAACATCCCCCCCCCCCCCCGTCTTGCAACAGAGTTAGACAAAGACGTTGGACAAGAAATCCTCGAGTCGCAGTTGTTGTAAATCTGACAATCCGAGAGACCACAATCAAAACCTTTTATTTATTATTTTTTAGAATATATTCTCGGGCGTTCTTAGCTACACCAAAATGGGAAAGTTTGTTTCCTGCCGCTAATCCAGTTCATCAATCAGGCCACAGAGAGATGGCTGCTTAACGTCACTCATACTTAAACGCGTGGACACCACACACAGATGGCACCGAGCCAGGAGATGATTGCCGGATGCCGTCGCCGCATCCAACCGCCATCAGCTTTGGTAGTTGTTTGCTGTCTTTAAGACTGAAGAGTCAAAACGGATTAGTTTGCCGTCAAATGGAGGCTTGGGAGAGAGAGAGAGAGAGAGAGAGAGAGAGAGAGAGAGAGAGAGAGAGAGAGAAAGAAAGAGAGAGTAAAGAGAGAAGAAGAAAGTAATTTGTTGGGCTGGCTGGTGTTGGAGAAATCCTCCAGGATTGGAAGATGTTGTAAACAATTCCTGGGTTCTGAGGACATTTATTTTTGTCCAAGTTGAACACATTGTTTCGAACTGAAAACCCTCTCTCAATCACTAACCCATATACATTTGTCCCTTCGTTCCTTAGCAACAATACAAGAATTAAAAAAACAAAAACATGTACGCCATTATACAAAACATACGTAATTACTCTGAGACAGGCGAGTTGGGCCACGCGCTTGTTGGAGATTGGAGCTAAAAAAATAAAAGCATTAAATATTGTTTCTAATGATCCACAATTAATTGCTTTCATTATTGGCAAAATGTCTGTAACTATCTAGATAGAACAACATGGGCCTACAAATAAACTAGCAACATGTGTTAATGTTTTACTGGGACAAAGAATTTTTCATAGAAAGAACTGAATGTAAAATACATTTTTTTGACCAGTTTATTAAATCTAATTATTCCTAAAAACATATTTTATGACTATTTTGTAGATGGTAATGTAGGATTTATATAAAATAGTTTATGTATTTAATTATGAAAAAGAATAGTGTCTGCCTTCAGAAGACTATAAGTACGCTACAAAATAATAGCTTTCAGATTAAAAATGACAGACATAAGGACAGACAGAGTACACAAAACCAATTTCCCGTTAGAATACTAAAGTACTCTATTTACAAATTGTTCTTAAATAACGGATTTCCCTTTAGAAGACTATAAGTATGCTACATAATAGTTTTTCAGATTGAAAATGACTGACAGATTGCCGGACAGACTACACAAAATCAATTTCGGGTAGGAAACCACAAAAGCAAACTAAAAAAAAATCACAAAAAAATCACTAAATTGAAAACCCAACTTAATGATAAAAACATAGCAACCTAAATACAGTATGGGGAATACCAATTAGGTGTTTAGTATGCGCAGTGAACATGTAATTAGACGCTCACGTCCTTGTCAAAATGATATTTGGATAATCATCGGCAGTAACTCCACAAAGTCGAACTTCTCCAGAATATTCTCTTCCCATTACTTAACCAGCGTAAATTTCATTTACCAACCAACCACACCAGAACTTGACCAGAGGGGATATTTTCGGGGACACACTTTAGCCTGTAGGGGGGCACTTTGACGCGGGGACTTCAGCCAGCCCTTATTTGACTATTCCACTCGCGCACCAGCATGTCTGCTTACCGCAGGCCTCTCCGTCAATTGATTACCCATAGAGCACCGCTGACGACCAGCGGGTTTTCCCGCAAATCACTTTCCCCGGAAAGGCTTGGGTCATTCTAAACCAGGTGGTATCGATACATTTGAATTTAATTCGAATTGAAGAATACAAACACAAAGACGATACTAACACACACACACACACACACAAACATTTTTAAATACTATATAATGCTGTTTATTTAATTTTTTTTCACTCAAATATAATTTCTAAATCTTGAATTTTATTTATGTAATGGAAAAATATTTTAGTTGTATTGGGCATTTGAGTGATAAATTTTAAACACATTAAGGCCCTTTTTGTTTGAATTTTGTTATATCCAGTCTACATTCTTTAAGGAATAAAATACATAGAAAAAGAAGAGAAAGCGATATGTTGAGGCGATTTATGGGAACCTATAGAAACAAAACAAAACAAAAGAGGAGACTCTTGTGAGAGCTGAGATAAAGAAAGTCCATATTGATAGATTCATTTGGTCTAAATCGACCACCGGCTGAAAATGGTTATGCCTGCGCTGGATGTGGAAAGATTTGTCGTAGCTAGGTTCATTTATCTTCGGACGCGAAGACAAGACTTATTATTATTATTATTATTATTATTATTATTTTGTCAACCAAGTAAAAAATGTGTATTGAACTACAAGAGAAAGATATACTGTACCAAAAAGCGAGAAGATAATTCTGAAAAACTTGTCTAATAGATTATCTACAACGGCTACAACTCCTAGCAAATAAGAGTTATCCTCCATATAGCGGACTCCCTAGTTTTTGTTATTACCTGTTAGCCAGGTCAAGGGATGAAAATAAAAAAAAAAATAGCGTAAGATACCTAATTTAACATATATCCTACTGGCAGCTTCATTTATCGTCAACATTACTGGCTGTTAAATCAAAAGGATTATGTCTTTAAGTGTGTCAGTATCCGTGTCTGTGGGTGATAGCGTGTGTGTGTGTGTGAGCCTGACTGTGTGTGTCTTTAAGTGTGTCAGTATGTGTCTGTGGGTGATGGCGAGTGTGTATGTATATATGAGCCTGACTGTGTGTGTGTTGTACATGCAGCAGCTCCAACACTACTTGAATAAAACTAACAGATTCAGATGCGGTCTGTCCCGTACCGACATTTGATGAAGTTCCAGTCCTCAATCTGTAATTGGAACAGTGATGCGACTGAAATTGAGTGAGTAAAATAGAATTAACAACGTCGCAAGGAGATCTCCAGTATTAGCTGAAATCTGGGAGAGCGACCAAGCAGCGGAATCCCATCTCGCCCGGCAGACTTTCCCGAGTCTCTGATCCAGTTTTGATTAAGGGGACTCGTACGTTGTCTTCCAGGCAGTGGTGGCGCCACCTCACTCCCACCCCATCCATCGGTCTTCCCCTTCCCCCCTTCCATTTTGTGGCCCCTCCCCCCCAATGTGACACAATTGTGCCTCACGGGTATTTGGGTGGAAGCGATAAAGCAGATAGAAACGAAAGTATTTGCAAACAGGGCACATAGTGGTTAAAGGGGGGACAGCGCTCTCTAATGTCAGAGTGAAAGAGAGAGACAGGGAGGGGGGGGGGAGGAGAACAAAATAAAACAAGCTGGGGGGATATGAAAAGGAAGAGATAACGAGTGGAGGGCAGTTTCCTGGGTACACATTCGTCCTAACATTGTTTTAAACCCAAAAGGTGCCAAACCGCAGACCTCCCTTCTTCCCAATTTTCCCTCTAACACTATGGTGCCGCCTCTGCCCTCGCAGCCGCTCATTATTCAAGTGATAAAGACAGAGTTCTGTTAATTTGTGAATTTCGTAGTCCAGTCTCGCGTCCAGATGAACAAGTGACCACAATAAAATGAAGCCCGCCAGAGGGTGCTTAGTTTGATTGGCGCCTTTCCCCAGACTCGCAACATTTATCATGTTTGTACGCCTGCTGTGAAAATACTCTCGCCAAGTAGAAATCATCGCTCTACATTTCTCGTCAACAAATACAATTTACTCCCTTCAACTCTGACCTTTGTTTGTCTCCAATTTTTTTTTCTTTTCTTTTCCCATCTCCGATGTGTTCTACTCTGTGTAGAGGCTGAAATGTAAAACAGAAGTTTTGACTAGAGTAAAAGTCACTGTCTTGACTGGGTACAACTAGGCCTACATCAATTAACGCGGAGTTAGTGGCGGCGCAGTGGCTGAGTGGTAAACGATTAGCTTCCAAACCGGGGGTCAGAGGTTGACGTAGGAGATATAAATGGTAGCATGTATCTCGATGGCTTTATATTTAGTTTTGACTATAAACTCATGATTGTAATTTAAAAACTAACCAAACTCTGTGATTTTTTATGTTTAGAGCTGTATCAAATATGTTAAAAAATGAACCGCATACCTTAGATCTAATACTTGTAACAATATGACACTCAATGATGAACAATGCCCAACAATGAAAGTAACTTAAAAATATTAATACCGATTTACGTAAAAAGATAAACCCAAGTCGCGCTCATAAATTATGGAGAGCTGTACAGAGCTAAAATTATACTCGTCGATTTATAAGCCAAACATTGCTAAATGTTTATTAGTCTGGGAGTGTTTAACCCAAATAACAAACTAAAAAACCCCACAATTAATGTTAATAATAAAGCACATGAGCCCAAACAGTTCAGGATTTATTCATTCACACTCTCGTTATGGTAGGAATTGTCAGGGTGGGATTTCAGATTAGCTAGGGTATGATATGATATTACGGTCCCGTATTCCCAGCCTGAACAGAGTAACACAAGAACCTAAAGATAATAGCATGTAAACTACAAACATTGCATAACAGTTATTCAACTGAACATTTAGTGAATAACAACAGTTGTCAACAGGAACAATATTTAATTAAACGTAATTGTAAGTTTCAAACATATTTGCATGTACATCAATATCCTTGAAGTTAGCATTTGATACTAATTAGTCTAATATCACACCAACAGGTTTCCGTAACACACCTTCACACTCATCTCGGCGCCCAACAGAAGCTCAACTCCCTACACCTCAACACCGATAGTTGCTACACAACTCCAAGGGCAGAAAGACGACACCTTTCCCATAGCCCAAACCTAACACCCTGAAACGAAAAGAGAACCTAGATCTAGCGCTGCCGCTACAAGAAAGAACTTTTTCAATAGCGACACCCGTACCGAAAGATCAGCTTACTTAATAAAACTATGTACTTACGTACCCTTACAAGGGGAACCAAAAAAACCAGCTACCAAGCTCACAAAAGCAACTCTCTCTCTCTTGCGGAAACTAAGGATGACGTAAACACACACACACAATATTCTAGACAACAAAACTCACTTAAAAGAAACTACTTCCTATACCCTAAAACACCAATAATAAATGCAAAGAAAAACTACAAGCGCGCACGACATCCCCCCTCTCCCCCTAACTGGATCTTGCGAAGACAAGTCCAGTCTTCAAAGAAAAAGAAATTGAAAACTGAAGTATATAGACAGAAAAAGGAATTAGGAAACATTGCCCAAAACTGAAACCGAAGAATACAACCTTCATAAAGTCAAACTGACATAATTATTCAAATAGATGATGTCTCAAAGAACAACATTCATCATACAACTATTATAACATTGCAATGCATACTAAAAACAAGCAGTACATATTACATAGATATATACATACAAATCAAGCAATAGCTATAATAAAATAGTCTTTTTGTGCGAATCACACCAATCTTGAGCACAAGTCTGCAAGTATATTGTCCTCTCCTTTTATGTGACACACGTCGAAGGTGTAGTCCTGAAGCATCAGAGCCCACCTCGTAACTCGGTGGTTCGTAAAGTTCGTGCTCCGAAGGTAAGCCAAGGCCTTGTGGTCCGTCTGAAGGTGAAACGTATTTCCACGCAGGTATCTGTCCAGTTTTCTAATGGCAAATACGATAGCCAAACCTTCTCTCTCGATGATGGAATACCTCTGCTCCCGAGGCAATAACTTGCGACTCACATACTTGACGGGATGCAGAACACCATTCACGCACTGACTCAGTATACCGGAGATTCCTTTGTCAGAAGCATCGGTCTGAAGAACAAATGGCAATGAAGGATCAGGCAAACGAAGAATGGGGTACCTACACAGATACGCCTGCACCCTGCTTAAAGCCTCCGCGCACTCACGATTCCAGTGCACCTTAACAGACCGACCCCGACAAAATAAATCGGTAAAAGGAAACAACTCCGCGTACCCTGGCGAACCTACTGTACAAAACCTCCAAAGCGATTAAAGATTTCAGGTATTAATTTTTCAACCCTCTAGACCACTTAAAGCCTTAAACATTCCTTTACCCTAGATATCTTTAAAAAAAAACAAAAAAAACAATTGAACAGGAAATGCTAATATTATACCCCCGCGGTACAATTATGCATGGCATTAGTATCTTCATCCTATACGACAGAAAATGCAACTAGATTCGTAACCCAGATCCAATTGCTAAATTCAAACAGGATAAGATTGTACTATTACGATGGTATATGCTCTATTACATGAGCTTCATCATGTACATTTTACTCTACTACCAATTACTCAACCAAATAGTAACGCAATACTTTCATGTGTGTGCTAGCCTATCAAACCAAGCCCGCAAAATTTACCGATGCGACCAGATTACTAGCTTAATCATCACGTCAACCTCTCGCGCTCACACGATGAGGGACCACCACAATACTTCTACTACCAAATTTCGACCTGTCCAAATATCTAACCGCCTTAGCAACGTCTGCTAAGTTCTTAAAACTTACATGTCCAATACCCATGGACTTCCCATTTGCCTTTAAAACCTCTGCAAAACCAAATAAACCAAACTCCCTAAATCTATCCTTAAGCCTTTGCCAGTTAACATTGAATGGCAAATTCCTAATAGTAACTGTATAGCGATCCGGCATTAACTTATACCTACGGCGACTTTCCGACTCGCGACGACCCTCTAGTCATCTATGTCTAGATCGCTGGTCTAGGTCATTGCCAATATCATTGGGATTTACATCCTCAACATTAGTCTCATTATTTTGGGTAACAAATTCATTAGAGCACTCAGCTGCTTTATGACCCTGCTCCCCACAACTGAAACAAACAATTACCTTTCTTTTAACCACTGGACTCTGCTTAATCACAGGCTCACATGCTGCTGCCACATACACAGTTTCTTCTTTACTAATTGATACATTCGAATCAGCTACCTTAAAACCTTCGATTACCTCCAGCATGTTCTCCACAGTATTTTGCTTGTTTAGAACAAGTTGTCGATAGACCTCCCCTGAAACATTTTCAAGTATCCTATCTTTAATGAAGAGATCTTCGATCTCATCTGCTGTCTTTCCTACCTCAGCCATTTTGCACCAGTTGTCAAGTGCGGTCCTCAATTCGGTCACATACCCACGGAAGTCATTCTGCCGTGGTTTGACCCGGTGAAACCTTTTGCGGCATGTCTCCGCATTGATGTCTGCGTGGCGGAGAAGTGCCGTTTTGACATCCTCATACTTATCGCTAAGGAACAGACTGTCCCTCAACATAAAGTTTTTGAGCGATGTCGTCAACTTGTACGACAATAGCAGGGACCACTCCTTACTCTCAATCTTACACCTTGCTGCCACGGCCTCAAAATGCGTCAGGTACGCCAGAAGATCATCGTCTTCCTTCATGCCTTGGAAGTTCTTGTCTAGCCTGTCCAAGACACTCTTTTGTCGCACCTCAACTGCCTGACCTACCACTGCACCTGCCTCTGGCGCCGATTTCTCTTTAAGCCGTGCCAACTCCAGTTCATCTTTTCTCTTGAGCTCCTCTCTAGCCTCTCTCTCCTTCCACCTCTCGTGTTCCTCACGCCTAGACTTCTCCTCCCTTTCATGTCTAGCGGCCTCCTCAGCCTTCGCCTCTTTTCTCAACCTCTCTTCCTCTGCCTTCGCCTCTTTTCTCAACCTCTCTTCTCGCTCAAGTCTGGCTTCCTCCTCAGCCTTCGCCTCTTTTCTCAACCTCTCTTCCTCTGCCTTCGCCTCTTTTCTCAACCTCTCTTCTCGCTCAAATCTGGCTTTCTCCTCAGCCTTCGCCTCTTTTCTCAACCTCTCTTCCTCTGCCTTCGCCTCTTTTCTCAACCTCTCTTCTCGCTCAAGCCTAGCCGTCTCTCGTTCAAACTCCTCCTTCTTACGTTCAAACTCCTCCTTCTTGGCTCTCTCGTAGTCAACCTTCTGCTCTGCCACATACCTCTCCAACCTCTCACCATCATACCCGAGAGCACGGCCGTCACTGATGAACTGGGCGGTTAGAGTCAACCTCGTCTCCA
The DNA here is from genome assembly GCA_036873155.1 of Biomphalaria sudanica. Taxonomy (NCBI): domain Eukaryota; kingdom Metazoa; phylum Mollusca; class Gastropoda; family Planorbidae; genus Biomphalaria; species Biomphalaria sudanica. The sequence goes on from JAZGLO010001111.1 coordinate 118,390, forward strand.
TTACATAGACTATTAAGCCTTAATTAATAATTACAGTCTAACTATCACTAACAAAACCCAAAGTCAGATCATAGAGAGAAACAGAATATATATCATTACTTAATTAAAACGGGCGAACTGAAATCACGGGCGCATCGACAAAAACAGGGCCAAGGACTTATCTGCTCAGTATCCCGCGTCGGAAGGAATCGCCTCACTCCAGGCTCCGCAGAAGAGAAAAGCCACAGGCAACCACAGCCACTGGAACAGACCAACGGTTCTAACTTCAGGACGGTTCCGGTACACCAGCCAACAAACCGCACAGATTCAGGTCGATCCCGTCGACAGGCACTCGATCCACTCACACGTTGCCGCTCAGAGTCAGAGGATTCAGGCGTTGGTGACAATAAATGCAAAAACAAGTTACAATAGTTTCAAAGAGTAATTACACACTCTAAGTTTACCGAACAAATAGGAACTACTCACATTAGGCACAATACAAGGGATGCCCAACGAATATATCGTGTGCTGTACATAAATCATCAGACCGCTCAAACGGCTTAAATGTATTTAATTTTATTTAATACATAAATATTACATATTTGTTATATATCTTATGATGGTTCTAACGGTCAAATCAAGGACACAGAGGTCACAAAGTTGACATTTGCATATTGTTTGGACGAGCCCCCATTTCTGTCAGGGTGGGATTTCAGATTAGCTAGGGTATGATATGATATTACGGTCCCGTATTCCCAGCCTGAACAGAGTAACACAAGAACCTAAAGATAATAGCATGTAAACTACAAACATTGCATAACAGTTATTCAACTGAACATTTAGTGAATAACAACAGTTGTCAACAGGAACAATATTTAATTAAACGTAATTGTAAGTTTCAAACATATTTGCATGTACATCAATATCCTTGAAGTTAGCATTTGATACTAATTAGTCTAATATCACACCAACAGGTTTCCGTAACACACCTTCACACTCATCTCGGCGCCCAACAGAAGCTCAACTCCCTACACCTCAACACCGATAGTTGCTACACAACTCCAAGGGCAGAAAGACGACACCTTTCCCATAGCCCAAACCTAACACCCTGAAACGAAAAGAGAACCTAGATCTAGCGCTGCCGCTACAAGAAAGAACTTTTTCAATAGCGACACCCGTACCGAAAGATCAGCTTACTTAATAAAACTATGTACTTACGTACCCTTACAAGGGGAACCAAAAAAACCAGCTACCAAGCTCACAAAAGCAACTCTCTCTCTCTTGCGGAAACTAAGGATGACGTAAACACACACACACAATATTCTAGACAACAAAACTCACTTAAAAGAAACTACTTCCTATACCCTAAAACACCAATAATAAATGCAAAGAAAAACTACAAGCGCGCACGACAGGAATTACAACATATGATTATTACAAATGATACAACTAGATAATCGTTTATTTTAACAAATACCTAAATTCGACGACAGAAAATTTTCACTTGCCATCAAAAATGTACAAATTGGGAAAAACAAATCTTTGACTGCCGAAGAACAAGAATGTCTCAGAAGACAATACATAAATCTCAAGAGAGCTCAAACATTTGTAAAATTTGAACATTACTTTAAAAAGAAATAGGATTGAAAAGCCGATCGTACTCGTGGTGGAAAAAAAATGAAAGCTAAAGTGTTATTATTATTATTATTATTTTAATTACATCATAGTGTCGTTCAACAGTCGACGTTATTAATTTCTGTATTCAAATGTCCTGCAGTTTACTTCTACTAAGAGGACAGAAATAAGTTTCTAGAGTGCTAGTGGTGTTGCCATGTCAATCTAGAGGCACGAAACCATCTCTTCCTTCTCTTGAGCACTTCGACTCAACCTTCGGTGGGTTTTAATGTCTCAAGGGAGGTAATGCAGATAAAGAATATGCAGTCCAAAATTACATACTTATTTCCCTGTGCAAGATTTAAAAAAAACAAAGAACAAAAAAACAAAACAAGAAAAAACTTAATAAAAATTAAGGGTGAAAACAACAACAACAAAACAACAAGCATGATGTACAACATAGCACTTTTCGGAAGAAGACAGAATGCTTTTAATTAATTATCTTGAACGACTTGGACGAGACCCTCTCAAAAAGTCACTAGACTTGAGTAACATATAGTACTCAAATAATGAACTAATTATTTATTAATCTTTATATCATAAATAAAACAAAAGTATAATTGTTTCTTTCCCACTTCGGAGAAGATACTGCATTGATTAAGACTAAGACTAAGACTAAAACTAAGACTGCTTTATTGATCCTTACGGAAATTTGTTGTGATTACAAGGAGTCTTTTCTCATATAAAGACAACACAACAGAAAAATACACACAAATACAACAGACAACTTAAAGAGTTCATTCAGCGACTACACACAGGTATCTTGGTGCATTTCATGTTCCCTAATCAATGAGTGGCGTGATAGAGTCTGACCGAGTGAGGTACGAATGAGTTTTTGTACCGCTCTGTTCTTGTTTTGATTGACAGCAGTCGCCCACTTCGCGACGACCTGTTGTAGTTCTGATGGAGCGGGTGGCCGTTGTCTTCCAAGATTTTTTCGATTTTTCTTAGGCACTTTTGTTCAAAAAGCTCCTTTAAAAGTGGCAATGTTGTAAGTGTAATTTTAGATGCTTTTTTAATGATTTTTTCTAGACGTCGCAACAGTTTAGATGAGGCCTTGCCTTGCTAACAAGTTATTCCGTATGTTAGCAGACTCTGCATAGTCGCGCGGTAAAATGTCTCAAGGATCTTCTTGCTTAGTTTAAAGCTATTGAGTTTGTATAGAAAAAAGAGTCGCTGGGCTGCCTTCTTTGTCAGAGTTCCAAGGTGGTCTTCTCATGAAAGCTTGTTGTTGATGATAACACCTAGATATTTATATGCCTTTACTTGTTCTATGGATGTAGTGTTTATTTGCAGTTCACGTATAGTTTGTTTTTTCTTTCTAAAATCTATTATAAGTTCTTTAGTTTTTGTTACATTCAGTTCTAGAAAGTTGCCGGTGCACCAGTTTGTAAACTCTTCTATCGAGCTTCGATACTGAGTTTCGTCTCCTGAAATAAGACCGACTATGGCAGTATCATCAGCGAATTTAATGAGTTTAACTGAGTCATAGATGCTTCTTATGTCATTAGTGTAAAGAGTGTATAGTACAGGAAAAAGTACACAAGCTTGTGGAGCACCCGTACATAGTACTCGAGTTGACGATTTGGTGTTGTTGACTTTAACATACTGGGGCCGTTGGGTTAAAAAGTTAAGAACCCATGCTTGTAAGTAAGGGCTTACATTTAAGTTACTCAGTTTGTTTATCATTAGATGTGGCTGTATGGTATTGAAAGCCGAGGAGAAATCTACGAAGAGGACTCGTGGGTATGTTTTGGGTATATCGAGATGCTTATAAAGCTGGTCCAAAAGCAATAGAATGGCATCCTCAGTTCCTCTAGCTGCTTTGTATGCAAATTGGTGAGGGTCTAGGCTGTTGTTGACTTTTGCTACAAGTTGTTTTAGCATATATTTTTCAAAACATTTCATAACAATAGGTGTTAGTGCTACTGGGCGAAAATCATTTAAGCAATCTATTTTTGGTTTCTTAGGCACTGGTATGATCTCTGAAGTTTTCCAGATGTGTGGAATTGCGCACGTTTGCAATGACTGGTTAAAGATATGACAGAAGATAGAAGAGATTTGCTCCGCACATAGCTTGATCAGCTTGCCACTAATTTTGTCTGGTCCAGAAGCTTTTGTTACGTCTGCTCTTTTAAATAACAAGGTCACTTCATCCTCAGTTACAAAATTGACATAGGGCTCTTGTTTTCCTTTGGACAGAGTGTTGAAAAGTTCTTTGTGTAGATCAACAAAATCTTCTTTGTCAAAACGAGAATAAAAATAATTTAGTTCGTTGGCGAATTTCTCATCATCAGCCACTGAAATTTGTTCTCGTTTTGAGGCGCAGCCTGTTATTTTCTTTAATCCCTCCCAGCATTGTTTTGAGTTGTTCTTTGCAAAGAAATTCTCAATTTTTTCTTTGTATGTTTTTTCCCTTCAATTATTGCTTTTCTCAGTTTATGTTTAGCATTTATAAACTCTTCGTTGCTAGCCCTATACTTTGTTTATATTTGGTAATATTATTACCTAAGAAAGTTATTTTCAATTTTATTTTGGAAGCATTTAAATTAACAAAATGTATTGTGGGTGTGTCCCCTTCATACTTGTTGAATTTCGTTTATCTCAACAACATACATTTAAGATCAAAAGGAAATGTACTCCCAAAAAAAAAACAAAAAAAAAAAAACAACAAGGTTACAAAAGACAGTTTGTGTGGAAACACAAACTCAAAATCGGCCCACGAAGTGGTCCACCCAGGCAGGCTTCAATATTTTCAGAAAGAACATCCGAATGAAATTATATCAAAGACAAATGAGAAATAAGAATGGAGAAAGAAGGTAAACAGATCTTGTGTATTGCCCCAACGGTTCCGCAGATCAAAGGATAGGTGAAAGTCAATGTAAAGTTAGATGTGAACCTGGCCTAACTAGTTCCCCTTTTAGACATTGTGGTCTATAGGGCAGATGATGTAAAGTTCATCTGTTTTTGTGGCCTACGGTTAACGAGGGTGTCATTTAGCCAGTACAAAGACCAACCGCCTTTACTTTTCCCTAACTAATGTCAGGTACCCATTAGAGCTGAGTAGACTCAGAGGCGCGAAAAGATTCCAAAGTTGAAAATCCCAGTCTTCACCAGGATTTGAATCCGGGACCCCCGGTTCGGAAGCCAAGCTCTTACCGCTCAGTCACCGCGCCTCCCCTAGCCTAACTGATGTCTTATAATTGATCTAATTGTTTTAAAAAGGATCAATCTCTTATTTATTTTTTTTTGGTCAAGAAATTACAATTCATTTAATATCTACTAATTTGTAGACATTTAAAAAAAACAAAATTAAATAAAAAATGAGTGGTCAAGAAATTACAATTCATTTAATATCTACTAATTTGTAGACATTTAAAAAAACAAAATTAAATAAAACATGAGTGGTCAAGAAATTACAATTCATTTAATATCTACTAATTTGTAGTCATTTTCAAAATTATAAAAATAAAACATGAGTGGTCAAGAAATTACAATTCATTTAATATCTACTAATTTGTAGACATTTAAAAAAACAAAATTAAATAAAACATGAGTGGTCAAGAAATTACAATTCATTTAATATCTACTAATTTGTAGTCATTTTCAAAATTATAAAAATAAAACATGAGTGGTCAAGAAATTACAATCTCATTTAATATCTACTAATTTGACAACGCTAAGGTTGTCAATTGTAGTCAAACTGAATTTAAGTTATCTTATCTTGTAGACATTTTCAAAAAATTAAACGAAGCAAAAAGAACTCTGTAGTGTAATTGTATCCAATTAGTTTATGTTTCCTTTTAAGCACTTGGCATTTGTCGTTGTCACTTTATGGCAACATTAACAATCTTTCAGGAAATTGACTTTGAAGCAATGCTATGTTCCCAGGTAATAGCAAGTCATTAGGCAAGGCAAGCTAATATAGGGTTGTATACAGCTGCCCTGTATGCCTTATGTATTTAAAAAAAAGACTGATCAGGGAACAGGTTAATCCCTCTCACGACAATTTTTTAAAGGTCTCCTTGAGATGTAAGAGGGCTACTCTGGCATCATCAAGGTGGCCCTTGGGTCTGTTAGAGTCATTCTGGGATAGTTAACCAAGCAAAGGTACTGCTGTAGCACAATTGTTCAGGGTTCTGTTAGGAGGGTCATGTGTAAATTATTTCAGGATAGGGGTGTCGATTTAAGATTCTTTTTCCTCTCATTACGAGGGGTTTAAAAATAATTAATAAATAAATAAAAAATAGTTAATTTGTCTTAAAATATTACATTATTCATAAAAGATTCTTGACTTTCAATTGTCTGCCCTTGTCTATATTCTTTAGGATTATTGGTTTTGGTTATTTTTGTTTCTAGTGTCTTCGCAGGCTCCATTCAGTTGCGTCTTGTTTTCTTAGTCCTTTGTTTCCCAGTATGTCTAGGATGAGGCTGCCGCTAAGATATAGACATTGTCATAGTGTTCTTGTTACGTTTCCACGGGCTTGCCGTGTTCTGTGAGTGTAGTACAGACACACTTGATGTTGACTTGTGACATGCTCTCCGATCATGTGATCAAAGAGGACGTAACCGCGAGGGAGAAATAATTCTTCAAAAGTGTTGACTTCCCTTTACAAGACAGTTCTTTAGTATTTTTCCATAGATAAATAAAGTTCAATTAGATTCCTATCCCGCATCTCTCAGCCCAAACTCTCTTTAACCCAGGTACATACACACTCTCACACACTCGCATAACCACTTAAACTAATTGACATAATACCAATAGAGTAGCTTTACAGATTGATTACAGTATTTAGATTTTTATCTCTGAGGTCTGACAATTTAGTCAAGGACAATAAATTACACAATAATTACAATTTCTATCTAACCAGTATAGTTATCAATTCTATGTTCAATTATTTTTCTAAATATTAACTCTAGATTATAAGGATTAAAGATACATTGTTATTAACAACTTTAATTCTACTGTGCCACACAAGACTTCTGTATTCACTCACTATTATTAGATTAAATTTATGAATCATCTTACTTTTGATTTTAGGCAATTTATTTAAAACAATAGCTAGGTTAAGATTAACATTGGTGTTACAGTTTGCCTCTAGTAGGTCTTTCATAGTGCATCTAACATTATCAAATATTTTACATTTTAAAAACATATGGCTTTCATTGTTACCATTATCTGTGTGACATAAAACACATGTGTGTACATTTCTTTCTTCCTTCCTACAGGGGTCATCCCGAAGATTAGTCTGTATGTTATTTCTCTGGCTTTGGGTGTAATGTGTTTGCTGTGTAGATTTATAAAAGTGTCTCTGAAATCTATTATACCTAACTCTCTACTCCATTTGATCCTATTGAATAATCTTTCTTGTAACTGTTTATTAAGTGTTGTATATGTGTCTTTTAATTTACTGTGTATTAGATGTTCATTGCCGGGGAGTATTCTTGATATGGATCTGTAAAATGGATGTGTGTTTGTACCAAAGTGGTGTGGGGTGTCATTTTTTATTGGAATTATTTTATTTAACCTTAAGCCGTAGTAGTATATTGTTAATGGAAAATTGTTTGGGTTCTTGGCTACTTGTCCTATGTATTTTAATCTAAGTGCTTGTATTTTGGTTCTGATGTCCTGTAAGTTTATCCCCCCATCCTCTTTGTTTTGTATAAGTGTTGTGTGTTTAATGTTTCTGATAGTGCTTTTAAATATAAAATTCCTAATGATTGTGTTTATGCTTGGTATAAAAGTTGGTGGAGGTTCTGTGATGTTTGCTAAATAAACTATCTTCGGGATGACCTGACTAGTATTGCTCTACCAAATATAGTAGTTGCTGCGTAATGAAATCTTTTAAGTGTGTTTTTGTTTTTTTTAAAAATATTTTCCCACTGCTGTGTGTGGTAATATGTTGGGTTGCTTGTCCACGTGATGCCGCATATTTTAATTTCCTTCTCTATTTTAAGGTTAAAGGGGATGTTTGAGGGGATTTCCCACCTGCCCAATCCCATAATGCAAGATTTATTTATGTTGATTTTTGACCCGCTTGCCCTCCCAAATTGAATAAACTTATCTATGATTGCGGCTATGTCTTTTTCTGAGTAGGGAAAAAGGGTGGTGTCATCAGCGTATGCTTTAACTTTAACTACGGGCGTGGGGCCTTATCCCCGTGATTCCACTATCTAGCCTGATGGTTTCTAAAAGGGGTTCTAGGCAAAGGGTGTATAAAAAGGGAGAAAGGGGACACCCTTGTTTAACAGATCTTCTAATAGGTTTGGTTTATTATGAGTTTGCTTGTGGCATCAGTGTAAACTAGCTTTATGTATTTCTTCATTCTTCCATCTGTCTTCGTCTTGTCTAGTATTTCGAAAAGGTAATCATGGTCTATTCTGTCAAAGGCTTTTTCCTGGCCAATAGAAAAGAGGGCTGCTTTCAAGTCTTTGTCTTTACAGTAATATATAATGTCTCTTAAAAAATGGTTAAGTTCGTCGATGTTTTTGTCTGGGTTGCTACAGTATTGATCCTGTCCTATTAAGTGTGGTATGAGGGGTTTTAGTCTTAGAAAAATCATTTTCGTCAGGAGTTTGTAGTCGGTGTTTAGAAGTGAGATCGGTCGAAAGTCGCTAGGTGAGGTGTTGTTTTCTTGTTTTTTTGGTAGAAGTGTGATGTATGCTAAGTTGAAATCTCTAGGTAACTGTTCTGTCTCTAACATGTCGCTGTATAGATTTAATAGTAGGGGTCCTATTTGGGGAAAAAAGGCTTTGTAAAATTCAAACGTCAGACTGTCTGGGCCAGGGGATTTGTTGTTTTGTAAATGTGTCTGTTATTTTGTCCATGTCGTTAATAGTTTCTCCTTTACTATCAACAATGTTGTCAATAGTTCTGTCAATTTGAATGTTTTGTTCTGCTGATAAAAAAAGTTTGTTAGGCCGTTCGGTTATTTTTTTACTTTTGCACCTCAATTCCGCTCCTTTGTATTGATAGTTAAATAGTTCTTCTAGTTGTGTTAGTATGTGTGTTTTGGCTGCTTCGTCTTCTTTGTGTGTTAGTAAATTTTTAAGTCTTTCCTCTTCTTTTTTCCTTTTTGAGTTGACTAGTGTGGCCAGTATTTGGCTTTGCTGCTTAATGGAGCTTTTAATTAGCGTCCATATTTCTGTGACTTTGAAATAGGGTGTGTTTGAGTCATGTATTATATTTTTGAGGAGGTTTGCGATTGTTTTTAAATAGAGCGGGTCATTTAGGAGGTCGTTGTTAAGTTTCCAGATCGGTGTTTTTTGTTTTTTAGTTTTGGGTTCAGCAGTTCCACTAAGACTCCTTTGTGGTCTGTATATTGTAACGTCTCTACGAGATGTGTTACACTTTTTGTTTTGCACGCCCTTGGCACATACACTCTATCTATCCGTGTTTCTATTTGGTGTGCTTTGTCCCTGAACGTGGTGAGCCGGCCCGTGACCTCTACTTCTCTATAGGCATCTACTAACCGGAATGCCTTGATGACTCCCCCCAAATAGTCATGCGTTTTAATTGTTATATGAGGAGCAGGACCCTCTGTGTTTGTGTTTTGCTTGTCTAATTGGGAATCAATGTAATTTAAATCACCCCCTACTATTAAATTTTCTCCTGCGTACTGAGTGTGTAGAATGTCACTTAGCATTCCAAAAAACTCGTGTTTCTCTTTTTTTTGAGCGGGTGCATAAATGTTGACTAACGTGTATGTTTTTGTGAGCTTGTCCTAATTATTACTATCCTCCCGCTATTGTCTTGACATGAGTGTGTGATTGAAAACCTATTGAATGTTTGTAAAATGGCTGTCCCTCGTGGCTTTCTACCTAAACTAAAATAACCCTCCCGGAGGCCCATAAGAGAGACTGCTTTTTTGGCCTTGTACTCTAACTGTGTGTTGGTCTCTTGCAGAAAGATAAAATCTGGCTTGTATTTCCTTGTGAGGTGTGCTATGTATTTGTGTTTATTGTTAAGCCCTCTGATGTTGAGTGTCAAAATTTTGATGTCTGCCATGAGTGTGTGAGATTGGTTTGCGTGTTTGTTATTCTATTGTGTGTGTATGCATTTTATCTTTAAGAGTTGCTTTGTTGTTTATGTGTTTGAATGTGTGTTAGGGTCCTCACCCTCATCTATGACTAGCACTGACGGGGAGTCTGGAAAGTTCAGCTCGAGCTTGAACTGTTCTTCCTCTCTTTTCTCCTCCTCTATCCGGGGATCCTCGTTTAGATCCTCTGATGAGGAAGAGAGAGAGAGAGGGCCCTCTTTCTTGTTATTTTGGTTGGGGTGGTGGGTGCTGAACTTGCCCCTCCGGATGTTTTAATTTTTTTACTTTGCTTAGATTTGTTTTCAGGGTTGTTTGGTGGGGGGAGACCACTTGGAGTAGCTCCCATAGCTTCTATTTGTTTTTTTCCCCCTCCTTTGCTGCTTTCAACCATTGTGAAGCCATCTTTTTTTAGCTGTTGATCAATCTCGGATTGCTTTTTCTCTCCCTCACCTTTAAGGGCCATGGCATAGGAGATTTTCCCTCCTACCTCCTTTGCACCTTCTGTGGGGTTTTGGCCCCATTTGGGGTTCGCCCTATTTGGACACTGCTTTGACCAGTGCTGATCCTGTCCGCAATGCCAGCACTTGTCTACGTCCCGGGATGGTCACGAGGACCTTGTAGGTCCTCGGATCGTCCTCGTATCGTAACTGAATATAATGGGGGAGTTCAGTCTGTTTGCGGATTTTTATCCAAGCCGCCCACTTATCTGAGTTGCCTAGCTTGATTGGCTCTATCTTGGAGCCTTCTTCTGCAAAGGCTCCAAAGATTTCTCCTATCTTTGATTTGTTTATGGTTGGTGCTACCCAGTGAAGGGTAACCCTGATTTTTTCGTCTTCCAAGGTACAGACATCTACCTTGAAGTCCTTATCATTCCCGAATGATTGCCCTAGTATACGGGTTCTCACTCGGGCGGATGTTGGGAACAGGAACCAGACAAAAGGGTTCTCGAAGCGATAGAGAGAACTCACTTCGTCCGGTGTTAGTTTCCTGCACTCTATTAGGCTCGCCATAGTGGCCTTAACAGCCCCTTGGCCTGACAGCTTTAGAAGCAAGGTACCTGGGGCGTGGACAAGTCCACCATCCAGGTCCTTTTTTTCAATAAAAAATGTCTTAACTGACATTTTTACAAGGGTTTATCACAAGTAGAGACAGAAAAGAGACGATAACTACACTACAAACTACACAGTACTTTACTACACAACCCTCGCGCCGTCCACTCTAAACAGTAACACAAAAATCCACAGAATCACAAAAAAAACCACAGAAACACAAGTAATCCACAGAATAAATCCTCAAGTGTTAGCTACTTAATCAATCTCTTATTCGAATCCTCAAAAAAAGTAAAAATAATTCCGCAAAAAAAAAAAATGTCCGCAATAAAATAATGTTCATGAAAATGAAGTTTACAAGATTACTATTCGTTTTAAATTAGGCCTAACTTATAATGCATACTAATTAGCTTTTTGCGTAACTGATTTAAAAAATTAGATTTTTCGCTTTCAGGAAAAAAAAAGTAGCTGTTGCATCAGAACTTTGAATGGTCTAAAATATTGTGATGTCGGATTTTCACTCTTTTTTAGTTTACGAGATCTAAACGGGACGGACGGACAGACGGACAGACATTTCGCACAAAACTAATAGCGTCTTTTCCCCTTTCGGGGGCCGCTTAAAAAAACAGAACTTGAAGGAAACTTCGACCGACCACCGAAACCTCCCTTTAGCAGAATTACAGGGTTTTTACAAACCTTTTATCAACTCACTCATTCTCTCTGGTAAAATGCTTGTACACGTTATTTCTCTCACACCCAATACCGGATCATGCTGAAATTTAGCACAATTATTTCTTTTACCTGACAACACTAGAATAAATGATAACAAAATAGTAAAGTTAATTAGCTATTGATAATTATTTATTTTACTAAGTATCTCGAACAAGGAAAAGAAATTGTACTTGAATGGTAAATAATAGTGAAATCGGATTTGCTCATTATAATACAGTTAGTTTTGAAATCTCAACCTTACAAAAAGACGGACGGACAGACAGACAGACAGATGAACAAAACAATGTAAATAGCTATCCATATGGAAAACTGTTATAAAATAATATAGGGGAGGCCAACGAAAAGGGCACATAACTCTCAAGCTTAAAAGAAAACTTCTAACCGTCAGGTAATCTAAAATTCAATAATGGTGGTGTCATTTTCCGACACTATCTGCCTCCCACATCCTCAGTGCAGGTGGCAGGTAGCAATCCCGCACGTCTAGTGTGGTGCTAGCAATCTGTCTAGTGTGGTGCTAGCAGTTCTAGCCTTGGTCTCATCTCGTCATCTTGCTTATCGCATCCTGCGTTGAACGCATAAACACAGAACATATAAAGACAGGCGTTCTACCCTGACTCCATATCATCCATACCTGATGTTGTGGGCCTTTATCTGATGAAGCTGTCTAAGTTAAAACCCCCGACAGGTATGTCGGTGAACAGTGAAGCATTCAAGAACTGTGGCATCAACAACAAAATATTGACATAAAATGAGGCAGCAGCGACCTGTTTAATATAATAGTGCATGCATTTATAGGGGCGATTCTTGGCAGGCTTTGAGCCTTGTATTGACAAGGAGAGTAAAGTAAAGGTAACCCTTTCATATATTGTAATTACCAGGAGGGTCAGGTAAAGGTAACCCTTTTAGACCTTGTATTCACCAGGAAAGTAAGGTAACGTTAACCTTTTCAGACGTTGTATTTACTAGGTGGGTAACGTAGAGTTAACCCTTTCAAACCTTGTATTCCCCAGAAGAATAAAGTAAAGTAAATCCATTCAGACCTTGTATTCACTAAGAGGGTAATGTAAAGATAACCATTTCAGACCTTGTATTCACCAGGAGGGTAAGGTAACGTTAACCCTTTCATACCTTGTATTCACCAGGAAGGTAGGTAAAGTTAACCCTTTCACCCCTTGCGGACAGGAATATTATATAAAATCAAATCCGACGAGTCTTGGCAGACTTTGAGCCTTGTATAGTTAAAAACAAAGTTCTCCTTTTAGACCTTGTGATCCATAAGACAGATAATGTAATGATCATCTGTTTCTGTGGCCCACTGTTAACTAGGGTGTCATGTGGCCAGCATAACGCCTTTAATTTTTTCCAATTTATGACAGGAACTGTGTGGACTAAAAGAAGCGCCCAAAGATCCCGAAATTAAAAAAATCCTAGTCTTCACCAGGATTCGAACCCAACGGTAAATGAGGGTGTCATGTGGTCAACAACAAACTACCGCTGTTTCCTTAACGTCAGGCTTGAGTTGGGTGAACTCAGGGGCGTCGTGAAATTGTCGAATTTCAAAAGTCCAGTCTTCAGAGGGATTTCAACTTCAGACCCTTTGGTTCGGAAGCCAAGCGCTTTACCACTCAGCCATCACGACTAGAAGAACATCGATAAAGAAGGCTGTTGTTATAGTGTCCCAACTTATAGCCTATTGAAAGAGAGTACTTGTAGTTTACTTTACGTGTTCAACTGTTTCCCAGAACTAGGAACGTTTTGAAAACAATAAACAGAGCCAACGGTTCAAAGTATTATAGGAATAGCATAAATCATAGATAATCATAATGATATAAATTATTAATTAAATTTGTAAATAAAATGAAAAGAAAACAAGGTTACAAAGAAAGTTTTTTGTGTGGAAACACAAACTTAAAATCGGCCCCCGAAGTGGTCCACCCAGGCAGGCTTCAATATTTTCAGAAAGAACATCCAAATGAAATTATATCAAAGACAAATGAGAGATAAGAATGGAGAAAGAAGGTTGACAGATCTTGTGTAGCGCCCCAACGGTTCCGCAGAACAAAGGATAGGTGTAAGTGAATGTAAAGTTAGATGTGAACCTGGCCTAACTAGTTCCCCTTTCAGACCTTGTGGTCTATAGGGCAGATGATGTAAAGTTCATCTGTTTTTGTGGTCTACGGTTAACGAGGGTGTCATGTAGCCAGCACAACGACCAACCGCCTTTACTTTTCCCAACTAATGTCAGGTACCCATTAGAGCTGAGTGGACTCAGAGGCGCCCAAAGATTCCGAAGTTGAAAATCCCAGTCTTCACCAGGATTCGAACCCGCGACCCTCGGTTCGGAAGCTAAGCGCTTTACCGAGCCTCTCCTGGTCGTTACATAATGTAATTGTATGAAAAGGCTTTTTTTTTTTTTTTTTTTTTTTTTTTCAGATCTAGATCTAAACTTTCTAATATTTCTCATGGCCATGCCAAAAACTACCTCTCGGGAAGTAGGTCTAGATCTAGATGTAGATCCAGGCCCTTGACTTGAGCCACAGAGTATGAGAAGACAATTGAGAGAATCAGCATTGATTCTTTCTTGTTAAGTGTTTGCCCTGAGCAGCTCAAAGATATTTTTGAAAAGGAGCAAATAATGGATATACTTCTTGAAATGGGACATGAAGAGCTTAAAGATATAGGAGTCACTGCCTATGGTCCTAGAGGTAGGATTTTAAAAGGTCTCAGCAAGTTAAATTCTAAAGAGAAAATGAATAAAGAATTAGAAGACAAGAGAATTAAAGTAGCTGTTCCCAATTCTGATGTTACAGATCATTCCAGTCATGACCCAAGTGAGAAAACAGATATTTGCATCAAGAAACATTTGGTTCCGTCACTATCCACTCTGCCCATGCGTCACTATCCACTCTGCCCATGCGTCAATGTCCACTCTGCCCATGCGTCACTGTCCACTCTGCCCATCCGTCACTGTCCACTCTGCCCATGCGCCACTGTCCACTCTGCCCATGCGTCACTGTCCACTCTGCCCATGCCGACTTGGTCCAGGCATTTCGAAAGTGGTCATGAAAAAGAAACCTGAGGACAAAATCGATGTTGGTAGTCATTGACCAGTCTCTCAGCCAACAACAGAGCCTGCCACTATTGAAAGTACAGTTGACAGAAAAAAAAAAAAGATTTGGCAGAAGAAATAACCAGTCCAATTATGGAGAAGATAGTAAAAAATGGTCTAAGTATCAAATACATTCATGAATCAATGATAAAAAGGCCAAAAAAATAGGGAAACTTAGAAAAGTAATTTTTTTATAAAATTAAGATAGGAATTCTGATTTGAGTAGAAACCAGTTCTGAAGATTTACTTTGAACAACAAGAGAAAAACCTTTAATTGGAATTATTTCGAGCGGGGCCTCTCGCTACAAGGTAAAAGGAAAATTAAATTTTTCATAAGATTACTATTCGTTTTAAATTAGGTTTAACTTATAATGCATACTAATTAGCTTTTTCTCTTTCAAAAACTGCTTTCATAACTGATTTTAAAAATTAGAATTTTCGCTTTCAGGAAAAAAAAAGTAGCCGTTGCATCAGAACTTTGAATGGTCTAAAATATTGTGATGTCGGATTTTCAATATCTTTTCTAGTTTACGAGATCTAAACGGGACGAACGGACAGACGGACAGGCGGACAGACGGACAGACATTTCGCACAAAACTAATAGCGTCTTTTCCCCTTTCGGGCTCCGCTAAAAAGTACAACGAACTAGAACTAAATACTTGTGTGTTGGACTCTCTTCTTCGTCGTCGCTTCCTAACGCCGCCTCCTTCTGTAATTTTCAAAAAAAGGACACATATTACGAGCTTTGAGGTAGAACTGATTTGTTTTAAAACTTGTGACATATAAAAATGATTTTTTTTTAAAAATCAGTTTCTCCGCTATACAGCTGACCAACCTTTGTAAAAGCGATTATTTTGCTCTTAATAGATAATAAAAAATAGATTTTACAAAAATGTAACATATTTTACAAAGCCCCTTTCTCTCCCCCCCCCCTTTTTTTTTTCAAAAGCCTGCTTAACCCTTAAAATGCGTGTGGTAGTTTAGCCTCTAAACATCAAAATAGTTATACCATTTTGTATGCACTCATTGTAAAACAGCGCAGCACTTTAGGGTTAATATATAAATCTACTCACAGAGTTGATAAAATTGTTATGGTATGCCGATAGAACCAGGCTTAAAAGATTGTGTGCATAATGTCCCTGCATGTCTCTTTATTTAGCTCTGTAATAAAGACAGCGGGATTATATTCTGTTAAAGATACAAATTGTGTAGACCAAATTTAATTTTAGAAGTTTCCCCATTGTGGCCTATTAGCTAGTAATTTTTTACCCTAAGATGTACATCTACTGTCAACTTTCTAGGAAAATCGTTAAAGCCGTTTTCAAGATCCGTGTCCTGTTTTTTTTTTCCAATTTCTACAAATTAGCAAGCTGAAAAGAGGAAATTTAAAAAAGTTATATGAATATAACCAGATGACGTAAACCTGCCTACAGTCCCCTTTGCCTCCCTTTAAAACTGATTGGGTTCTCGGATATGTATGCTTTGAGTAAAATGATTTCCTCTGATAGGGATGTCAAAGCTTCACTCCCCTTCTTGTATCTGTGAATGCCTGGAACAAGCAAGAAATAGCTCAGCCAACTTCGTAACATTATTACATACTTGAAGTTTTACCTGAGATAAGGACTGCCCAATTGAGATAACAAACAGAGGCGGTGGCCCTTCAAGAGAAGGGGGATACCATTACTGAAACTAATTAGTTAACATGGACATATGTGCTAGATCTTTTTTTGGAACAACAAGAAAACATTTCGAGTTAATTCTCTTAATTAGTGTCCAACCCTACACTCTGATAATTGTAATAGCTTCTTGAACCAAATTGTTTGTATTTTTGTACACATTGCAATTAGCCTTTTTTTCAAAGACAAACAAACAAAGAAACTTAATTCAGTATGTATGTGAGACATTGTGAGATTACATCTGCATGCGACAACGCATTTGGCAAAAAAATACATAATTGAACTAAGAAAAGCATATACAAATATTAAAAAAAAAAAGAGTATACCCCATTTATACAACGTATCGAGCAATAATTTTTCTCTTTTAAACTAATGAATGATTTTAATAAGAATTGATACATTTTTTTTACCTCGCCCCCCCTCACCCCTGCCAGCGAGAAGGAGTCTCCCGGTTAAGCGAATGTATAGATTTACTAAGACTTTATGTTATTCTTATGATAGGTCTTTAGATCTAGACTTAGAAGACGATACGCAACATTTTCACGAATTAGAGCCTACGTTTGGAAATAGAAAGTTCCTCTTTCAGACGTTACGGTCTATAGGGCAGATGATGTAAAGGTCATCTGTTTCTGTGGCCCACGGTTAACGAGGGTGTCATGTGACCAGCCCAACGACCAATCGCCTTTACCTTTCCCTAACTATTGTCAGGTACCCATTTAAGCTGGGTGAACTCAGAGGCGCCCTAAAGATTCCAAATTTAAAAATCCCAGTCTTCACCAAATAACCATTCAGTCGCTGCGCCTCCACGTTCGGAAATACCCGATGGTATTAAATTAAAAAGGAGTCCCTCAAAGCACACAGAGTAGCATCGAGTTGTCGGTTGAAAACTTGAAAACAGAGTTTTGGCTACTTTAAACGGCGTGATAAGGCAGACACATTGAAAGCACAACGTTAACTAGTTTGTTAAATAAGTCAATTTAATATTCATGCGCAAAATATTGTGCTGTCACAGGACTGTTACAAATCTTTTTTTTTTTGCCACGCTGCATTAACAATAATCTTAGAATAGTTTTAAACAATAGTAAGGGGTCAGTTGATTATTATTAATATTATCCTATCGGATTAAGCTGGTTTTTAGCAAAAAATTTATCACAATTACATACAATTTTTATCTTTTGTGGACCCCTTACGTTCGTCTCGCGAACCCTGGAGGGTCCTCAGACCACCTTTTGAAAACCACTGAGGTAACTGGCTTCAATAATAAGACAATAAATTAAGATAGAATAAACCCCAACATTTTGTCAATTGAAAAAAAAATAAAAAATTCCGAAACAAAGTATCTGGTAATGGATTGAAAATTCCGAATACATCTGTTAATGGCTATTCAGGTTACTCTTGGGAAAGGGATGGTAGTTGATCGTTGTGCTGGCCGCATGGCACCCATGATAACTGTTTGCCACCCAAACCTCCGACTTAATCTTCTGACACACTTTCCCCTCCAACTTGACTACTTCTACGACAACGTGCTCATTGAAAATCTCCGGAAAGCAAAACTCTGAAACATCGAGAAATCTATTTGTATTTTTTTTTAAAGAGAATATTTGGCGTCTCGTTGAACCCTTCGGGAGACTGCAAAAACAAAACAACAAAAAAATGATAACAAATCACAAAGACATCCCATCAACATATGTTCATTATTTCTGTTCTCTTTCATCGCCAACAATGCCAAGATTCGATTGAATTTCTTTCAAAAACCTGCACCACTCCCTTCTCCTCCCTGTCTAAACACCCCCCCCCCCCCCCTTTTTACAATCAGTTCTAACGGAGAGCAAATACAAAACAGAAGAAAGGTATAAACAGGGAATGGCTTAGTTAGTAAACTCGGCTCCTAATGGCTGACATCGTGTCTACCTGGCTTGTCTTAGACTTTGTCGTTACATTAGCGCGTTATCTCCCTTCAATATCTCTTTCATTTTCCAGCTTTCCCTTCCAGATTTGTACCAGAGTTGTAAGGATTTTGACTAATACACATACAACTCACTACCCCCTTACCCCACAAAAAAAGTTTTTGTTTTTTAATTTTTACCTGCATTAATTTATTCTAATTATTAGACCTAATGTTCTGTCGCTAGTTTTGAGGCTTGATAAATGTATGGCCTTACTCTTTTCATCTTAATCCACCATTAAAAAATTTACATTGTTTTTGGAAGGGAAGGGTTGTTGGAGAATTAATTTAAGCTTTCCATTTTATCTCAGATAACAAAGGGCGACAACTGACCAAAGGGCGACACTTGAACAAAAGGCGACACCTAAAACAAAGGGCGATACCTAAACAAAGGGCGACACTTAACCAAAGAGTGACACATGAACAAAGGGCGACATCCGAATAAAGGACAACACATGACCAAAAAGCGACACCTGTGGGCTGTGGGTCATTTTGTTAGGAGGGTTCGAAATCCGACTTGAGCTGAATTGTGTTTTCTGAGCGCCTAAAGTCTGCACAATAACCTTCTCCCTGAGACCTCACTGGTCCACCCTAGAGCAATGAGAATGCTATAGCGTGTAAGATGCGCGATATAACTTTAAAAATAAATACCAAATTAGATTTTTATAAAGCACTTTTAGTCTTCGAGATTTCAATGTTGCAAACACAAAACTATAGCGGCTTTTCCATTTCTCGAGTGGAGGGGCACAATTAAAAGCTAAACAAAATATTTTATGAGTTAAGAATATGCTTTCTCTTCTCTAAACATCATGTTTCATTGAAACCATCATACAAAGACATGGACCCGTATATCACTAATAATCTGAATATCGTTGAAGCTTATGAAACATTTTGTCATCCATTTGAAACCAAGGTAAAGGGGAGGGATGGGGATGGGGGAACCTGGTCAATGATGTCCTTTTGGTCAGTTCGAGCCAAATCTCACAATTTAAAATTGCTAAGCTATGTATGGATTCAAACTCATGTCCGCTCACGCAGCCAAATATTTGTTGCCACTCCGCCACAGATCAAAATTAAATGATTACATAAAAGAAACAGAAAGTTGCATCAGGAGTTTTTCAAGTCTGTTGGGGGTGGGGGGGAGATCAGTAGAGGGACGGGGGTTGTTTAAATTGTCTGTGTGTTACGTCTACTTTCACAAGGGGGAGTGGAGGGAGATAAGTAGAGGGACGGGGGTTGTTTAAATTGTCTGTGTGTTACGTCTACTTTTACAAGGGGGAGTGGGGGGAAATAAGTAGAGGGACGGGGGTTGTTTAAATTGTCTGTGTGTTACGTCTACTTTCACAAGGGGGAGTGGGGGGAGATAAGTAGAGGGACGGGGGTTGTTTAATTGTCTGTGTGTTACGTCTACTTTCACAAGGGGGGTGGGGGGAGATAAGTAGAGGGACGGGGGTTGTTTAAATTGTCTGTGTGTTACGTCTACTTTCACAAGGGGGAGTGGGGGGAGATAAGTAGAGGGACGGGGGTTGTTTAAATTGTCTGTGTGTTACGTCTACTTTCACAAGGGGGAGTGGGGGGTTGTTTAAATTGTCTGTGTGTTACGTCTACTTTCACAAGGGGGAGTGGGGGGAGATAAGTAGAGGGACGGGGGTTGTTTAAATTGTCTGTGTGTTACGTCTACTTTCACAAGGGGGAGTGGGGGGAGATAAGTAGAGGGACGAGGTTGTTTAAATTGTCTGTGTGTTACGTCTACTTTCACAAGGGGGAGTGGGGGGAGATAAGTAGAGGGACGGGGGTTGTTTAAATTGTCTGTGTGTTACGTCTACTTTCACAAGGGGGAGTGGGGGGGGGGGTAAGAAGTTGTTTGCATGTTTTACTTCTACGTCTACTGAATACTTTGTGTGTTTGTGTGTGTGTATGCTTCTTCTGTTTGATCTGTGACATGACCTGGAAGTTCAGCTTTAAATCTGTTGGTGTTGTAAGGAGCAGCAGTGAAATAATGATGAAATATAATCTTGTAAATTAATCATTTAAAATGGTAATATTTGACAGTTAAGAATAAGGTGATAACAAACTTCTTTTCTCTCTCTCTCTCTCTCTCTCTCTCTCTCTTACTCTGTATTTCTTTTTTGTTTTGTCTCTATTTCATTCTCTTTCTCTCTCTGTTGCCTAACATCCTTCTCTTTCATACTTTCTTTCTTTCCTTCTCTATATCTGTCCTTCTATCACTATATATATATATATAAATATATATATATATATATATATATTTCTTTTTGTCTCACACTCTCTGTTTATAACCGTCTTTTCTATCACTCTAACACACTCTGCCTCTCACTCTAACACACTCTGCCTTTCACTCTAACACACTCTGCCTCTCACTCTAACACACTCTGCCTCTCACTCTAACACACTCTGCCTCTCACTCTAACACACTCTGCCTCGCACTCTAACACATTCTGCCTCCCACTCTAACACACTCTGCCTCCCACTGTGTCACTCTCTGCCTCTCACTCTAACACACTCTGCCTCTCACTGTGTCACTCTCTGACCCACCCTAACACACTCTGCCTCTCACTGTGTCACTCTCTGCCTCTCACTCTAAAATTAGAAAAGTTAACACCTATGTTTAGATAACATTTCCCCCCCAGTCAGTGCATTGTAATCCAAGCTCATTATAGAAGTATTTGGTAATTTTAGCTTATTTAACAGTATATGATAATTTCAGCTCATTTTAGCAGTATGTGGTAAATTCAACTCATTTTAACAGTATGTGGTAATTTCAGCTTATTGTAACAGTATGTGGTAATTTCAGCTTATTGTAATAGTATAGTGAACATACTACTTATATTTAAAGGCATTTTTTTTTGTTTCACCTTTTGCTGTTTGAGTTAAAGTTTACGACAAAATAAAATCCTCTGCCAGTATTTTTAATTAATAAAAAGTGTTCTTTACCAGAGTAATTGATTTAAAAATGTTTTCGGCCAGTGTTTTTGATTAAAAAAAAGTTATTTCATTGTTGTTTCTACTCTATCAATATTGCAGTAGACAGACGCACGGTTTGTTCATTGCAAAACGTTTGGATCATTGAGGGCTTTTTTTTTAAACGATCGTTTATACTTTGGCAGGGTGATTTCAAAAAGACGTGCTAAGTATAGCCGTGTAATGGCCGTGTTGCTCATGGGACTAGGTTCATTGAATTCGTCTATGTCATTTTTGTTCCTGGCTAAGACAAAAAAAAACTTGTATGCGAGAATGCATACTTACATACATGCATAGTTTTACATACATACATGTGACATTTTAAGTCTCAGAAGATAATCTTATAACTTTGCAACTTTTCATGTAACTCTAGTGGCCAACTCTCGATACAAAACTGCGGTTACCAGACGCTGTAGTACTTTCACC
>JAZGLO010001111.1:142500-148512 GCA_036873155.1 Biomphalaria sudanica
TAGTTTTAGTATCTGTTATTTCTCTCATTCGCTTTCTCTCTCTCTCTCTCTCTCTCTCTTTCTCTCCCTGGAACCTACTTTTTTGTTTTTCTTTCACACTGCGTATCGCAAAATGTTTTCTGACTTTTAATTTAAATTGGAACGACCCACTTTAAAACACCCCCTCCAACGCACATGCACACACAAACATGCACACACACACATGCACACACACGCACAAATGCTTATTTGGCCCGTGTGTATCACATCTACTTATCCGTTCCAACCCTGCCCCCTCCCACCCCAAAAAAAAAGTCCTTCTCAAATATCTTCCTGACTTCGGCTTATCAATGGAATATCGAAATATTTAGTATACTTTGTACTGTATGATGTTGTTCAACTGATGCCCTTACACCTTAACACCGCATTCACATTTTTTACTATAACTTTTAAAAAGTATTTTATTATGGAAAGTAATTGAAACTAACCACGCACTTTTCAGCTTATGAATTCTAGATATTGCAGGTTTTTTTTTTCATCATTTAATCATGAAGCAAGCAATGTCCGGTACTTTACATCGAAAACATTTCTTCAAGCCATCAGTTTCAGGTCTTTCCTATAGAAAAATAAATCATTTTCCAAAAGCCCAATTAAATGTCGCCTGGTAAATGGAACCTGTATACAAAATTTCATATATGCATCCGTACCTCAATTGCTGAATTCTCTTGATAGATACAAAAATGAATGACTCAGTTAGTCAGAAGTATTTCGCGCATTTAATATTTATTATCTGAATTTCTTATTCTGTTCATTAAAATACCATTTTTCAAAAAAAAGTTTGTTTAGAAAATATCTAATTATTTTTTACGCAAGATTTTTTTTTAAAACAATGACCAAATGATGAGATTAAGTTATCTGCCGGTGTGGTTAGACATGTAAATAGACATTTCTGAATAGAGTAAAGAAAGAAAATACTTTACGAAAAACAAGTAAAATGCAAGTAAAAAACAAATCCGATATATGTCAAGTAGCTGGATCAAAGGCATTATTTGTTGATGTATACTATGTTTTGTATAATGACAATAGTTCTTTTTTTTTAATGGTAATCATTCAATTAGTTTTATCTCTTGTATATACATACAGTATGTTCTTGAATTATTGTTGTATTTTTTCTTGTATAGTAGAAATGCAACTCTTTCTTGGTTTACAAAAATGATAAGGTTTCAAGTTACAGTATTGTCGGAGCTAAACTGAACTTCTGTTTCTTATTTTAAGTCGTTCAATCGATAAGCCAAATACTTAAATAACGAAAACAACAACAACAACAACAACAACAACAACAACAACAACAACAACAACAACAACAACAACAACAACAACAACAACAACAACAACAACAAATAAATGAAACAAGTAATTATTTGCAATACGCATTTTTAAAGCAATCATTTGAGAATTATGTCAATATTCTATATTACAAATATCAATAAAGAGCAGCCTATCCGTCTTCTAATGCGCCATTTGAGAATTATAGACCTAGTTCTAATATACTTCTGGTGCTAAAGAACAGTGGCTTCTGAGAAAAAAATAAGTAGATCTCTGATGACGTAATTACACTGAATGAAAAAAAAAAATGAAAATAGGCTGCGCTAACGTTTCTCCTTTTTTTGTGTTTTGCAGTCCAACGTTTCTCGGTTCCTCGCTTGAAAACTTGAAAACAATATTGTTCCTTCTAAAGTAGAAGCCACACATTTAATACACATAGCATTGAATTAGTATTGTTCTACATTTTTTGTCGCACAATTGGAAAATCTTGAGGTAATAATAATATTTAAAATTCAAGATTTAAAATATATAATTAACAAGGTTACAAAGACAGTTTGTGTGGAAACACAAACTCAAAATCGGCCCCCGAAGTGGTCCCCCCAGGCAGGAAAAAAGGCAGATTTCAATATTTTCAGAAGAATATCAGAAAGTAATTCTATCAAAGGCAAACGACAGAGAAGAATGGAGAAAAAAGGTTCACAGATCCTGTGTAGTGCCCCAAAGTTCCATCAGACCAAGGGATAGGTGAAAGTGAATGTGAAGTTAGATGTGAATCTGGCCTAACTGATGTCTTATAATGAGTATCTAATTGATATAATTATTGTGTAAGGGTTCAATCTCTTACTCAAAGCCTTATGAAAACAAAAAAAAAAAGACTTCCGTAAAAAAAAAAAAAGTACTTTCGTTTTCATGCACCATTGAGCACTCTGCAATTCACGCGCGATAATAGGAAAAACTACTTATTTGTTGTTGTTTTAAATTATGTCCAACTTAGTTGCATTGTAAATATGTATTTTTCTCTTTAAAAAAAAGTTTTTTTGTTTTTGTTAATGTAGTATTTAGTATGACAGAACTTACATAACTTAGCAATACAATTGTAAAAAATAATATATTGTAATAAAAAAATATGAACTTCTCTCCTTTATTAAGAAGCCACCAGTGTTTGTTACTATTAATAGTGAATAGTTGTAAAAATGGTGTATTTTTATGAAAAAAACTGCTTGTATAACTGATTTAAAAAATTATATTTTTCGCTTTCAGAAAAGAAAAAAGTAGCCGTTGCATCAGAACTTTGAATGATCTAAAATGTCATGCTGTCCGATTTTCATTTTCTCTTCTACTTTCTATGATCTAAATGGGACGAACGGACAGACAGGCCACACAAAACTAATAGCGTCTTTTCCCCTTTCGGGGTCGCTAAAAATAAGTTTTAGAAACAGTTTTTTTTTTAAATGACGATTTGATGAGTTAAAGTGGTCGAAAAAAAAATCAGTTGCTAAATCGAAACAATATAGCAGAAACACATTTAATATCAGAGTAGTAAATAAAAAAGTCTACTAGACTACTAAAATGCAGACTTCATTTTTTGAAAGAAACTAATCAGACTTTCCTCCATTGTCTATCGCCCTCCTCCCTCAAACTGGGTAGGGAATGGGAAGAAATAAAAGTGACTTTTCTTAGAATAGGAGCCGGTTCTGTAACGAGGGGTACAACAGCACACACCGAGAACCTGTGCTGGAGGCCATAAAAACAAGGGAAGTCAAAAAGTAAGTGGAGATAATTGATTCACCTTTTAGCTGACACTGTATCATAACTTGGGCTCGTTGCCTGGAAGGATCGTCTTATTGAGAGGGCCAGGTCGAGTTCTTTAATAACCTCGCTACACTTTATGAGTTATCTCCCTAAGATTGGCTGGGTATAGGTACATCAACTGTTTCTAACTGGGTTAAATGACTTGGAAAAGTGGGGTGGGGTTGCTAGAAGTGGCTGATATAGTAGGGTGCTGACTGCTGAGTACATAAACAATATAAAGGAACTTATCACAGTTAAAAGAAAGTTGTATTTTTTTTTTTACCTATTACGCAGATTAGTTTCTACCTTCAATTTTAGAAAGGTACTTATCAGGGAATTACTCAGCTATTGTTGCTGAATTTGCTACTCAGCTTTGAAAGACTGTCTGTTTCATGCCAGAACCACTGGAAATGGATGACCATGTTTGTTATCTAGCTCCATTATTTCCAACGAAAAGCGACTGGATAAATACATCAACAACAGTAAAGCCAAAGGCAATGGGCATCATGTCATGGCTGCAGAAATGAGTGTTGGGCAGTACCTTGTGCTACCAACACCAAAGCCCTACTCTACTGGACCTGTGTGATGAGCACTCAGATATACGGTAATGAAACATGGCCCACCTACTCCTGATAGCAAAAAAAAAGCTGAATATCTTTGAAATGCGATGCTTAAGACTGATACATACATTAGTGTTGAAAGATAAAAAAACAACAACGAGGAACTTCTGAGCAGGGTGCCAGGACATAGGAGCTGTTATCAGTAGAAGACGCCTTGGAAAGCTTGCTCATGTTCACAGAATGCCACAAGGTCGACTTCCACAAGACATTCGGTATGGTGATTTAATAGAAGGCAGGAGAGACTCAGGTCGCCAAATTTTAATGTATACTGATCAGTGGCGTAGCTTTCTAAATTTGAAAATCCCCCTCGGGCCCTTACTCGAAGGGGGCCCAAATGAGTGTCCAAATGTGCTTTTACATTAAATGTTACGCCACTATCCCAAGTAATGATGTATGTCAAAATCCAGGGACCCCTAAAGAGGTCAAACCCCCCCCCCCCCCCCCGGCCTCCGTATCACTAGCTACACAACTGATACTGTTTGCAAACAGTTTGCAAACGCGACATGAAGCTCTTCAGTATTAGGGCGTTTTACAAAATATTATCATCTATCTTTTCTCTTGTCATCCTTTTCCCTTAAATATTACGCCTCTTTTAGAAATTAAAATAATTTTCATCGCCAGAAAGCTTTTTGGAATACATAAGTTATCGTTCAAAATATATCTCTCTCTATATATATAATTCTCTTCATGGTTCAAGAGAATGAAATGGAATGTAATGGAAAGATCACTCTTTTATTTCTGCTAGTCAGACGGACTAGAGTTACCGCACGTAATTTTAGAGGCGAAAAAAAAAGAGGGGGGGGGGGGAGAACAAGTAGTATTCACCCGTCACTATATAGCAGGGCCGGACTTAACCATTGTGGGACCCAATGGGATACGGATTTCGCGGGGCCCGGTTTGGGTAAAGATATGGATAATAAGTGAAAATTAAGAAAATTATTAGAAAATATATTCATCTTTGCATTGTATTCATTCTTTACTACGTACAGAATTACTACATGAGCCTTGCGTGTAGCCGAGTCATACATTATATCATACGAATTCTGTTTCCTACATAGATCACGCTCAATAGCAAGAATTACCAAATGTTTCAATCTATCTACGAGAATTGTTAACCTCAAGTAATTCTTCATTAGTTTGAGGCGCGAGAAGCTTCTTTCACTAGATTCCACAATTGCCGGTATTGCATAATGCCGTTTTTTTTAATCGCGCGTAGGACTAGCGTTTTCCATATTGAATGACACCCCAAAATAACAATTTTTCTCTATATATTTCAGGAGATATGTATGAGTTTTCAAAACATATTAAGAATTTCCGGATATTTCCAGGACATTTTCGTATATTTTGCAATTTCATCACAGGAGATCCTGGTAAATCGACAGGAGGCCGCGGGAAATCTGCTATAAGTTATAAAATAGTTAAATTAAATAATTTATACACATAGAATTAGCACAGGTCCTATGAAAGTGTGGGGCCCTCTGCGGTCGCATAGGTTGCAGTGGCCTATAGCCGGCCCTGCAAAATAGCGGCGTATGCTAGGCGCCAGTCGATTAGTATTATATATATTTTTAGAGGAACATATTTTCTCACAAATTTAGACTTTGCTTTTAAAGAAGATTTTTAAAGAGCTTTTTTACGATAATGTATTCAAAATATTTAGACTTTTGATCTAACTAAAGGTTTCTACCTCCTAATAGAGGAGGATCCTAGGATCCATTAATTTAGTCACTCTTTTGTAACGTTGCTACCACTACAGCAGCTCCACTACAGCAGCTCCACTACAGTAGCTCCACTACAGAGTTGTGTACACTATATTGATACAAAGCTAATATCAACTCAATCTGTCCATCTGTCTGAGCAAAATCTTGAACAAGTTGAAATTGAACACAATTATTTATTGTATCTAACAAAACATGAATCAATCAAAACAAATGGATATGGAAGAAATCAGTTGTTCAAAATTTTTACCAGACAGACAGACAGACAGACAGAATGAGCTCATTTAAGTTTTCTAAAAAGTACACA
Organism: Biomphalaria sudanica; assembly: GCA_036873155.1. Taxonomy (NCBI): domain Eukaryota; kingdom Metazoa; phylum Mollusca; class Gastropoda; family Planorbidae; genus Biomphalaria; species Biomphalaria sudanica. Next base: position 148,242 of record JAZGLO010001111.1, read on the forward strand.
CACACAAAATTAGATGCTCGAATTGTCTGGCAAGACACTCTGACAGAAAAGCGCGTTCAATTTCAAGACCCAACAAACAGAGCATAAAACGTTAACATGCTTACTTCTAGAGGTTTTTCAACTGGGGAGGTCATGAAGCTATTGGATGTCATTCCAATTTAAACAGCCACTAGCGTACACATTATGCTTTTAGGTCGACCTTTTCACTAGCGCACAAACTATGTTTTTAGGTCGATCTTTTAGCGTACAAACTATGTTTTTAGGTCGACCT
>JAZGLO010001112.1:0-22633 GCA_036873155.1 Biomphalaria sudanica
TCACGTGTTTATTGTGTTTATTTGACTTGGAGTTCTTGATGCTATGAACTTGTGACATATGTGGGTTCGGAGGTGCCTTGATTATAGTTCAAACACTTTAATAATCAATGAAGTAACAAAGTGTTGATATGTTTCTTGAGTTTTAATTATTTAAAAACTTGAACTTGAAACAATAAATGTATGTACAAAAGATATATAAAACAGATACAGGATTCAGTGAAAATGTTCAATAAAATGAGTAAATATTTACTTTAAAACTTAGCGACTTCTAAGCCTAGCTTTCTAGCTCTCTCTCTCTGTTTCAAGCTAACACTCCGCCTTTTATATCTTCCTTTAGAATCAAGAACCGTGACATCTCAATACCCATCCTTGACTCGTTTACATTTAATTTTCCCCTCAATTGTTTCTGTAATTTAACCTACGCCAATTATGTCTCCCTGCTGTAGCCTTAAACCAAGTTTTAATCGGCGTCCTTCTGGCATTAAAGCGCGAGCGCGCTGACCCGATTTGAGATAGGTACAATGTCCCATTCTGTGAACAACGAGGTGTCACTAGGAACTCATTTGTAATTTAAGCTATGTTAATTTTGTTTCCCTGCTGTAGTCTTGAACTAAGTTTTTAATCTGTGTTTTTCTGGCATTTAAGCGTGGGTACGCTGACCTGGTTTGAGGATAGGTACAATGTCCTCATTTTGTAAACAATGAGGTGTCACTAGGGACGTGACATATACCCCCCCTCTTCCTAAGCGGGATGCATGTTGAGTAAAACGGAACTGCAACCGCTCAATCTTACATATAATAATGGTACTAACGTACAAAGGTATTACAGTTACTTCTTCCATGTATCAAAATAATATTCAATAATATGCAGTATTCTAGTTTTAGAATTCTTCACAATAATAACATATGTAAGCATGGCAAATACAGCAAAATTCAATAAGATATATTATAGTAATAAAATGAATGTCATAAGACTTGAAATCTTCCATCCAATGGGAATATTAAAATACATACACATTTCATATATAATCATTTTTTAGTCAATGTATGAATCAAATTTTAAATGAAAACAAAATGTATAAGTTATGTTACTGGTAGTTGTTAATCTAAGTACATCTTGATAGGGTGTCTGCTACGACGTTCATTTTCCCTGGGATTGTTTTGACTGTAAACTGGTAGTCTGTTAGCATTAAACTCCATCGTGTTTAATCTGCTGTTAGCCAGTTTTTAGTGTTTAGAAATTGGAGAGGAAAATGGTCTGTAAGTAGTTGAATGGTTTGCCTAACAGATACTTGGTAAAGCGATTTATGACCAAAACTATCGCTAAACACTCTCTTTCAATTGTAGAGTATCTGGTTTCTGCTGGTAACAATTTCCTGCTAATATAGAACACGGGATGTAGTGTTCCATTGTGCTCTTGCATTAAACAGGCTCCGATCGCTTCGAGGACGCGTCCGTCGCAAGGTGGAATGTTTTGTTTTGGTCTGGTAACTTGAGAATGGACTCGTGTGAAAAGGTGTCCTTGATTCTCGTTATAGTGTCTTCCAGTTCTTGTGAATGAAATACTTTGTTTGGTTTGACCTTTCTTTGGTAAGGTTTGTCAAGGGTGATGTGAGAGTCGTGTAATTAGGTATGAAACATCGGTAGAAATTGCATAGTCCTATTATACTCCTGATTTGTTTCTTTGTCTTAGGCACTTGAATGTCTAATATTCTCTTGATGATTTCATCTTGAGGTTTTAAAGAGTTGTAGCTTACTTTGTAACCTAAAAATGTTACTTCATTCATGGCTAGTTCCATTTTGCTTGGTTTGATAGTGAAGCCATGCTGTCTTAGTTCATGAAAGATTTCTTTGAGTCCTTGCAAATGTTCTTCCCAAGATCTGTGAAAGATACATATGTCGTCTATATATGAAACAGTATCTTTTCTTTGTCCGAATAGTCGGTGTATTGCTCTGTTGAATGTACTACTTGCATTGACTAAACCAAATAACATGTAGTTAAATTGGAATAGTCCGAATGCGGTAGTGAAAGCTGTGTATGGTTTACATTGTTGTTTCATTGGAATTTGGTAATACCCCCTTGAAGGATCTATTTTTGTAAAATATTTTGCTTCAGCAAACTGGGTCATGAGATCTTCTGGATTCGGCATAGGGTAAGAGTCTAGGCAAGTAATTTTGTTGAGTTGCCTAAAGTCTACACACATTCTAGGTGTTGTAGCATTGTGTCGTTTCACAAGTACGATAGGTGCTGCGTAGGGCGAATTTGAATGTTCAATTATGCCTTGTTGTAGAAATTGGTTGATTTCTTTTTGTAGAAAGTCTCTATAATGTATTGGGACTGGATATGGTCTTTGTTTAGTTGGTTTGTCGCTAGTCAAATTGATCTCATGTTCAATAACTGATGTTTTGCCTGGAACGTCGGTAAAAATGGATGAGTAATTCCTTTAGTATCTCTGATACTTCTTGCTTCCTTGGACATGGTAGATTGTTCAAGTTTATGTCTTTCCCATGATTCTGTTTGTGTCGATATTGGATTCGGGAGTATGAGTTCTTGTGTATCATTTGAATCACTTTCTTGAAGAATAGTCAACATGTAATTGCGGTCTTGCACTGTTTCATTTTCTTGTATTTCTTCATTATATTTATGTAGCATATTGATGTGATAGACTTTCTTTTTGTTGTTTATTTCAATTTCATAGTCTACGTCTGTGATTTTCTTGGTAACTAAAATGGTCCTTGCCACTGAATAAAAAATTTGTTCTTTTTATCTGGCAATAATAGTCTCACTTTATCTCCTGGTTCTAATTTTCTTAAAGTTCTGCTTTCGTTGACTCGTCTTTGGGTAGCTACGTTGGCTTTTGCTGTTTCTTGTTTAGCTTTTTGACATGCTTGTATGACCATATTTCGAGTGTCTATGACATGTTGAAATGCTGTTTTTGTTGCTGTTGCATTTCTGTCTTGGTGCCATTAATGATTCTTTTAGTGCTGCCATAGGTCCTCTCGATTTGCGCCGTAGAGCATTTCAAATGGCGAAAATACCTGTAGTTTCTTGCTGACTTTCTCGGTATGCAAAAAGTGCTGCTGGTATTAAAAGATCCCATTTTTTGGGTTGTCATTGGCTATTTTTGATATGATTTGCTTCAAACTAGAATTCATACGCTCGCAGAGCCCGTTACTCTGTGGGTGGTAAGCCGTTGTAAATTTCATCTTTATTTTGTACATGTCCATGAATGCTTTCGTAATTTCCGCTGTAAATTGTCCCCCTCTGTCGCTTAGTATCACCTCTGGTAGTCCGGTTCTGGAGAAAATTCTGACAAAGCTCTGGTAATGTCAATAGCTGTTATGTTGACTAGTGGTATTGCTTCTGGCCATCTTGTACATGTATCAACTAAAGTAAGTATGTATTTATGATTTCTTGCTGATTCAATTGGTATGGGTCCAATAATGTCGATGGCGACTTCTGAAATGGTTTGTCGGTGAGTTCTACAGTTTGAAGGGGTGCTTGAGTGTGCCTACCTTTAGGTCCTTTCATTTGACAAATATGACATGTACTGACGAACTTCTTCACATCTTTCGTTATGCTTGGCCAATAGAAATGTTGTAGAATTCTTTTCTTTGTTCTGGATACCGCCATATGTCCAGAAAAAGGTTTGCTGTGTCCCGATTCAATTATTGTCTTTCTGTATGTTTGTGGTACGACTATTTGATCAATGATTTCATTTTTGTTTTTGCTTCGTTTCATAAGCATTCCGTTGTCAAGATATGGTTCATTGTTTGATTCTGGATTTATATTGGTCTGTGCTTTCTTGTATAGTCTTGATAACGTTGGATCTTTCTTTGTTCTTCTTTAAATTCTTCAGTGTTGAATTCAGGCGGGATGTTTGAATGGCTAGTCATTTCATTTTGATTAGTGCTTTCTTGATCTGTAGTTTCCTTGTTGCGTTGTCATTTTGTTGATTTGAATTTGATTCATTCTGTAGATTTTCTGATTCTAATTGTTCTTTTGCCATTGACCTTGTAATGACTGCATTACATTCTTGGCTTACTTTTATGGCTTTCGACCAGTCTTGTAGGTCTCGTTGAGTGCAATCACGGACTCCTTTAATGTTGCCAATCAACAAATTTACAGGTAAATTGTCTGATACTAGAGCTTCTACATCTCCACTGTAGAAAGGTGTTGTAATGTTAATTTCTGCTACAGGTAGATTGCTGACTGTACCATTGAAAGCTGTAGCCGCAACATATTTGCCTGTGTATTGATGAGTCTTGACGAATTTTGAATGTACGACCACAGACGTCGAACCTGTGTCTCGAATCACTTCCACTTTCTGGTTTCCAACTAAGCCTGGATAGTATTCTAGACCTTTAGACTTGGTAACTATAGTCATTGTTGTGTGGTCAGATCTAGGTTTTCTGTTGTAGTATTTGTTTTGATTACCATAGTTTTGGTTTCTTGTAGATTGTGGCTGGTACCTGGATGCTTGTTTTTTCTTTGGATCTGTCACTTGAGTAGTTTTGTTTCTTTCTACATTCGTTTGCGTAGTGACCCTTAAGGTGACAGTAACTGCATTCTATGTCTCTGGTTTTACATTGTGAAGCATAATGTCCTTTGAAATTACAGTTTGTACATATTGGCGTTCTTTCAGGTTTTGAGAATCGTGGTGTTCTGGTTTCTTTGGTGTAACAGATGAAATTTTCTTCCGCAGACTGTTTAATAGGTTTGTTTGGATATGCTGCCCTGTATTGTCGTACTATTTGAGTCAAAGTTTGAATGTCTTTTGGTTGTCTTTCAATGATAAAGGATTGAATATCTCTGAGTGTGCATGTGTAATGGCATCTATGATGACATGCTCTCTCAGATTTTCGTATGAATTTTCTATTTTTGACAAGGATATCCACCTATCAAACCACATGGTCATGTTTGATACAAATATTAATGGATCATCTTCTTGTCGAGGCCTTTCTGTATAGAACTTTTTTCTGTATGCATCTTGTGTAGCGCCATACTGTCTCAGGAGTGCTTCTTTGACATTGCTATAGTTGTCTAGTTCGTGCGCTGGAAGTTGAATGCAAATGTCTATGGCTTTTCCTGTAAGAAGGCTCATGAGAGTTCTAGAGTATTGTTCTTCAGGCAGACCTGATGCTTTGGCTAGTTCTTCGAAACGCATCAGATAAGAATCAATATTGTCTTTCGATTCTTGAAAATTTGCCATTTTTGACATTTGTTTATATTTGTCAAACCTGCAGACTTTTGTTGGGCATCTCGCTGCTTCTTTTTGTGCCTGAGCTAATTGTATGTCTTTTTCTTTTATAAGGCGTTCTTCCTCTTTAATACGGCGGTTCTTCTTCTTTCATTCGGCGTTCATGTTCCATCTCTTCTTGTCGTTGTGCTAGTACTTTCTTTTCATGTTCTTCAAGCTCTTGCTTTGCCCATTGTAGCCTTTCTGGTTTAGGCATAGCTAATTCTTTGGCCATCTCCAGAAAATCTTGTAGTGTTAACATTTGGCTGCCATGGTAATTCAGTAGCAAGTTGTCTTGTACTTGTTAACTTGATAGTTTAATATAAATGATTGTCGTTACTTCGAAAGTAGACTTGAATATACTTCGATTAAAATGTTCTTGGGTTATTTTTATTTAGAAGAGACACACAATAAATAGTTCAATATTTCACCTTATAATCGTCGTTATAAGATGATCATTGTAGATGATTATTGATAATATGATTATAACTTGTAGTTGCCACTTGATTTGGCAATTTGAGAACAATTACTTGTCGCTAGTAAGTAAATATACAAGGCGATCTAAGTTGATAGATCAAGCCTGTAAACTGACGTAAGGTTGTACTGACCTTGTCATAAAGACATGTGGTAGACTTGAACGTGAAGTTTTCTTCGTAGTGAGAGGCTAAGTAGAGACGTAGAACTATCGTCTGTAGTTCTAGTTTGTTGCAACACAACTGTCAAAGAGTTGTTTCGATGGTTGCAGGTTGGTTATCTTGGCAGACGTCAAAGGTTGCCAGATGAAAGTACTGATCCTGTAGTATCACGTTGATGAATAAATTCGTTGTACATACAGCCGTCGGAGGTGTCAATTTATGTCACGTGTTTATTGTGTTTATTTGACTTGGAGTTCTTGATGCTATGAACTTGTGACATACGTGGGTTCGGAGGTGCCTTGATTATAGTTCAAACACTTTAATAATCAATGAAGTAACAAAGTGTTGATATGTTTCTTGAGTTTTTAATTATTTAAAACTTGAACTTGAAACAATAAATGTATGTACAAAAGATATATAAAACAGATACAGGATTCAGTGAAAATGTTCAATAAAATGAGTAAATATTTACTTTAAAAACTTAGCGACTTCTAAGCCTAGCTTTCTAGCTCTCTCTCCCGTCTCAAGCTAACACTCCGCCTTTTATATCTTTCTTTAGAATCAAGAACCGTGACATCTCAATACCCATCCTTGACTCGTTTACATTTAATTTTCCCCTCAATTGTTTCTGTAATTTAACCTACGCAATTATGTCTCCCTGCTGTAGCCTTAAACCAAGTTTTAATCGGCGTCCTTCTGGCATTAAAGCGCGAGCGCGCTGACCCGATTTGAGATAGGTACAATGTCCCATTCTGTGAACAACGAGGTGTCACTAGGAACTCATTTGTAATTTAAGCTATGTTAATTTTGTTTCCCTGCTGTAGTCTTGAACTAAGTTTTAATCTGTGTTTTTCTGGCATTTAAGCGTGGGTACGCTGACCTGGTTTGAGATAGGTACAATGTCCTCATTTTGTAAACAATGAGGTGTCACTAGGGACGTGCAGGAAGAAGGAGTATTTGTACACATTTGTCCTAGCATATGGAATGAAGAATGTGCCTTTATCTTTGTGTAAGGGATTTAAAAGTTGTATCCTTCTGGTTTTAATCCATGATTTTTGTATGTTCTATACCAGACTCTGAAAGGAATTTGTTTTGTGTTTACCCAACTTTGGAGTGACAGAGCCATTCAGCGATGCGTAACACGTAAACCTAAGAGTGACCGAACGTCCTACACAAGGAGGAAATGCCCCCCATTTCGAGGTCTTGACCTTTTTTTTTTTTTTTTTGGATGGGGGGGGGGAGGAAGGTCAGAAATGTGTATACCTTACGTAAGAGAAATGTGTATTCTAAAAAGATGTGTGTTTTGTACATTATCATCAGAACCTTCACGCCAAAACGGCTGCGCCAAAAACGGCTGCGCCAAAACGGCTACGCCAAAACGGCTGCGCCAAAGCGTCGCTTACTTAAAGAAAAAGGCGTGGACATAAAACATGTTTGTAACAAGATTACTAGTACGTAATATTAACTATAACAAGGTTACAAAGACAGTTTGTGTGGAAACGCTTACTCAAAATCGTCCCCCGAAGTGGTCCACCCAGGCAGGCTTCAATATTTTCAGAAAGAACATCCGAATGAAATTATATCAAAGACACATGACAGATGAGAATGGGAAAAAAAGGTTGACAGATCTTGTGTAGTGCCCCAACGGTCTAGCAGATCAAAGGATAGGTGACAGTGAATGTAAAGTTAGATCTGAACGTGGCCTAACTTGTTCCCCTTTCAGGCCTTGTGGTCTATAGGGGAGATGATGTAAGGTTCATCTGTTTTTGAGTTCTACGGTCAACGAGGGTGTCATGTGGCCAGCACAAAGACCAACCGCCTTTACTTTCCTCAACTAATGTCAGGTACCCATTGGAGCTGGTTGGACTCGGAGGCGCACACGGATTACGAAATTGAAAAAACCCAGCCTTGACCAGGATTGGGACCCGGGACCCCTGTTCGGAAGCTAGGCGCTTTACCGCTCAGCCACCGCGTCTCCCCTGGCATAATTGATATCTTATAAGTGATCTAATTATTTTGAAAAGGCTCTCATTTGCAGTGGGAATGTAATATGTGGATTATAAATTAAATGCAGTTTACAAGATTACTATTGGTTTTAAATTATGTCTAACTTATAATGTATACTAAATAGATTTTTTCTCTTTCAAAAAAATAGTAAACATTTGTTTGTGTGTAAATATTGTACGTAGTATAACAGAACTTACATAACTTAACAATACCAATATAAAAACAAAAATTTTTGACAAAAAATCTAGAACTGTTTGCATAAATATGTGTTACAAGTATGAACAACGGTGGTCTCCCCGAAGAAAGAGCTTCAAGTGTTTGAGTGTTTAATAGTTAATAGTTGTAAAAGTGGTGTACCTTTATGAAAAAAATGCCTGCATAAGTGATTTAAAAAATTAGATTTTTCTCTTTCAGTAATGAAATATATTGGTGAATAACATTAGCATTTAGAAACTATGTATTTCCATTTCATACGTTGTATTGGTTTCAATGTTCACCTGGTGAACTCTGAAGAAAATATTACACATACATTAAACAACGAGATAACGTCTTATTGTGCGGAGCTTAAAAACCGAGTTTTCACGAGGGTAACAATTTAAGCTCGGCGAGCTGTCACTAACGGGACCCCATGAGGTGTGATGCCCCTTGAGTATTTTCTTTTCCCCAAATGATTTACCGAGGTGGGGTGCAATGGAGGGGCGCACTTCACGTCATACAGCAAGCATTTGGAAGGCACTGAGGGCGGAGGGAGGGGTCAAACTACACCTGCGTGCTGTGTTGACAGTAAAGATACGTAGACCGCAACAAACTTTCATAGGTGAAATATTTTACACGTAAGTACAATCAGAAGCACTCAATGAAACCAAAAATTTAAAATGTAGAAATATAAATTTACATCCGAATGCTATCTATTATCTGTTGCTTACAGAAGCAGCTCCTTACAGAATCGATTCCTTACAGAATCGGCTCCTTACAGGATTGGTTCCATACAGAATCGATTTCTTACAGAGTCGGTTCTTTACAGATTCGGTTCCTTACAGAATCGGTTCCTTACAGATTCGGTTCTTTACAGAATCGGTTCCTTACAGAATCGGTTCCCTACAGAATCGATTCCTTACTGAGTCGGTTCTTTACAGATTCGGTTCCTTACAGAATCGGTTCCTTACAGAATCGGTTCCTTACAGAATCGGTTCCTTACTGAATCGGTTCCTTAAAGGATCGGTTCCTTACAGAATCGGTTCTTTACAGGATCGATTCCTTACAGAATCAGTTTCTCACGACATCGCGATGAACAGTTTGCAGTTGTCTTGATGACAATTCTTGTGTTAGGTCAGTATATCAGGTGGATGCTAAGTCCTGCTCAACTAGCGTCCAAAGTAACGTATTACTTTCTGTATAGTTTTGGCAATGATCCAATACTGAAGAGAATAGAGAACATATATAGAACATATTATAGAACATATATACAACATATATACAGCATATTATAGAACATATATAGAACATATTATAGAACATATATACAACATATATAGAACATATTATAGAACATATATAGAACATATTATAGAACATATTATAGAACATATATACAACATATATAGAACATATATACAACATATTATAGAACATATATAGAAAATATATACAACATATTATAGAACATATATACAACATATTATAGAACATATATAGAACATATATAGAACATATTATAGAACATATATAGAACATATATAGAACATATATACAACATATATAGAACATATTATAGAACATATATAGAACATATATAGAACATATATAGAACATATATAGAACATACATAAAACATATATAGAACATATATAGAACATATTATAGAACATATATAGAACATATATAGAACATATTATAGAACATATATAGAAAATATATACAACATATTATAGAACATATATACAACATATTATAGAACATATATAGAACATATATAGAACATATTATAGAACATATATAGAACCTTGGTTAGGCCAATAATAGAATATGCATCCACCGTGTGGGACCCCTCAACTCAAGAAAACATTAAGAAACTGGAACAAACACAAAATAGAGCAGTGAGATTCATAACAAACGAATATTCACATTTGACTAGGGTAACACCATTAGTAAAATCACTAAATTTAGAAAGCCTTCAGGACAGAAGACTCAAAAGTAAAGTAGCAATTATACATAAAACACTGAACCATAATCTTCAAATACAAAAACAAAATTTAATAAAATACTCTGAAAGACACAAAAATAAAAGCACATTCCTCGTCCCATATGCTAGGACAAATTTGTACAAATACTCCTTCTTCCCTAGTGCTATTAGAGCATGGAATGGGTTGCCTGAGCTAGCCAGAAAAACCAGTGACTTGGCAGAATTTAAGTCATTGGTTAATATGCATGACTAAATGCATGACGCGTAGGACGTAATCATCTTCTTTTTTGAAGTAACGTCTGTATTATATAAGATAAGATAAGATAACATATATAGAACATATATACAACATATATAGAACATATTATAGAACATATATAGAACATATATAGAACATATATAGAAAATATATAGAACATATATACAACATATTATAGAACATATATAGAACATATTATAGAACATATATAGAACATATATAGAACATATATACAACATATATATAGAACATATATAGAACATATATACAACATATTATAGAACATATATACAACATATTATAGAACATATATAGAACATATATAGAACATATTATAGAACATATATAGAACATATATAGAACATATATACAACATATATAGAACATATTATAGAACATATATAGAACATATATAGAACATATATAGAACATATATAGAACATACATAAAACATATATAGAACATATATAGAACATATTATAGAACATATATAGAACATATATAGAACATATTATAGAACATATATAGAAAATATATACAACATATTATAGAACATATATACAACATATTATAGAACATATATAGAACATATATAGAATATATTATAGAACATATATAGAACCTTGGTTAGGCCAATAATAGAATATGCATCCACCGTGTGGGACCCCTCAACTCAAGAAAACATTAAGAAACTGGAACAAACACAAAATAGAGCAGTGAGATTCATAACAAACGAATATTCACATTTGACTAGGGTAACACCATTAGTAAAATCACTAAATTTAGAAAGCCTTCAGGACAGAAGACTCAAAAGTAAAGTTGCAATTATACATAAAACACTGAACCATAATCTTCAAATACAAAAACAAAATTTAATAAAATACTCTGAAAGACACAAAAATAAAAGCACATTCCTCGTCCCATATGCTAGGACAAATTTGTACAAATACTCCTTCTTCCCTAGTGCTATTAGAGCATGGAATGGGTTGCCTGAGCTAGCCAGAAAAACCAGTGACTTGGCAGAATTTAAGTCATTGGTTAATATGCATGACTAAATGCATGACGCGTAGGACGTAATCATCTTCTTTTTTGAAGTAACGTCTGTATTATATAAGATAAGATAAGATAACATATATAGAACATATATACAACATATATAGAACATATTATAGAACATATATAGAACATATATAGAACATATATAGAAAATATATAGAACATATATACAACATATTATAGAACATATATAGAACATATTATAGAACATATATAGAACATATATAGAACATATATACAACATATATACAACATATATAGAACATATATAGAACATATATAGAACATATATACAACATATATACAACATATATACAACATATATATAGAACATATATAGAACATATATACAACATATATACAACATATATACAACATATATACAACATATATACAACATATATACAACATATATACAACATATATACAACATATATACAACATATATACAACATATATACAACATATATACAACATATATATATATAGAACATATTATAGAACATATATACAACATATATACAACATATATACAACATATTATAGAACATATATAGAACATATATATATATATAGAACATATATAGAACATATATAGAACATTTAGAGAACATATATAGAACATATAGAGAGGCAATTGAAAGAAAAGAGGCAATTGTTTATACCGGAAGTAACTACCCCACTTCAATCTAAATTTAGCATTGAACGGGGACTTCTTTGAACAACGAGATATGATAAAGGTTCTGTGCTCAATTTGTCTATACCTGTTTTGTAACATTAAATTGTAATTTTAAGTTGTTGTGTTTTTACTCAAATCTCACACTCAAAGACGTATTGTACACTATTCTAATCTTGTATGATACAACACTGTACAATTGTTTGTTTTCTTTAATCACAAAGCTATATATCCACACGTGTTTGTGTGTAAATGTGGTGGGTGTTTATGCGAGCTAACATTTATTATTTAAGCGGGCTTTTACCGTAATCTGTTTATATTTCAGTACATATAATAGTTCTGTAAAATCAAATAACACACTCGTAACACTGCAGCATTGTCTCTCCGTGGCATTTAACACAGAGTGTGGCTCCACGATCAGTTTTCACTTACAAAGAATCGATGCTACAATCTTTCTAAACTTAAAACACCAGATCTGGGTCTGTTCTGTGTTAGCCTTTTTTTTTCAATCGGAGCCCGTTCTAAAAAAATTCCCTAAGGAATGACTTGCATGTAGTCGTTGTCTAGAACCTGAAGCTTTAGTTGGACATACCATCAGCACGTTACGTGTATGTGTGAGTGTGTGTGAGAGAGAGAGAGAGAGAGAGAAAGCAGGATCGAAAAGAGATAAGAAGACAAAAAAAGAGTGCAGAAAATGAAAGAAGAAAAATAATACAGAGAAATAGAGAAATAAGAGAAAGAACATATAGAGTAATAGATATATATTTTAGAAAGAGAGACAAAAAAAGGAAACGAGAGGAAAAGAACATAGAAAGAAAAGAGATGAGAAAGAGAGAAAGAGAAAAAAGAGAAAATGAGAAAGAGATAAAGAAAAGAAAAAAAGAGAAAGAAAAGAGAAAGAGAGACAGAAAGAAAAAAGAGAAAGAAAAGAGAAAGAGAGACAGAAAAGAGAAAGAGAGACAGAAAGAAAAAAGAGAAAGAAAAGAGAAAGAGAGACAGAAAAGAGAAAGAGAGACAGAAAAGAGAAAAAAAGACAGAAAGAAAAAAGAGAAAGAAAAGAGAAAGAGAGACAGAAAAGAGAAAGAGAGACAGAAAAGAGAAAGAGAGACAGAAAAGAGAAAGAGAGACAGAAAAGAGAAAGAAAGACAGAAAGAAAAAAGAGAAAGAAAAGAGAAAGAGAGACAGAAAAGAGAAAGAGAGACAGAAAAGAGAAAGAGAGAAAGATAGAGAAAGAGAAAGAAAAGAGAGCAAAAGAATAAGAGATGAATGATATAATAATAAGAAAAATAGAAATAGAAAAATAGGAGAAAAAGATGAAACAAGGTTGCTAAGACAGTTTGTGTGGAAACACAAACTCAAATTCGACCCTCGAAATGGTCCACCCAGGCAGGTAAAAAGGCAGGTTTCAATAGTTTCAGAAAGAACAACAGAATGAAAAGACAAATGACAGAGAAGAATGGAGAAAGACAGACAGATCTTGTGTGGTGCCCCAGCGGTCCAGCAGACCAAAGAATAGGTGAAAGTGAATGTAAAGTTAAATGAGAACCTGGCCTAAATGATGTCTTATAAGGACTATCTAATTGATCTCATTGTTTTGTAAAGAGTCAATCTCTTATTTCTCAAGAAAAAAACATTTCTATAAAAAGAAAATTTCTTTAGTCAAGTTTATTACACCGCAGCACTGCAGTTCACGTGATAATATGAAAAACTACTTATCAATTGTTGTAAAGTGGAGTATTTTCATGAAAAAAATGCTTGCAAAAGTGATTTAAAAAATTAGATTTTTCGCTTTCAGAAAAGAAGTAGCCGTAGCATCAGAACTTTAAATGGTCTAAAATATTATGATGTCGAATTTTCACTGTCATTTTAGTTTATCAGATGTAAATGGGACGGACGGACGGACAGAAATTCCACACAAAAGTAATAGCGTCTATTCCCTTTTTGGGAACCGTAAAGAAAAAAAAAACAAGAGAAATAGACACAAAGCGTGTACAAGAGAAAAGGAAAGAAGAAAGAAATAGAGAGAAACTTCAAGAAATGAAAGAGAGAAAGGAGAGAGAGAGAGAGAAAGAGAGTGCAGGAGATAGTATAAGAATAAAATGTATAGACTGGATGAGGTTTTGTCAGTAAGGAAGATAGTTATAAGAGAGTTTAGAACGTTTTATTTGTGTTATTATAATAACCTACATGTTTTCCTGTTTTGGATGTTCCTTCAGAGTTGAAGATAATCTACTTCCTAGCCCAAACCTCCAGCAGGACGAAGGGCAGGGTATGAACCCTGGACCATCGGGGCAGCCGAACGACAGTCCAGCGCGCATACCGCACGATCAGGCGACCATCCTTGGTCCATGTCTAAGTGATGTATCAGTGATGTTCAAGTGATGTATTAGTGATGTATCAGAGGTGTCTAAGAGGTGTCTAAGTGATGCATTAATGATGTCTAAGAAATGTATCAGTGGCGTCTATGAATGTATCAGTGATGTCTAAGGGATGTCTAAATGCTGTATCCGCATGTATCAGCATTGTATCCGTAATGTATTTAGCCCTATCACTTTTAAGTCGTAGTAAAATGCCAAATGACAATGTCCTGATGTGCTCATTTGACATTGTCATCACTGAAGGTTTACAAAGATATTTAACATTAAAGAAATGTACTGTCCCAGAAGAATGTGAGAAAAATAAACACTCCAAAGATCTGTTCAATAAACACACAAACAAGATCAGAATCCCCATTAACTAGCATTCCACTCTTATTATGTGTTTTCATCCATTATAAAAGTGTTTTTTTTTAATGCAATACATTACAGAGCTTAATATTTTTCAATAAAAGAAATCGATATGTATTTATCAATATGTATTTCTGATTATGTATTTATCAATATGTATTTGTCAATATGTTTTTGTCAACATGTATTTATCAACATGTATTTGTCAACATGTATTTATCAACATGTATTTATCAGCATGTATTTATCAGCATGTATTTATCAACATATATTTATCAACATGTATTTATCAGCATGTGTTTATCAACATGTATTTATCAACATATATTTATCAACATGTATTTATCAACATGTATTTATCAACATGTATTTATCAGCATGTATTTATCAACGTGTATTTATCAACATGTATTTATCAACATGTATTTGTCAACATGTATTTATCAACATGTATTTATCAACATGTATTTATCAACATGTATTTATCAACATGTATTTATCAACATGTATTTATCAACATGTATTTGTTATTACGGACAATCCAGACATCCCTCTCTCACCACTACGTTAAATGTGTCGCTACTTTCTAGACCAGCATTTCTCAAACTGTAAAACACCCCCCCCCCCACCTCCCCAATAGCAAAGGCCTTGACGAGACTGGGCGCCCGTCCAGAACTCGCTAGTGCAGCTTACATCGTTTTCCCCAATCCTCCTCGTTGGCTAAGGGGATCGTGAACATACGTTTTTCTTGTCTGGTGAGTGTCGCGGTAAAAGTTTGAGAAACACTGATCTAGAACTTCCCAAGCCTTGTACCTTAATAGTTGACTAACGTTAGTCAACAATCATAAAGAGGAGTGGCTCAATCAATGGGCATCAGAAAACACAAGCAGAGCCGTGTACAAAGGAATGTCCATACCAAACAAACGAAAAGAGCTATGCACAATCTTTCAGCTATGGACAGGACATTCACCTCTGTTAAATTACCATCTTAACAAAATAAATCCCAGACATCTACCACTTTGTAGACACGGACTGTATCTTTATAAAAACCGTAAACCATATCTTCTTTGAATGCCCCTTCCTAATCCACATAAGCAGACCCCACTACGGTCACTACATCCCAACTTAACTAACACTCTGTTCGGCAGTGCTGAACAACTGCACACTATTTTTTCTTGGCACAATCTGCAAAAGCTCAAAGTTCAGCATTCTTATAGCTATGAATTAGAAAAAAAAAACATGGCGTCTGTTTACATGAAATGAATAACCTATACAAATAAACGAAATCCGGTTTTAAGTGGATAGTACACAAAAAATCATGGATGGATAAATACACTCTTGACCTGGAGTTGACTACAGATGTAAGAAGTTTGCGAGTTGTTTTTTTCTTTCCAATGTTCTGGACCTCCAATGACCCACCATGATTGCCATGAATAGAAACATCTCTTGTGTCAATAATTTTTTTTAAACAGAATATTTCGAAGAAATTTAAAATCATGTTGAATATGTTTGCATTCATTCTGCTCTCCTGTACAAGATGTCCACAAGAGCTGTTCCCTTTCACTATTATACTGTCTACTTATACTGTCTACTTATACTGTGTACTTATACTGTCTACTTATACTGTCTACTTATACTGTCTACTTATAATGTCTACTTATACTGTCTACTTATACTGTCTACTTATACTGTCTACTTATACTGTCTACTTATACTGTCTACTTATACTGTCTACTTATACTGTCTACTTATACTGTCTACTTATAATGTCTACTTATACTGTCTACTTATACTGTCTACTTATACTGTCTACTTATACTGTCTACTTATACTGTCTACTTATACTGTCTACTTATACTGTCTACTTATACTGTCTACTTATACTGTCTACTTATACTGTCTACTTATACTGTCTACTTATACTGTCTACTTATACTGTCTACTTATACTGTCTACTTATACTGTCTACTTTTACTGTCTACTTTTACTGTCTACTTTTACTGTCTACTTATAATGTCTACTTATAATGTCTACTTATACTGTCTACTTATACTGTCTACTTATACTGTCTACTTATACTGTCTACTTATACTGTCTACTTATACTGTCTACTTATACTGTCTACTTATACTGTCTACTTATACTGTCTACTTATACTGTCTACTTATACAGTCTACTTCCTGGATGTGCTGTAGTTTAAAATTCTCTTTCATTATCTTTCATTTCAATGTATTACTTAAAAAAAATAAATTAAAAAAAATTATAGCTTTTTTATAGCGCTGTTTTCATGCTTTTAGCATGCTCAGAGCGCTATGGTCCAATCTCAGTTGTGGACCAGTGGGCGGAGGGGGTACCTGGGAGAAGGTTTTCCGTGCTACCTTTAGGTGCTCAGTAAACACAATTCTGCTCGAGCCGTATATCAAAACATCCAGCCCAAGCCGAGCCATGTTCAAGCGTACTTAGCCTCTCGACCACGTTTCCCACATTACGATAGTTCCTTACACAATGTTATATACAAAATTATTTATTTATACAATGTTCTATTCTGCTTTCTTCCCTTCCATTATATTTTTATCTTATGAGTTCCCTTCCGTGTTTCTCTTTTTAACAAGGTTTCTTTCCATGACGTTCTTATTCAGGTATGTTCCCTTCATCATATGAAATTTCTTTCTGTTCCTTTCATGATGTTCCCTTTCCAGATGTTTCTTTTGAATGTTGTCCCTTTTCAGTATGCTCCAATCAATTGTTTCCTTTAAGGAAGTTCCCTTTCCATCACGTTCCCTTCTACCATTACATGTGTGGTTCCTTTAACGTTCCTTTTCCACCATGTTCTTTTAAATGGCGTCTTCCCTTTGGCAAATCTCCATCCATCCACAGTCCTTCTACAGTACTCCATTCAAAAATGTTCCTTTTCACGATGCTGCCCCGAATATGTTCCTTTTGATGGTTACTGCTTTCAACGAGGTGTACTGTGATACTAATGTAAGCCAAAATAAAGTGATTTTATCGAGGTTTTTAAAAGTTGCAAACATGGAATTTCAACTTGTTAATTTGTTAAAAAAGTGTTAGTCTTAAGGCTGTTTACTTGTATCTCAGTAGGAATGTAAAAAAAAAATCGTTTGAGAATAGACTTTAAAAAATAGTAAGAATGAATGGACTTCGAGAATGCTCAGAAGTTTTTACAATACTTTTTCCTTCGCTAAAGAGATACCAGTAATAAGTTCTTTGAATACGGTCATATTATAGAGGGCGCCCATTAATTATACAGTAGCACTAGAAGAAGTTACTCCTCGCGAGGTAAAGGATTTCAATAGAAATATTTTTTCGATACAGGACCCTCAATCAGTAGCAATCATATTACGTAGTCCGCCTATGGAAATCTGAGAAGCACTTAAGTTCTGAGCACACTGTCTAAAACAGGCATGTCAAACACGGCGTTCGAGGGCAACATGTTGCCCGCGACCACTTTGCATGCGGCCCGCTTGGCCACCCGAAAATAATTAAAATAATGTTAAATTATTACGCTGGAAAATAACAGATGACAAGCTACTATTTGTTAAACTGAACAACGAGAGTGAGGCTGCAGTGAAAGCAAAGCTACAGTTTGTCAAACTTAATTGTAAGCCATAGCAAATCATTTAGTGAATGTGATTTTATGAAGGAGTGAGTCGTTGAAGCCGAAGTACTTTGTCCAGAAAAAAGGTGAAAGGATTCAAAGAAATAGCGTTGACTGGGAACATTGTGGCAGATAGAAAAAATGACATGTCAGTCAGCTTGCGTGAACAATTAAAGTTAAAAATAGTTGATTTTGAATTATTTTCATTGGCTATCGATGAGTCAACTGGTGTAAAGGGTGTAGCACAGTCGGTTATATTCATAAAGGTCTGTGACAGGAATTTTGAGATACATGTGGAGCACCAACCATGAAATGAAATGGTTTTGATGCAATGCTGCTTGCAAAAATAAGAGCTACCGATGCTAATTTTAAATTTGCTCATTTTCAGTGCATCATTCACCAAGAAACATTCTGCGCACAACAATTACAGTTCCAACATGTCATAAGACCGGTTTCAGTCGCTCTCAATTTTATTCGTGCCTGTGGTTTAAGTCCTCACCAATTTCAATGTTTCCGGATGACATTGGACACGAATTTGATTGTATTCCCTACTACACAAACGTCCGCTGGCTCTCTTGTCCTAAAGTATTGCAGAGATTTTTGCTCTACGTGAGGAAATTGTATTGTTTCTGAACAAGATAGTTGAACCTGTTGAATATTTCCAAACTGACGAATGGGTTTGAGATTTGGCATTTGCACCTGCAAGACTTGAATTTGAAGAATTTGAAACTTCAAAGTAAAGACAAAATTGTCACAACTGCGTGGGATGAGGTGAAGTGCTATTAAAACAACAACAAATATGAAGAGAAAATCTTGTTCACTTCTCAACGTGTCAGGAACTAAAAAGATAAAAATGCAGCTGCAACATTTGGTAACTTTGTCTTTAGAATACTTTAGTAGATGCTTCCAACGACCGTTTTCGTGACTTCGATTCATACGAGCAAGAATGTTCGTTGTTTGTATCTCCATTCAAATTTGATTCCGATAAATGGTAATGTGCCACTGGAGCTGATAGAATAGCAAGTCAGATTCTTTGTTGAAATCAAAGTATAAAGAAGTGGCTGTGCCAACATTTGACAGTAATTTACCCCGAACAGTACTTTGAGTTGCGGAAATGTACAGCCGTAATTCTAGCTCTGTTGGCGAACACTGATCTCTGTGAGCAGCTCTTTTCTATAATGAAAGCTACAAAAAGACCTCACCGTTCGAGATTTTCTGATCAAAATTTGAAATCATTGATGAAAGTGTCAGTGGCAAACAAACTTCAACCTGACATTAATAAACTTGTATCCCAGAAAAGATGTGAAGTATTAGGACCAAGAAAATAATGCGTAATCATAGTAATTTTTAATTAATACGTAGTACTACAAATTAAACTAACTAAGGGACAGGTATGCCATTAATTATTGTATTCTATTGCATTAGTTCTAATTTGCATAAAACTAGTAGTATGTTTTGCAACAGATTTTTTTGTTGCGTCCCATCAGGTCATAGTAATTTTTTTTATAAGGCCCACATACATTAATGAGTTTGACATGCCTGGTCTAAAACTTAGAATATGAACAAGTTTATTGAATACTAGATACAACTTGAGTATGCACTGTTGAGGCCAACACGCGTGTTTACCAAAAGGTAGAACAAAAGTAAAGGGCAGCACTTCGTCTCTTGGATGTTAAATGTTGAAAAGTAAAGTGAAGTGAAGTGAAGTTCGTTTGTAATTTTCAGGGAAGATGATGTATAGGTCATCTGTTTGTGTGGCCTATAGTTAACGAGGGTTTCATGTGGCCAGCACAACGACCGACCGCCTTTACCATTTCCCGATTAATGTCAGGTACTCATTACCGCTGGGGTTGACTCACGAATTTAAAAAGTCAAGATTTCAATAGGATTCAAACCCGGGACCCCAGGTTTAGAAGCCAAGCGCTTTACAGCTCAGCCACCGCGCCCTCCAAATGTTAAATATGTTTATTGTTGGATGTTTAATGTTGAAGATTGGATGTTTAATGTCATATGATTAATGTTGAGGTTGGATGGTGAATGTTGGATGGTGAGGGTTGGATGACATTTTGAATGTTAAATGTTGAATGTTAAATGTCAGATTAAACTCATATATATCAATAACAATTAGTGAATGTTTTCAATTTAAAACAAAACTAAGTCTTGACAACGTACAAAGTATTTTTTTTTAAAGTAAGTCAATCATAAAGTCACCACTCAAAAGTCTCTTGAACAATGGCGAGAGAGCATCAAATCAAAAACAGATCAGCAGAAACATCGCGACATCCATAATAGATCAGGCTGAAATTGTTGTCCCGATTTTATGTGCAACTCTGTGGAGCTGGCGTAGAGGCGCCCAGAGGGAGTTAATTATTGTAGAAAGAAAATTAATTAAGGTTTTTTTTTGTGTTGAGTAATAATCTAATTCGTGAGGCGGACGTTTAGAAAAGACACTTTTGAAGCAAACATTTAATTTCTCAATAAATAATATTCATAAGCTTAATAATCCCCTAGAGGAAATTGTTATACAGTTAAGCAATTATAACTAATATTTAGAGGTCCACTCTACAATAAGTGGCCTCTTAATTTGAATAAATTGCAAGGATATTTACTTATTTATTGATTGATTACTTAATCATGACAAAGGCATCTCTGTTTGTTTGTTTTACATGTTTCGGATGTTCGTTCAGAGTTCAAGATAGTTTACTTCCTAGTTCAAACCTCCCGCAGGACGACGGGGGATGGGAGCGGGCAGGGTTTGAAACCGGGACCATCCATAAATCCAAACGACAGTCCAGCGCGCAAACCGCACGACCAGGCAGCCATCCATTTTAATCCATCCTTATATAATTGTTGTCAACATAACAAGAGGATTTCGACCATTCGATCTAAAGAAAGTCGAGTAGAATTTCTCTAGAAGACTTGCTGAAATGCCTACTTCAAAACATCTGGGGTCGATGTTGTTAATTGTTTCAGAAGCCTCTGGTGAAATCAGTATACATTTTAATATATGTCCTCAACAGAAGATGAAAGAAGTAAAATATTGCAATGTTTAATAAGTAGGTAATAATGCAAATTTGCTTGACCAATAATCAAACAATAACTGACAACTACAATGATTACACACATTATTATTACTTTTTCTTTTGGATCATATAATACAAAGTAATGGAACGTCTCCACCCCGGTTCCTTTTTGTCAGAGCGTCGCGCCCCGCCGATGGGGAACCCCCGCACAGCTACACAAACGCTGCTTTAGTCTATATCAGAAATGCCCCCCTCCCTTATTTTTGTACTGGTCAATACGGTCAGACAATATACAAACACCTGTCATAAAAACTATTACAATAGATAATTCTAAGACATTTTCAATAACGATAACTTCTGAAGCCTGGTCATCGATTCAGCGACTTACTCCTCACGTGGTGACGTTCTGTATTAAATCATTCGTCGGACTTTCTCAGGCACGAGCCAGTCTAGAGTTTCATGAAGTTGGTGAGGTAAAAGCTAATGCTGAAACCAAGAAGCTGGGTACTAGGGATATATTGACTAGAGATATACTGACTAGAGATTTACTGACTAGAGATATATTGACTAGAGATATATTGACTAGAGATATATTGACTAGAGATATATTGACTAGAGATATATTGACTAGAGATATATTGACTAGAGATATATTGACTAGAGATATATTGACTAGAGATATATTGACTAGAGATATATTGGCTAAAGATATATTGACTAGAGATATATTGACTAGAGATATATTGACTAGAGAGTAGAGATATATTGACTAGAGATATATTGACTAGAGATATATTGCTTACAAATATATTGACTAAAGATACATTGGCTAGAGATATATTGACTTGAGATATATTGGCTAGAGATATATTGTCTAAAGATACATTGGCTAGAGATATATTGACTAGAGATATATTGACTAGAGAGTAGAGATATATTGACTTGAGATATATTGGCTAGAGATATATTGTCTAAAGATACATTGGCTAGAGATATATTGACTAGAGATATATTGACTAGAGAGTAGAGATATATTGACTAGAGATATATTGACTAGAGATATATTGCTTACAAATATATTGACTAAAGATACATTGGCTAGAGATATATTGACTTGAGATATATTGGCTAGAGATATATTGTCTAAAGATACATTGGCTAGAGATATATTGAATAGAGATATATTGGCTAGACATATATTGATTAGAGATATA
>JAZGLO010001113.1:0-27192 GCA_036873155.1 Biomphalaria sudanica
CACGTGTTTATTGTGTTTATTTGACTTGGAGTTCTTTATGCTATAAACTTGTGACATATGTGGGTTCGGAGGTGCCTTGATTATAGTTCAAACACTTTAATAATCAATGAAGTAACAAAGTGTTGATATGTTTCTTGAGTTTTAATTGTTTAAAACTTGAACTTGAAACAATAAATGTACATACAAAGATATATAAAACAGATACAGGATTCAATGAAAACGTTCAATAAAATGAGTAAATATTTACTTTAAAACTTAGCGACTTCTAAGCCTAGCTTTCTAGCTCTCTCTCCCGTCTCAAGCTAACACTCCGCCTTTTATATCTTTCTTTAGAATCAAGAACCGTGACATCTCAATACCCATCCTTGACTCGTTTACATTTAATTTTCCCCTCAATTGTTTCTGTAATTTAACCTACGCCAATTATGTCTCCCTGCTGTAGCCTTAAACCAAGTTTTAATCGGCGTCCTTCTGGCATTAAAGCGCGAGCGCGCTGACCCGATTTGAGATAGGTACAATGTCCCATTCTGTGAACAACGAGGTGTCACTATGGAACTCATTTGTAATTTAAGCTATGTTAATTTTGTTTCCCTGCTGTAGTCTTGAACTAAGTTTTAATCTGTGTTTTTCTGGCATTTAAGCGTGGGTACGCTGACCTGGTTTGAGATAGGTACAATGTCCTCATTTTGTAAACAATGAGGTGTCACTAGGGACGTGACATATACCCCCCTCTTCCTAAGCGGGATGCATGTTGAGTAAAACGGAACTGCAACCGCTCAATCTTACATATAATAATGGTACTAACGTACAAAGGTATTACAGTTACTTCTTCCATGTATAAAAATAATATTCAATAATATGCAGTATTCTAGTTTTAGAATTCTTCACAATAATAACATATGTAAGCATGGCAAATACGCAAAATTCAATAAGATATATTATAGTAATAAAATGAATGTCATAAGACTTGAAATCTTCCATCCAATGGGAATATTAAAATACATACACATTTCATATATAATCATTTTTAGTCAATGTATGAATCAAATTTTAAATGAAAACAAAATGTATAAGTTATGTTACTGGTAGTTGTAATCTAAGTACATCTTGATAGGGTGTCTGCTACGACGTTCATTTTCCCTGGGATTGTTTTGACTGTAAACTGGTAGTCTGTTAGCATTAAACTCCATCGTGTTAATCTGCTGTTAGCCAGTTTTTTAGTGTTTAGAAATTGGAGAGGAAAATGGTCTGTAAGTAGGTTGAATGGTTTGCCTAACAGATACTTGGTAAAAGCGATTTATGGACCAAACTATCGCTAAACACTCTCTTTCAATTGTAGAGTATCTGGTTTCTGCTGGTAACAATTTCCTGCTAATATAGAACACGGGATGTAGTGTTCCATTGTGCTCTTGCATTAAACAGGCTCCGATCGCTTCGGAGGACGCGTCCGTCGCAAGGTGGAATGTTTTGTTTTGGTCTGGTAACTTGAGAATGGACGCGTGTGAAAAGGTGTCCTTGATTCTCGTTATAGTGTCTTCCAGTTCTTGTGAATGAAATACTTTGTTTGGTTGACCTTTCCTGGTAAGGTTTGTCAAGGGTGATGTGAGAGTCGTGTAATTAGGTATGAAACATCGGTAGAAATTGCATAGTCCTAGTATACTCCTGATTTGTTTCTTTGTCTTAGGCACTTGAATGTCTAATATTCTCTTGATGATTTCATCTTGAGGTTTTTAAAGAGTTGTAGCTTACTTTATAACCTAAAAATGTTACTTCAATTCATGGCTAGTTCCATTTTGCTTGGTTTGATAGTGAAGCCATGCTGTCTTAGTTCATGAAAGATTTCTTTGAGTCCTTGCAAATGTTCTTCCCAAGATCTGTGAAAGATACATATGTCGTCTATATATGAAACAGTATCTTTTCTTTGTCCGAATAGTCGGTGTATTGCTCTGTTGAATGTACTACTTGCATTGACTAAACCAAATGGCATGTAGTTAAATTGGAATAGTCCGAATGCAGTAGTGAAAGCTGTGTATGGTTTACATTGTTCTTTCATTGGAATTTGGTAATATCCCCTTGAAAGATCTATTTTTGTAAAATATTTTGCTTCAGCAAACTGGGTCATGAGATCTTCTGGATTCGGCATAGGGTAAGAGTCTAGGCAAGTAATTTTGTTGAGTTGCCTAAAGTCTACACACATTCTAGGTGTTGTAGCATTGTGTCGTTTCACAAGTACGATAGGTGCTGCGTAGGGCGAATTTGAATGTTCAATTATGCCTTGTTGTAGTAATTGGTTGATTTCTTTTTGTAGAAAGTCTCTATAATGTATTGGGACTGGATATGGTCTTTGTTTAGTTGGTTTGTCGCTAGTCAAATTGATCTCATGTTTAATAACTGATGTTTTGCCTGGAACGTCGGTAAAAATGGATGAGTAGTCCTTTAGTATCTCTGATACTTCTTGCTTCCTTGGACATGGTAGATTGTTCAAGTTTATGTCTTTCCATGATTCTGTTTGTGTCGATATTGGATTCGGGAGTATGAGTTCTTGTGTATCATTTGAATCACTTTCTTGAAGAATAGTCAAACATGTAATTGTGTCTTGCACTGTTTCATTTTCTTGTATTTCTTCCTTATATTTATGTAGCATATTGATGTGATAGACTTTCTTTTTGTTGTTTATTTCAATTTCATAGTCTACGTCTGTGATTTTCTTGGTAACTAAAAATGGTCCTTGCCACTGAATAAAAAATTTGTTCTTTTTATCTGGCAATAATAGTCTCACTTTATCTCCTGGTTCTAATTTTCTTAAAGTTCTGCTTTCGTTGACTAGTGGTATTGCTTCTGGCCATCTTGTACATGTATCAACTAAAGTAAGTATGTATTTATGATTTCTTGCTGATTCAATTGGTATGGGTCCAATAATGTCGACTGCGACTTTCTGGAATGGTTTGTCAGTGAGTTCTACAGTTTGAAGGGGTGCTTGAGTGTGCCTACCTTTAGGTCCTTTCATTTGACAAATATGACATGTACTGACGAACTTCTTCACATCTTTCGTTATGCTTGGCCAATAGAAATGTTGTAGAATTCTTTTCTTTGTTCTGGATACCGCCGTATGTCCAGAAAAAGGTTTGCTGTGTCCCGATTCAATTATTGTCTTTCTGTATGTTTGTGGTACGACTATTTGATCAATGATTTCATTTTTGTTTTTGCTTCGTTTCATAAGCATTCCGTTGTCAAGATATGGTTCATTGTTTGATTCTGGATTTATATTGGTCTGTGCTTTCTTGTATAGTCTTGATAACGTTGGATCTTTCTTTTGTTCTTCTTTAAATTCTTCAGTGTTGAATTCAGGCGGGATGTTTGAATGGCTAGTCATTTCTTTTGATTAGTGCTTTCTTGATCTGTAGTTTCCTTGGTTGCGTTGTCATTTTGTTGATTTGAATTTGATTCATTCTGTAGATTTTCTGATTCTAATTGTTCTTTTGCCATTGACCTTGTAATGACTGCATTACATTCTTGGCTTACTTTTATGGCTTTCGACCAGTCTTGTAGGTCTCGTTGAGTGCAATCACGGACTCCTTTAATGTTGCCAATCAACAAATTTACAGGTAAATTGTCTGATACTAGAGCTTCTACATCTCCACTGTAGAAAGGTGTTGTAATGTTAATTTCTGCTACAGGTAGATTGCTGACTGTACCATTGAAAGCTGTAGCCGCAACATATTTGCCTGTGTATTGATAAGTCTTGACGAATTTTGAATGTACGACCACAGACGTCGAACCTGTGTCTCGAATCACTTCCACTTTCTGGTTTCCAACTAAGCCTGGATAGTATTCTAGACCTTTAGACTTGGTAACTATAGTCATTGTTGTGTGGTCAGATCTAGGTTTTCTGTTGTAGTATTTGTTTTTGATTACCATAGTTTTGGTTTTCTTGTAGATTGTGGCTGGTACCTGGATGCTTGTTTTTCTTTGGATCTGTCACTTGAGTAGTTTTGTTTCTTTCTACATTCGTTTGCGTAGTGACCCTTAAGGTGACAGTAACTGCATTCTATGTCTCTGGTTTTACATTGTGAAGCATAATGTCCTTTGAAATTACAGTTTGTACATATTGGCGTTCTTTCAGGTTTTGAGAATCGTGGTGTTCTGGTTTCTTTGGTGTAACAGATGAAATTTTCTTCCGCAGACTGTTTAATAGGTTTGTTTGGATATGCTGCCCTGTATTGTCGTACTATTTGAGTCAAAGTTTGAATGTCTTTTGGTTGTCTTTCAATGATAAAGGATTGAATATCTTCTGAGTGTGCATGTGTAATGCATCTATGATGACATGCTCTCTCAGATTTTCGTATGAATTTTCTATTTTTGACAAGGATATCCACCTATTAAACCACATGGTCATGTTTGATACAAATATTAATGGATCATCTTCTTGTCGAGGCCTTTCTGTATAGAACTTTTTTCTGTATGCATCTTGTGTAGCGCCATACTGTCTCAGGAGTGCTTCTTTGACATTGCTATAGTTGTCTAGTTCGTGCGCTGGAAGTTGAATGCAAATGTCTATGGCTTTTCCTGTAAGAAGGCTCATGAGAGTTCTAGAGTATTGTTCTTCAGGCAGACCTGATGCTTTGGCTAGTTCTTCGAAACGCATCAGATAAGAATCAATATTGTCTTTCGATTCTTGAAAATTTGCCATTTTTGACATTTGTTTATATTTGTCAAAACCTGCAGACTTTTGTTGGGCATTCGCTGCTTCTTTTTGTGCCTGAGCTAATTGTATGTCTTTTTCTTTTATAAGGCGTTCTTCCTCTTTAATACGGCGTTCTTCTTCTTTCATTCGGCGTTCATGTTCCATCTCTTCTTGTCGTTGTGCTAGTACTTTCTTTTCATGTTCTTCAAGCTCTTGCTTTGCCCATTGTAGCCTTTCTGGTTTAGGCATAGCTAATTCTTTGGCCATCTCCAGAAAATCTTGTAGTGTTAACATTTTGGCTGCCATGGTAATTCAGTAGCAAGTTGTCTTGTACTTGTTAACTTGATAGTTTAATATAAATGATTGTCGTTACTCGAAAGTAGACTTGAATATACTTCGATTAAAATGTTCTTGGGTTATTTTTATTTAGAAGAGACACACAATAAATAGTTCAATATTTCACCTTATAAATCGTCGTTATAGGATGATCATTGTAGATGATTATTGATAATATGATTATAACTTGTAGTTGCCACTTGATTTGGCAATTTGAGAACAATTACTTGTCGCTAGTAAGTAAATATACAAGGCGATCTAAGTTGATAGATCAAGCCTGTAAACTGACGTAAGGTTGTACTGACCTTGTCATAAAGACATGTGGTAGACTTGAACGTGAAGTTTTCTTCGTAGTGAGAGGCTAAGTAGAGACGTAGAACTATCGTCTGTAGTTCTAGTTTGTTGCAACACAACTGTCAAAGAGTTGTTTCGATGGTTGCAGGTTGGTTATCTTGGCAGACGTCAAAGGTTGCCAGATGAAAGTACTGATCCTGTAGTATCACGTTGATGAATAAATTCGTTGTACATACAGCCGTCGGAGGTGTCAATTTATGTCACGTGTTTATTGTGTTTATTTGACTTGGAGTTCTTTATGCTATAAACTTGTGACATATGTGGGTTCGGAGGTGCCTTGATTATAGTTCAAACACTTTAATAATCAATGAAGTAACAAAGTGTTGATATGTTTCTTGAGTTTTAATTGTTTAAACTTGAACTTGAAACAATAAATGTACATACAAAGATATATAAAACAGATACAGGATTCAATGAAAACGTTCAATAAAATGAGTAAATATTTACTTTAAAACTTAGCGACTTCTAAGCCTAGCTTTCTAGCTCTCTCTCCCGTCTCAAGCTAACACTCCGCCTTTTATATCTTTCTTTAGAATCAAGAACCGTGACATCTCAATACCCATCCTTGACTCGTTTACATTTAATTTTCCCCTCAATTGTTTCTGTAATTTAACCTACGCCAATTATGTCTCCCTGCTGTAGCCTTAAACCAAGTTTTAATCGGCGTCCTTCTGGCATTAAAGCGCGAGCGCGCTGACCCGATTTGAGATAGGTACAATGTCCCATTCTGTGAACAACGAGGTGTCCACTAGGAACTCATTTGTAATTTAAGCTATGTTAATTTTGTTTCCCTGCTGTAGTCTTGAACTAAGTTTTAATCTGTGTTTTTCTGGCATTTAAGCGTGGGTACGCTGACCTGGTTTGAGATAGGTACAATGTCCTCATTTTGTAAACAATGAGGTGTCACTAGGGACGTGACTGGCCATATGACACCCTCGTTAACCGTGAGCCACAAAAACAGATGACCTTTGCATTATCTGCCCCATAAATCGCCAGATCTAAAATGATTCTCTTTTCTAATTAAAGTATTGTTATGTAGCATCTTCATTGTTTGAATTAATAGTTTATATTTGCATCTGTTTAAAATAGAAATTTACACAAAATTATAACATCAGTAACACATTTTCTGATCAACACAATCTCATCGTAACATCTTCACATCTAGCACTCATATACAAATGGTCGTTACAAAATGTGAACTTTTTCTTTGACTGACAGTAAACGAGAGTGTCATGTGGCTAGCACAACGACCAATCGCCTATACTTTTCCCCCAACTAATGTCAGGTAGAGTTGGTAGAACTCATGGGCTTCCTGAAATCCCGAGATTCGAAATCCAAATCTTCACCGAAATTTGAAACTGAAACCTCTCGGTTTGGAGCGATATACCACTCAGTCATAGCCGCCATAGTAAAGTTCCCCTTTCAGACCTTGTGGTCTATAGGGCAGATGATGTATGTTTCTATGGCTTACGTTAACGAGGGTGTCATGTGGCCAGCACAACGACCAACCGCCTTTACTTTTTCACAACTAATGTCAGGTACCCATTAGAGCTGGGTGGACTCAGAGGCGTCCGAAGATTCGAAATTAAAAATCCCAGACTTCACCAGGATTCGAACCTCAGTCTCCGGTTCGGAAGCCAAGCGCTTTACCGCTAAGCCACCGCGCATTACATAGCCGCCAAAGATACTATTAACATTGTAAAATTAATGAAAATTAAAATAAAATATTACCTTGAATAATTTCTCCCATAGCATCTATTTACTAAGAATTCAAACAGATCGGCCTTTAAATGTATTTTCAATTCATCAACTCAGTAAATGTGTAATATTCATTGAAGTTATACCATGACGTTATCCATAATGTGTAGCTGTTAGTATAGTCTTGTAGTGCCGAGTACGTCCTATATTGTGAAGAATACATTTTACAGTTTAAGTAATTTTCAAACATAAATTTCATTGATTTTATTATAAAAATAAATGATTACCTTTATCTTTGGCTAATTGATATTAGACATCTAATATTGAATGATGTGTGTGTGTCTGCGTTAAAAACTAAATACCAAAATGGTCTTTACTAACTATTATGATGGAACATACGTGAAGCTGTCTTCATGTCTTAGTGTTAGTATAAGCTAAAAATGCACAAACATTTATAGATATTGGATATTTTTTAAAAGTGCATAATTTTAGAAAGAAATTATTTGGCTAAGAGTGTCATCAAATCCATTTGATTTATGCTGTAAAAATGACAGATACACGTCAAAATAAATAAAATTGTATGACCTTATCACGAGGTGACAAGGGTTCAAAAAGACCTTCCTGCAGGATAGAAAAGAAAAGAGAAAGCGATGGAAAGACATCATCAAAGTATGGACGGCCTATCATTGAAAGAGATTGAGATCAAGACAAAAGATAGAGAGAAATGAAGAAAAGCGGTTCACTGATCATGTGTGGTGCCTCGACGGTTCAACAAACAAAGGGATAAAATGAAGATGAAACAATAAAATATAATTTTTTTAAGCAATTTGTTTTTTCTTAAACCTCCATAGACCGGCTCTAGCAACAGAAATACAGTATCGTATGTAAAAACACACAAAAAATATATATTCTGTAGTAATACAATTCTCATCCTCTGTTGTAGGTTGTAGCTCAAGTGTCCCAGGCAAAGCTTTTCAGCCTAACGTGGTATTTAGGTAAAAGAGAAAATTCTGCCAATAGGTAAGTAGGACAGAAACCCCCTTTGGGTGCCTAAGGATTAAGTCCATTGCAATGGCAGGGATGGAAAAAAAAACAACCAACTAACATGCCAATATAGGAACGCCGTTCTTTTTTAAATGACGGACGAATTCTATCCAAGGCAAAATACAGAGAAGAATGGAGAAGGATGGTCAAGAGATCTTTGTCCTCGCTTCTGACCCGAGCGTCTTGGGATACGCGGTAATAGGGAAGTAAAACACTATAAATGTATATGTGTTTGTAACGGTCCAGACAGAAGTTGGAGGCAATCTTCCATAATCCCAAGCTACCAAGAATCAACTCTTAGGTCCATTAGGAAGACCAAGACACATTTTTTTTTGGGATAAGTCCTGATTGCTTAGAGATTAGAAACTGGTGACATTACTAATGTCTTTAAAATGTCTTTCAAATGTCATATCTAAATCAAAAACAATCTTGTGTCTTCTTTAATGCCATGCTTTTTTGAGAGGCCCCCGAAAGGGGAAAAACATATTAGCATTTAACATTTTTTAACACATTTTTTGCAAATGGTTTTAGATTTTTTTGTCAAAAAAATTTTTTTTTTTTTTTTTTTTTAATTGTATTGCTAAGTTTAGTAAGTTCTGTCATACTAACTACATTTACACACATACAAAAATGTTAACTTTTTTTTAAAGAGAAAAAATCTATTTATATGCAAACATGTTGGACATAATTTAAAAGAACAATTAATAAGTAGTTTACCAAATTAATACATAAACTCTAAAAACTAAAGTCATCTTTTTATTTACGGAAATGTATTTTTCTTCAGAATCTGAATAAGAAGGTGGCCCGATTGCTAAAAAAAAAAAGATATTCATGATAAGACATCAGTTAGACAAGGTTCACATCTAACTTTACATTCACTTTCACATATCCTTTGGTCTTCTGGGGAAACACACAAGATCTGTCAACCTTCTTTCTCCATTCTTCTCTGTCATTTGCCTTTGATAGAATTCTAATATTCTTTCTCAAAATATTAAAACCTGCCCTTTTACCTGCCTAGGTTGACCACTTCGGGGGCCGATTTTAAGTTTGTGTTTCCACACAAACTGTCTTTGTAACCTTGTTCATTATTTAATCTATGTCTACATTATATCTATGTCATGTCTATGCACTATCTGTTATGTCTTTTATAACGATGTCATGAAATATGTCTATCTCCATACCCATACCCATGCTTGCTTGCCTCTTACTACTCACAGTCTGTTTATCTTCATCTATGCATGTACTGATTCTAAAGACAGTTAATTATCAATCTTAATTAGCGGCCTATCATATCATTATTGGTGCGTCTTATTAGATAAGCTCTGCAGCTCAAATCATAATTAAGAAAGTTTCCATGGTTTTTATATCATTGTGCACATGAGTAAACACATTTTTACCTCGTCCGTATTCACAAAGAATGATCCCCAACACTTCCGTTTGTCTACATCAACACAACAATGTCTGACCTCTGTTACTTAACAAGGTTTTAAACTAAACAAATACAAATATAACACACATGCATCATCATTTAGCTTAGCCTATCTCGGAAACACGTTTTAAATCTAGAAGTATAAAAACATAAACGAGTTGTTCTTCTATGTCAAAGAACTTACAAAAAAGAATTATTGGAGCTTTTGTTCTCTCTATTCAGTCCATGTTTTTATAATACAATTAGACTTGTTACAACCTTCAGTCAGAATAGCTGAAACAAAAGTTGTGTGTGTGTGTGTGAAGGGAGTGGGGTAGATACCAAGCTTCTTTGGAACTGCTGATTCAGTCAGATATTGCTGTATGGTACTGACATACACATACTCTATTAATTCGTGACGCTGTCCCTCACCACACTTTGATGTTGCCATGTGTCACATTGTGAAAGCCGGCTAGTGTAGTAAAGCCACCTGCATAGAGAAGCACAATTCCCTTCCCTTAAGGTCCAGCTATGTGAGGGCATTTCTATTCGACCCCTAGAGCGATTCGTTAATGGTCTTAGAGCAGATAAGACATGCAAAAGTCATGGTATAGGGACAGCCGTGAAATGTAACAACCACTAGCGGATCCAAAACTTCTGAGGGGGGGGGGGGAGCGATTTCTCACCAATCCCTAACCCTAACACACAGTAAAGCCTGATCCTATGTATAAACGCGCACACAGAGTATTTGCATATATATTGTTATGGCACGATTAGGAATAAGTTATTTGTTTCGGAAATAGGGGACGTTTTAGAGGCAGTGACGTGACTAGTAAAAAATAAAACAAGGTTTTAGGCAGAGGGAAATAGGGGACGTTTTAGAGGCAGTGACGTGACTAGTAAAAAATAAAACAAGGTTTTAGGCAGAGGGAAATAGGGGACGTTTTAGAGGCAGTGACGTGACTAGTAAAAAATAAAACAAGGTTTTAGGCAGAGGGAAATAGGGGACGTTTTAGAGGCAGTGACGTGACTAGTAAAAAATAAAACAAGGTTTTAGGCAGAGTGAAATCTCAGCCAATGTCAACAGAGTACTTCCAGGACGCCTTAGAGATAGGAAGCTTGTTAGGAACGTAGAGAGTTAGCTGACATTCCACGGTTTTCTTTATTGCGATTAAACGTCTTGTTCAGTATCAGCGTCGACTAATTTTTACTGATTGTTCGGTCTTTCGCCGGAGTGATACCTCCATTTGGTTTACCTGCATTAGGCACCTCGGAAGCGCCTAACAATATACATTTACAGATAATAGGCTGTCCACCCAAGCTGCTAAGCGTAATTGTCTCCTACTAAAAATATGATGGGGTACTGTGCAGATCAACGGCGACTGCTCCGAAATTTTCAGTATAAACAGCGGAGTTAATCAAGGATGTGTCCTGGCCCCAACCCTCATCTGAATACTATTTTCACTGCTAATCCACTATATATATATATAGAGAGAGAGAGAGGTACTCCGTATTGTAACTCCAACTCCGGACGAATATTCGACAATTTTAAACTATCCGGCCATATTCGTATAGTAAAAAGTACATAGTAGAAGTGGCGTCAATATGGGGGTGCGCACCGGGTGACACCCATTAGGGGGTGACACCCAAACGGGAAAAAATAGAATTGTGGCAACAACTAGAATACAAAACCCGAATTGAAAAACTGAAATGCGTCAAAAAACTAGTAAATTAAAAAAAAAGTATTTAAAAAATCTCTTGATATATACCCAAATATGTTTCGACATATTCACTGTACTTATCTAGATCTATATATTTTATAACAGTGCTAAAGGAAAAGGGCCTAGGGACCAGTCACCTCATCCTATGACCAAGAGTTCCAACGAGTAAGTCAAGGGATGTAATTAGTTATTTAAGCTTTAAAAATGCATATTCTGAGGTATCTACAGTGCAATTAGCCTGCTAATCTTTCGCTAAAAAAATTCAAAAATCATATCTGCTATTCAATGGAGTCCAGCGACTGGTAGAAAATGGTCAAATGCTTTAGTTTTTGTATTGGAGGGGGAAGGGAAACCACAAAACCCCTTTTGGCTACGCTCATTAAATTTGGTGACTATTGTTTGCTTAAGTTGTCTGCACTGGGGCAGTAAGTAAAGTTTTCCTTTCAGACAATGAGGTCTGAGGCAAGTGATGGTTTGAAGACCCTCCCCTCATGTATGTTGATCTGCGACTTAAAATATGCTAAATCTTTGGTTTTCCTGGCTGACTCAGGCAACCCATTCTATTAAAAGATAAGAGAAAGTAGAACGGTTAGAGAGGCACTTACTTAATGTAAAAAGCTCTTGCTTCCTCCGAGTACATTCTCAAAACGCGATTGTATAGGAATATACCATGACCCATTATTTAAAATATAAATCTCCTTTCATTAAATATCGGATGTGACAGCGCTATATAAATTATTGTAATTATTGTAATAATTTTCATCATTAGTAACTTCATACTAAGTTGCTCGACCGACTAACCCAGTCTTTGGTAGACGAGCTCTTATCTGAAAGCCAATGTAGTTTCAGAGCCGGTAGAGGTACACCTGACATGATATTTGTTCTGCGACAATTACAAAAAAAAAAATGCAAAGAGCAGAACTTAAACCTATACGCTGCCTTTGTCGACCTTACCAAGGCTTTCGACACAGTCAGTGGCAATGGTTTGTGTAGGATTTTAGCCAGGCTGGGATGCCCATCTACGTTTCTATCCATTCTCAAGCAGCTTCACGTGGGACAAAGAGGCCAGATCAGACACAATGGTGTCTTTTCTCATCACTTCCCAATAGAAAATGGCGTGAAGCAGGGCTGTGTACTTGCTCCTACTCTATTCGCTATCTTCTTTGGCGTAATGCTGGGTCAAATGAGGCAGTGATTGCACGAAGGCATCTATATCCGGTTTCGTTCTGACGGCAATGTGTTCAATATTCGACGTCTACTATCCCATACAAACACAAAGAAGATGGTCATAACGGAGCTTCTCTATGCCGATGATTGGCCCTGCTAGCTCACAATGAACATGACCTCCAGAACGCGGTAAACGAATTTGCATACGCTGCCGCCTCTTTCGGTCTATCTATAAATCTCGGGAAAACAGATGTCATGTTCCAGAAGTCACCCAATAAAACATACTCAGCCCCAAAGATCACCGTAAACGGACAGCCCTTTAATGTGGTAGACCACTTCACATATCTAGGTAGTAGTGTCAAATGACGCCTCACTTTCAAGGGAAGTTGATAATCGTCTGGCCAGGGCCAGTAGCGCTTTTGGACGCCTTCAGGCGAGAGTTTGGCGGAACAGATCGCTCCGCCTGCCTACAAAAATCAGTGTTTACCAGGCGGTGGTTCTCTCAACCCTTCTGTATGGCTCTGAAACATGGACACTATACAGGAAACATGTAAGACTTCTTGGGCGCTTCCACCAAAGATGCTTGCGCTCTATCATGGACAAACGTTGGCAAGACCGCACTACAAACAGCGATGTTCTTGCGAACGCCGGTATGGACAGTATATATGGACTTCTTTTGGTCCAACAATTACGCTGGGTAGGGCACGTATCCCGTATGGGAGACGAACGTATGCCAAAGGCAGTCTTTTTTTTGTGAGCTAAAAGGTGGTCGATGTAACAGAGGCGCCCCACGGAAACGCTTCAAAGATCAGTTTAGGCGTCAACTTTCCTTGGCTGACATGCCTGACATAGAAGAGAGCATCTGGTTGCATGCGGCCTTAGAACGAGACACCCGGAGGTCACTCACAAAGGCCTCGAGATACACATTTGAGACCAAAAGAAAATCTGCTGCTGGACTCAAAGACAAGCCTTGTTATTATTACTAACCATAAGTTTGCCATTATTAATTAAATATTTTTTTTGTAGCCTTAAGTGTAGTATTTAAAAATAAACAAAAAGAAACTTACTTTTTTTGTTCAAATCGTAGAAAGTAGAGCTTTATACCCATATTGAGCTGTGAAGCTGGTTGGTTTGCAATTTCGCGGCTGTGTGTAATTTTTATTAAGTATTGTTAATTGTGCGTTATATCAATGTTTTCTAACTTAACCTCTCTCATCCCTCTTTTGGGTTAAATTTCAATGGAACCATTAAAAGACGGGGGAGGGAAGGAGAAAAAAAATGTCAGTGCCATCAAAGGTCCATGCCGACCAGCAAAATGATTAGGCCAAACACATCCTCGAAGACATCAAAGCAGTCCATGCCGCTCGTGCATAGCAGAAAGTACGGTCTAATTTTTGCAAAGGATAATACGTACAGTGTTTAGTGTATTTTTTTTATATACATTCTTGTTGAATTTCAAACAAAATTAATTGTAATAAGAATTTAAAAAAAAAAAAACAAGAAAACGTGTTCGGGCCTTTGTGTCTTGCTGCTGTCACTTTTTTTTAAAGTTGTCTGCATTGAAATTTTTTTTTCTTTGGTCACGACCAGACCGGCCCATTTGGTACCGGCCCACCGGGCATTTGCCCGTTTGCCCATATAGCCAGTCCGCCCCTGACAAAAAATAACTATATGAGTCTCTTATGGCAGAGTTTCTCAAACGTTTTCAGTTTAGGGACCACTTTACAAGTCATACGATGTTAGTGGACCCCCGATAGCCAGATTTGTCTGGCCAAATCACATATTTCTAAAAACCGCTGCTGCGGCCTCTCTAACGGCATCGTGTGTCAATTCATTGTCACCAGACTCTCTTCTCTATTTCCCTTACAATCTTGCCCTTCTTATGAAGTTTTCTTAGGCTTTAAATATGTATCCATACTGTAACGGTTAGATGAGCGTGCGACAACTAGTTCGACAAACACGAATAACTACTGAATTACGTAATAATTACTCATATAATGTACTCGATTAATAACCAAACTGATTTGTCAAGTTCTTCTGTTGGAAACTTTAAAATGAAGTTTGACCTACTCTGAATCATGAGTGATTTGTGTGAACAAAAGCAGAGAAAGTGATAGAACGATTGATTCGTTTGTAAAATAAGTAAATTTGATATTCATGCGCAAAAAAAAAAAAAAAAAATCTATCACACGACTCTTACTGTCATCGTTGTTTTGCAAAGCTGCGTCAAAAACAGTCATAGAATATTTTTTAATAAAACATATCCGACGTATTAAACAGAAGTGAGGGGCCAGTTGATTTTTATTCAAATTATCGGATCGGATTGAACTGGCTTTTGGCGAAGAAGTTATTATAATTGTGTACAATTTTGTATAACTGTGTCCGTTCTATGGACCCCCCTATGTTACAGAAGGCCTGAACACTGACCTGCGACGTGACAACCTGTGAGTAATCTAGAACAATAGCTCGCTGCCACGTCGCATAGCTGGCGTCACCACCAGTGACGTAGAAACGAGCCATAGGCTATTGCCCACTGGGTTGAGATGTCGAAGGTCTTATCTTATATAATACAGACGTTACTTCAAAAAAGAAGATGATTACCTTCTACGCGCCATGACATTAGTCATGCATATTAACCAATGACTTAAATTCTGCCAAGTCACTGGATTTCCTGGCTAGCTCAGGCAACCCATTCCATGCTCTGCTCTAATAGCACTAGGGAAGAAGGAGTATTTGTACAAATTTGTCTTAGCATATGGAACGAGGAATGTGGTCAGTGTTAAGTCCTACTATAACGATTGGTCTCGAATGGTAGAACAAACCCGCAAAGAGAATGTCAGCCAGTTTCAAAAGACCCTAGGGAAACAGTGTGAATTATGGTTTCACTAGAAAGTTACAGAAAGTAAATAATGACTAAATCGACATAGTCACGACATAGTTGATCCTGTTATTTTTTATTTTTTATTTCCCTAATTCCATTATTGAGAATTTTTTGTTTTTGTTTATTCAAATTATACTTTCACTTACAATAACACACAAGACAAAACAGGTTAACGCATCCACGCGTTGATAAGAAATTATATGTAGTTTATGATCATTTACACTGTTCATTGTAATATACCCACTGGCGTCCATCAATTATAAATTCATAGTTTTTAATTCAGGTTAACACCGCTCAGAAATTGTGCAGACTTGACGATCATTGATTTGACTTTTTTTTGTTGTAGACTCGATCGTATTCCTTAATATTGGGATTCCTTCGAGAAGAATAACAAACAAGACAAAAGGGTTAGCGAATCTACGTTGAGCAGTCAAGTTTTTTTGTTTTTTAGTAGTTGAAATTTGTTTTTAATTCAATAGCTCAAACAATTTTTACATCGTCAAAATAAAAGAAAACAAAGTCTTGGTCTATCATGTAAACATGAATTATAAATTTGAGAAAAAAAGACTGTGCACATTTTGACATGCTATTCTTTCCAATCTTATTTTAGAAAAGGTCTGTAAGTATTTACATATAAAACATACGTAGGCCATACTTAAATTTTAACCGATTACTTTTTAGAGTCATTGGTCGCTGCCTTGTAGCGCCGATCAGATAGTACAACTAAACTAATGTAGGCGTATTATATTTTTTAATAGATACAATTTTAAAAACTTGAACAAACTTTTCAAGTTAACAAAAAAATCAATATAACTTTTTTTTTTACATTATTCACAGATTTGGGATATATATTTATTAGTAATGAAAAAAAAGTGATATTAGACAAAATCTAACTACAACAAAATCATGTCTTTACTTTTTCATGTCCCTTGTTCGTCTGTCGTTTCCCACTCTTGCATATTGTTAAACTCTATTGTACTTTCATCATCCTCGCTGCACAGACACCAACCAATCGTTAACTTCTTCTCAGCGTCACCTTAGAAACACACACACACGTACACACACACACACTACAACACAACGACATATGACAGAACTGAAAAGAGCATGCAAAATGTACACTGTACCTTCCTATCTTGTTTTTGAAATAATTTTATTGTGAATACAATTTGTATACTCTACATACTTTTAAAATCAAAAGTGTTCAGGAAAATAATACATGTTTATTATCGTAGCATGTATCTATCAAGTGTAAAGAAGGCTATTTTAAAATCTGTTATTCAAGAGATGTGGGCTCTGTGCTGTTCCATTAACCAACCGAAAGATATATAGTGGACCTGCATGGCCCTATCGGGTGCCTGGGAATCGGACGCGATGGTGTTAGACTTATCCGAGAAAGTGTATATTAACGTACTTACTTCAATAAACCATGAGATTGTCGTATTGCTTATATGTTGTTTTATTGGAGAGGGAAGTTTTGGGTTTTAACTCTCACCTTTGACCCCAACGTAGTGATTAAGAAAGCCTTGAAGAGCGAAAAAGTAATGTTTTCAGGAATGGAAGAAAAGTGAGACAAATGAAAAATGTCTGATTCCAATACCCCCCACCCCATATCCACGAAAGCCAAGATGA
The DNA here is from genome assembly GCA_036873155.1 of Biomphalaria sudanica. NCBI lineage: Eukaryota > Metazoa > Mollusca > Gastropoda > Planorbidae > Biomphalaria > Biomphalaria sudanica. The sequence goes on from JAZGLO010001113.1 coordinate 16,926, forward strand.
AGATCTAGAACACATGTGTCCTAATTACCCTATTGTACGGTGGCGAAGATTGAACCACATTTGCGTAGATGTAATCAAACGCGACCTTAAAACAGTGGACATCGATGTCGACTACTGGGAAGACATAGTCCTAGATCGCATTATGTGATAAAGATATGGACAGCTAAGGAAGAAAACAAAGCCAAACCAAAAATGGTGGAGTCCTCTAGTATCTAAACAAAAGCCACCTCAACATGCGATGTAAAGACTCTTATGACAAACAACCTCAGTTCTCCAAGAAAAGACAAACAAGACAGAAGAAAGTCTTTAGGAAAACTGGACTGTGAATCCAAGGATTGATAAAAGTGATCTTTATCGTATCACGATGGACGAAATGTAATGCTCCACTTGTAACACTACGATGCGCCACTGCTGTCGCGTGCACCATACATTGGCCACCTCGGGCCTTAAGCGTCTTTTAAAAGCAGATCGGATCGTTTTCTTGCTTAAGAGCAGCAGATATAGGCACTTATATCTATTAGTACTGTCTTCTAATAGGGACATAAAGTAATAACAAGGTTAGTCTCACTGAATTCGACTACTGCAGTCACACTTTAAAAAGAAGCACTGGGCATATTTCACAATGCTAATCCTTACTCTAACAGGGGGAAAAGTCACATATACGAACAACTTTATGTAATTATTCACTAAGACATATACGAACTACCACATACACACACACACAAACACAAACACATTAATATATATCCACACACTCATTTGTCGATTCGAAGAGAGCAACCAATCTACAACGTTCGTGTCACGATGAGGGAAACATTGTTTTCAAAGGGTGGAGAGTGAGAAACACACCACACAGTAGATACGTTTTCAAAGAAACTTAAAATAGTTTAAAGTCCATGCCAAGACCGTTACAGTGTTGCCTTTCAATACATAGTAACAAGTGTAAAACTAAAAAGAATGACTCTGAATTTAAAATACAAACTGTGGTAGCTTGAAATTAAAGGTAAGGTTTAAATTGGCGTTATTGTTATGAATATAGTAATGTTCGAGTGACAATTGAAAATGACAAGTTTAGAATTCTATGTGGCGGCTACACAGGCTCAAGAGGTGGCCGAGTGGTAATGCCATAAAACACTTGCCTTCAGAACCGAGAGGAATCGGTGAAGGCTGGATTATGAACTTAGTGATTTTTTAGGATGTCTCTGAGTTCACCCAACTCTAATGGGTATCTGACATTAGGTTGGGAAAGTTGTGCCGGCCACATGGCACCCTCTTTAACCGTCGGCCACAGAGTCAGATGACATTTACGTCATCTGCCCTTTAGATTGCTAGGTCGAAAAGGGATACTTTTTTTTTTTACGCATACCCAACTGTGGCCAGTTACTTTATAATTTAAACATGTTTGAATGTCCTGGCGATGCCAGAACGAAATTCATTTAAAGCCAAACTAAAGTCATAGTTACTTCAAAATGTCTACTGAGAAATTTTCTGATGCTATGGCAGGTCTTCACCAGCACCGCTCTTTGACAGGTAAGGAGAATCTTCCAAGAAATTGTCAGGGTCACGAAGATTTCTACAAGGCCAATAGTAACTACGCTTTCAGCTGACTATCATTGTGCTCTATATGACAAAGGTCTAGCTGATTATCATTGTACCCTATATGACAAAGGTCTTGATTGCCATTTGTCATTTCAATTTTTTATTTTTATTTTTTTACTGTTGGGGCGTGTCTCATGAGCGGAACATAGAGATTCAATTTGTGCCGCGATTTTCGCATTATTTGTTAGCTGAATTCCTCAGTGTGTAACAGATATTTTCTTTATAACAAGTCGACCCGCGGCGTAGCAAACGCCGCTATTTAGTGAAAAGCGATGTTGTTCAAATAGTTGTCCAGCACCCGCGGAAGAAGGTTTTTAGTGTCGGCGTGAGTGCGTGGTGTCCCGCATGGTTGGGCGACGTAGAGAATTATATATACAGAGAAGATTACTTGTTCTCCCTCTACCCTCTTTTTTCTGAGCCGCACTCTCTGTCACCTCAAAAGTTACGTGGGGTAACTCTAGTCCGACTTGCAGAAATAAAATATATCTTTCCATGACTTTTTACTTGTGGGTTAAAGAGCCGTCGCGCGAGCGTGTCCCGCATGGTTGGGCAACGTAGAGAATTATATGTGTTTCTGAGCTTAGTCTAAGATTTAAAATAATGGTTTTCATCTCATTATCTAATTAATGACAAACGTAATAAGTAATATAAGATGATTACATGGTAAGCGGGATAACTTTTGTTGATATAACTGTTTAATCTCATTAGTTACTAAACTCACCACCACCCCTATCTGTGCCACCACCAGGTTTATAACAATATATTTTTTTTTACTTAACTGAATCATTATCTTATTCTTTAGTGTTTCATATAGGCCTATTATTTTAAATTTTTACTAATCTTCTTATAAAAACTATTTTTGATTATATTTAATAATCTTTGATAATACGTTGTCTAGCCCTTATCTTGCGAAACCAAATTCTGTACGCTTCAATAGTCCAGACATACAATTTTTTTTTACTTCAACGGCTTGTGCTCAAGCATGAGTTTTAAAATTCTCACTTGATTACTTTACTCAGTTTTCAGTCATAATTTTTTCTTAAGTTTTATTTTCATATTCTCATTTACAACCGGCTAAGCCCGTTGATAAGTTCTCGGGTACAAATTGTTTTTTTTTTTACCATAAATCTCTCCCTTTTTTTACAATTTCTATGAATGTACTTTTCTAGAAGTCACATTAACTATTAACCCTTTCCTATCTGCTGGCTTGTTGGATTTACAACGGACTAGTTAAAATGTTAATTTAAAGTTTCTCTCGATATATACAAATATATATCTACGTATATTTTGAATTCTGGCCTAATAGTTATATCCACACACTTGTATCTTTCCTATGGGGTATTTTTTTTTTTTCCGCTTAGGACTTTATAGAAACAATTTCTACTAATTATATACTCATTCTTCTTCCTAAACAAATAATTCTACTATGTTTCGTTTTAGTTAACCCTAAATGTTTTACTTTTGTGATAAAACAAAACTATGAATACATAAGACATGATATAATCATAAAATTTTTACAAAGCTTATATCAACTTACTTTGTCGTATACACACTTTGAGCACATTTGTTCTCCCAATTCCCATTCTCGGATCAAGTTGAAAGTATGCGCACTGATTTATTGTCGAAGACAACACACGAATCAATAAAAAAAAAAAGAACTAACTAGTTAATTTTATTGTTATCGAAAAGGGGAAATAATTCTTACAGTAATGAGAGATATGGTTGTACATGCAGAGTTATTCCCCTTCATTGTAAAAGATTTTTTTTTCAGAATATGTTTGAAGCTCCACTTTCAGACTTTGTGATCTATAGGGCAGATGATGTAAAGGTAATCTGTGTCTGTGGCCTAAGGTTAACGAGGGTGTCATGTGGCCAGCACATCTGCCAACTGCCTTTACTTTTCCCCAACTTATATGTCAGGTACCCATTTGAGCTGGGTGGACTCGAGGCAACAAAAGATCCCGAAATTAAAAATCCAAGTCTTCACCAGGATTCGAACAAGGGATCCTTTACCGCTCAGCCACCGCGCCTCCGATTTTCTTGTTAAAAAAACTATATTTAAAAGGAAGTTTGTGTTAGTTCATACATATCAGCTTTTTGTGTTCTAGATACTTGATCATGATCATACTTGACTTGTTCTTTAATGATTTATTGTATATAAAAAGTATAGCATTAATACCAACGTAATAGAACTACTCCAACATTATATGTTCTATTACTAGCAGGGACATGTCCATACTTCGACCATACAGAGAACAAATACCAAGTCACATGTCTCACGTACCCCATCACCCCCAAAAATCGTCATGTCCATAAAAACCTGTCCTCTCCTCTAAGGCTTCGTTATGCACTGCATGCAGAATTTTCAAGGGGCCTAAAAGCGCCGCGTCACAGCAGGATATGGCCCGCAGACTGTAGTTTGTGTATTCCTGGTTTAAATTATTGATTGTCCAGCTCATCGATTAATGTAATTGCATAGTATAAATTAATGAGTTAAATCCTGTTTATGGTCTCGTAAATTCAGAAATTGAAATAAATAAAAGATGATGTAATTAGATATCTTGAAGATATATTTTCTAAACGCTGACATTGTAAGGGTTTCTTTGCTAATCAATATAAGGTGGACAACAGAAAGAAATGGAATCTTTAATAACTCATTTTCTTACAATTTACTATCTGGAGAAAATATTGTACATGGAATTTCACATTGCTGTTCTTATTTATGATACTACTGGCATCATGACTTTACTTGGAACGATCATTTCGTCTGAGAAATGTGATGCCATATCTTATAGCTTTTACCAACTGTAATTTACTGGCATGTTACGACACATACTTTGTAATAGCAGTTTTAAAAGTTGACTTTGTCTTGAATTTTGTTCCCTTCCTTTGTTAGGCTTAACCCTCCAATTTGTCCTCCTGTAGGGGTAAATGTGTTCAGCGGTTAAACAAATATTTTGAAACGATTTTCACAACACAAGCTGGCAAAAAATATAAGCTGTGTAAAGACAATTGTTTACATGCCTGAAACAGATCTATTTACATAACCAATAGCAGTGATTACGTTTTGGCCCACCTTATGTCACCAGCACAGTGTTGCTTGTTTTCTCAATGTTTCGATGTTTTGGTTTGCATTAAACCAGTCTTAGTGCTTGCAGTTTGGCTTGTCTAGTACATTGATAGCCATATAGAAATAAGTAGCTGCACTGGTCACTTTACTCTCTTTTAAATATCGTTGTTTGGGAGTTATTCGGATTTAATTGCCCATCCGAAAGATAAAAGATGATGTTAGTAAATGAAGACTAGGTGAATCTTAAGTCATTTTTTTAAAATTGTTAAACGTTTTAAACAAATTCGCTATAAAAATATTGAAAAACTAATAGTGAACTAATGTGAATGTTATAGATGTAATAAAAACTATTTCCAAAGTTAAAAATGATTTAATATCAAAGGTCTTTTATTTTACATTTTTTTCTTTTCTGGGTATTTGATAATCTTTGAAAAGCGGACGCTATTTTCTTTGGGAACTTTGCTAATATATTCATCTCTAGCTTGATAACTTATTAGACACACTTCATTCTTATCTACATCCATGTTGTTTTTTTCCCACTTCCTCTCTCTCTCTCTCTGTCCCTATTTCTTTCTCTCTCTCTGTCCCTCTTTCTTTCTCTCTCTCTCTGTCTCTCTCTTCCACTCTGTCTCTCTCTAACAAACACACTCTGTCTTTGTCTCTCACTCTCTCTCTCTGTTTCTCTCTCTCTCTGTCTCTCTCTCTCGATCCATTTGCTGATAAGTGTAAAGGATGCGTGCCATTTCAGAAACAGAACAGTTTAACTGACCATGTCTTAGTTACGTTGGTCGTTGTACTTCTCTGTTTTGAGGTAAATGTTATCAAACATCAGACAGATACCCATCACACAAATCATCAAACTATTTACTTTAAAAAGGCGCCGAGCCTTTCATTTTGTTCCCCCCCCTCACTTCATATAATGCCCTTAATCAAGATTACCAATTACATTAACAAATGGCCGCATAGTCGTGTGGTATGCCTTCTGGGCTGCCTCGATCGTCATGGGCTCGAAACCTGCTCGAAGCCATACCCCGCCGTTCTACAGAAGGTTTGGGTAAGGATGTAATTATTTTCAATTCTAACAGAGGTCCCGAAATATGCGAAATACAATAGACAAGGAAAAAACAGAAGCTAGAACAATAAGATATGATAAAGCATGTCATGCAGAATGATTTGATACACCTAAAAATAAAACTTCTCAAGTTAGAGAGTACAACTTTCCGCTGAGTACCAGTGTTTGGGATGCGGCAAGCTCAATGTACAAAATGTCTAATATATACCTTTGTCAGTTTTAAAGCAGGAGCTAGTTATTATCAGTGCTTTTTTTTTGTAAAATAATAGGTGCCGGTACTCAATGATGGATTGCCAAACTTTGAACTACTCATAAATTAATAAAAAAACGTTAACATAAAAAAGGAATAATTTTTTCCCCAATTTGAAAAGGTGCCGGTACGTCGTACCGTTACAAAAAAGGCAATGGTTATTTTAGATCAGGATTTAACTTCCAATTTATTACTGTTGAACTGTCACAGCTTTGTTTTATGTGCAAGTATACAAACCCTCCTCCCCCCCCCCCACCCATTAAACAAACATTTATAATTATTTTTGGACTCAGATCAAATTTACTTCCTGAGCAATAAGATTGTCTCTGTTAACTTCATTACCTCTTTCTTTCTTATCTCAAACTGTCTTCCTTTCATACTTTCTCCCGTCTCTCCATTTCTCACTCCCCCATCTTTCTGGATACTGGATACTTAATCTTTTTAACAATGAGACTCAGAATGTCAAAGAGAATTTCATAGTTAATGTTGTCATTGTTGTTGTAGTTGTTGTTTTTGCTGTAGTCCTTGTTATTGTTGTCGATGTTGTTGTCATTGTTGTAGTTCTTAATGTTGTCGTTGTTGCTATCGCCTTTGTAGTCATTGTTGTCGCTGTTGTAGTTTTTGATGTTGTAGTTGCTGTTGTCGCTGTTGATGTTGTTGTTGTCGTTGTAGTTGTTGTTGACCACAAAAGATGTAGTTGTAGTTGTTAATGTTGTCGTTGTTGTTGTTGCCTCTGTTGTTCATGCTGTAGTTGTTGTAGTCGCTGTTGAAGTTGTTGTCGTCGTTGTAGCTGTTGTTGTTGTTGACCGCAACAGATGTCAGCATGCTTGTTCGTGTTTGGAGTACATCACTTTGGGTAGTAACTGGTTTGTAAATAACGATATAAGCAAAGCTCACACAAAAGTTTCAAGATACAAGAACATGTGCTAAATAAGAGTAGCACGTGATCTGGGTCATTTTAACATGTATACGAGACAAGTCCTTCAAATGGCTCTGCAATATTTGTTTTGGTTCACCATTCTGCTTATTCTCCCATTTCAACAGCTGTGTAGTGCCCGTCCTTAGAAATATTTGTATGAACTGAATTGATCAAAAAATGTTTCTAAAGAAATCTCTTCGTAGAATAGATACATATTTTTAATGACTTTAGGTTCGGATGAAGGTTGTTTTATCTTATTATGTAAAGAAAAGTTATTTCAATGGTTCTTTTTTTTTCCTTTGCTTAACTCTCTTTTTCTTTCTGGTATCACTCTCCAGTGCCGACTTAAGGTAATTTGAGGCCCTAAGCAAAGTGACTTTAGTGGCCCCAAATGAAATAATAAAATAAAAAATAAACACCTAAAAATAAAATAGCAGCTATTCACTAACAAAAATGGTCTTCTTACATAATCTAACAAGTATATTTAACCATTTGTCAATAATGTTTAGACTTAGACCTAGGCTAGTAGGCTTATAGCGTTAGTGCTCTGTATGTTTGAGATGTGATACTAATATTGCGCAATGTTTTTATCCTGTGCGAGGCCCCCGTCAATCGGAGGCCCGAGGCGGCTGCCAAGTCTGCCTATGCCTAAGACCGGCCCTGCACTATCATTAGCACCGTCCCTGTCAAAACACTAAACTCCCCTGGAAGTCGAATGTGTGATATGTTTCAGTCTGTTATCAGCACGCCTTGTTTCCTTGCTGTGCAGACTTGGCATAATGCTTTAATTGTCCATTTAGTTTCGGCCCATTTATACATTTTAATTTAATCCACCTTGACCAATAGCGCCCTTATTGCAGACACCACCATTGCAAATATATTATACATTTATTTTATAGAACTTTAAGTTAATAAATGAGCTATTAGAATTATCGTGAACATATTACAATATTCCAAGTGATATGTCCCAATCCAACATCTAACGTAGTTCTTTCTCTGTTGAAATATAGCCCTAGAAAGATCATGAGCTGCCCATCGTATATTTACAAAGTGAGGATCTGATTCAATAGAATTTGTCGATACAGCCTTCACTCGTGTGATACACTATAACTTATAAAATGGGAGAACTCATGAAAGGTACGTACATACTCAAGTTTATATTATTCCTAATACTGTTCAGATTATTTCACTGTTAGGATCCATCCATTGAATTTATTTGATATTGGACAGCATACCGGATGGCTTGATCCAATAGCATGATGGGAGTCTCTATTTAAATCTTGATGCAACGAGGTTAAGTTGTCTGTTTTGTACACAGACAAGGCTGACTTATTACATCAATTGTAACACTTGTCATGTTTAACAAAAATCTTCATTTGCATTTGTAAGGGGTAAAAGAAAAACATGAAAATACAAAGTTTTTAGTGATTCAAATATTGTTATCAACTATGAATAATTAAGCTAAATTTCAACTTCATCCAAGTGGAAGAAAAACTTGTTACGATGAAATAATATAGTTATCTACCTTTAGTGACTTCCTAATCTATCCAATCTGTTCACAGCACCGATGCTCTTCTCTCAAAGATTTTACATGTCCTTGTTGGCTTTTATTGGACTGATCATGGTCTACGTCACTCGTGTAAACATCTCCGTAGCTATCCTGTGTATGATCAAGAATCCTGTGGTCAATGCTACCCTGCTCAACATGTCGTCTTGGTCAAATGCTGAAAACTCATCCAAGAGGACTGCTTGTGGAGAAGGCAGAGACTCCATGGGTACAGGTCTCAGTAATAAAAGTGAAGTAAGTCCGACAGAAAAAGGATTGGATTGAGTTTGAAGGCTTTATTCTCACTTGGCGACTAAGAAGAATAAGCGCTCTTTTAGGATCTTCTAAAAATCACATTGACCATTGCCAGACTTAGATAGTTGAAGGCCCTAGTCGAAGGGAATTCGTTGGCTCCAAACGAAATAGAAAAATACAAAAATGATCTGCTAAAAAGCTATAATTATGCAATTTATTTAAAACCTAATGTACTCCAATAATAAACCTAAAGACAAGGTTCACTATTTCTTCTCTAAAAAAATTAAGAAAAGTGTACAAAGCAGAGTGCCTAGGCGGCTGCTTTGCCTATGTCTTATGCCAGCCCTGAAGTGACTAATGATCTTTGAGTTTAGAGATTCTCGAAGTAAAGTTTGCATCTGCATCCTATATTCATTTAAATTAGAGGGTTGGCTCTACCAAATGTTTAAAGCTATAGGTACAGCAGAATTTAGAAAACAACCAAATATATAACCAGCAAAGACATCTTTCCCACCTCACACAGACGGGGAAAGCAGTAGCGTAGCAAGGTACTGGTAAGCAAGAGTCAAGAAAATGTGACCAAGGAAAAAAATAGAGACGTCTTGTCAGCATGCATCAGTACATTTATAAAGGCTTTCAAATAAGTTGCACTGTACTACCCTTTACAACACAAAAAACTCTATTCCGTTATAAGTAAGGAACTACTATCGGGTATTTGATATATTAAAAAAATGTTTCATTAGATATTTTCTTAGAATACAAATTTACATTTCCAAAACTAATACGTGAGAATTGTTTTAGATTTAAGTAGATTTGAAATTTCTATTGTATCAATAATCAATGAGTATCAAATGTATTTATCAAATTACGTTTTACCGACCTTCCCAATAGAAGCCACAATGAGCCCTTATTGATCATAGGCCTGGGTGCAGTGAGCTACTTTCAGGTTGCTACGCCACTGTGGGAAAGTAGTTCACAGTACCTAGGCCTACATTTTCTGTTTGGTCTCTGAAGGTCGATACGCTCGTTTGAATTATATTTTTTTTACACAAGTTACACATAAATTTTTTTAACCATATCAAATATTAATTATGTTTAAAAAAAAAGATTATGCAGCTATTTGTTTTTAGTATTTCTAAGAACTGCTAGAAAGAGGTGGGATGTGTGACTGAGAGGTAAGACCACTTGGACTTGGCTTCATACCAAAGGGGGCTCAAGGCTTTACATCTGACCATACTATCCGCCGCTTTCAAATTTAAAACCTCAATAGATAACTATAAAAACTTCTATTTACATAAGAAAATAAATATGTAGAAATGTTTCATGGAAGAGGTTAAATTATGTGTAGATATGTTACGTTGAGGGGGCTTAAATTATATGTAGAAATGTTACGTTCAGGGGTTAAATAATATGTATAAATGTTACGTTGAGGGGGCTTAAATTATATGTAGATATGTTACGTTGAGGGGGCTTAAATTATATGTAGATATGTTATGTTGAGGGGTTAAATTATCTGTAGATATGTTACGTTTAGGGGGCTTAAATTATATGTAGAT
>JAZGLO010001114.1:0-49224 GCA_036873155.1 Biomphalaria sudanica
TTATTTGACTTGGAGTTCTTGATGCTATAAACTTGTGACATATGTGGGTTCGGAGGTGCCTTGATTATAGTTCAAACACTTTAATAATCAATGAAGTAACAAAGTGTTTGATATGTTTCTTGAGTTTTAATTATTTAAAACTTGAACTTGAAACAATAAATGTACGTACAAAGATATATAAAACAGATACAGGATTCAGTGAAAATGTTCAATAAAATGAGTAAATATTTACTTTAAACTTAGCGACTTCTAAGCCTAGCTTTCTAGCTCTCTCTCCGTTTCAAGCTAACACTCCGCTTTTATATCTTTCTTTAGAATCAAGAACCGTGACATCTCAATACCCATCCTTGACTCGATTACATTTAATTTTCCCCTTAATTGTTTCTGTAATTTAACCTACGCCAATTATGTCTCCCTGCTGTAGCCTTAAACCAAGTTTTAATCGGCGTCCTTCTGGCATTAAAGCGCGAGCGCGCTGACCCGATTTGAGATAGGTACAATGTCCCATTCTGTGAACAACGAGGTGTCACTAGGAACTCATTTGTAATTTAAGCTATGTTAATTTTGTTTCCCTGCTGTAGTCTTGAACTAAGTTTTAATCTGTGTTTTTCTGGCATTTAAGCGTGGGTACGCTGACCTGATTTGAGATAGGTACAATGTCCTCATTTTGTAAACAATGAGGTGTCACTAGGGACGTGACATATACCCCCCTCTTCCTAAGCGGGATGCATGTTGAGTAAAACGGAACTGCAACCGCTCAATCTTACATATAATAATGTTACCAACGTACAAAGGTATTACAGATACTTCTTCCATGTATAAAAATAATATTCAATAATAGGCAGTATTCTAGTTTTAGAATTCTTCACAATAATAACATATGTAAGCATGGCAAATACAGAAAAAGAAGATATATTATAGTAATAAAATGAATGTCATAAAACTTGAAATCTTCCATCCAATGGGAATATTAACATACATATACATTTCATATATAATCATTTTTAGTCAATGTATGAATCAAATTTTAAATGGAAACAAAGTGTACAAGTTATGTTACTGGTAGTTGCAATCTAAGTACATCTTGATAGGGTGTCTGCTAAGACATTCATCTTCCCTGGGATTGTTTTGACTGTAAACTGGTAGTCTGTTAGCATTAAACTCCATCGTGTTAATCTGCTGTTAGCCAGCTTTTTAGTGTTTAGAAATTGGAGAGGAAAATGGTCTGTAAGTAGGTTGAATGGTTTGCCTAACAGATACTTGGTAAAGCGATTTATGGACCAAACTATCGCTAAACACTCTCTTTCAATTGTAGAGTATCTGGTTTCTGCTGGTAACAAATTTCCTGCTAATATAGAACACGGGATGTAGTGTTCCATTGTGCTCTTGCATTAAACAGGCTCCGATCGCTTCGGAGGACGCGTCCGTCGCAAGGTGGAATGTTTTTGTTTTGGTCTGGTAACTTGAGAATGGACTCGTGTGAAAAGGTTGTTCCTTGATTCTCGTTATAGTGTCTTCCAGTTCTTGTGAATGAAATACTTTGTTTGGTTGACCTTTCTTGGTAAGGTTTGTCAAGGGTGATGTGAGAGTCGTGTAATTAGGTATGAAACATCGGTAGAAATTGCATAGTCCTATTATACTCCTGATTTGTTTCTTTGTCTTAGGCACTTGAATGTCTAATATTCTCTTGATGATTTCATCTTGAGGTTTTTAAAGAGTTGTAGCTTACTTTGTAACCTAAAAAATGTTACTTCATTCATGGCTAGTTCCATTTTGCTTGGTTTGATAGTGAAGCCATGCTGTCTTAGTTCATGAAAGATTTCTTTGAGTCCTTGCAAATGTTCTTCCCAAGATCTGTGAAAGATACATATGTCGTCTATATATGAAACAGTATCTTTTCTTTGTCCGAATAGTCGGTGTATTGCTCTGTTGAATGTACTACTTGCATTGACTAAACCAAATGGCATGTAGTTAAATTGGAATAGTCCGAATGCAGTAGTGAAAGCTGTGTATGGTTTACATTGTTCTTTCATTGGAATTTGGTAATATCCCCTTGAAAGATCTATTTTTGTAAAATATTTTGCTTCAGCAAACTGGGTCATGAGATCTTCTGGATTCGGCATAGGGTAAGAGTCTAGGCAAGTAATTTTGTTGAGTTGCCTAAAGTCTACACACATTCTAGGTGTTGTAGCATTGTGTCGTTTCACAAGTACGATAGGTGCTGCGTAGGGCGAATTTGAATGTTCAATTATGCCTTGTTGTAGTAATTGGTTTGATTTCTTTTTGTAGAAAGTCTCTATAATGTATTGGGACTGGATATGGTCTTTGTTTAGTTGGTTTGTCGCTAGTCAAATTGATCTCATGTTCAATAACTGATGTTTTGCCTGGAACGTCGGTAAAAATGGATGAGTAATCCTTTAGTATCTCTGATACTTCTTGCTTCCTTGGACATGGTAGATTGTTCAAGTTTATGTCTTTCCATGATTCTGTTTGTGTCGATATTGGATTCGGAAGTATGAGTTCTTGTGTATCATTTGAATCACTTTCTTGAAGAATAGTCAAACATGTAATTGCGTCTTGCGCTGTTTCATTTTCTTGTATTTCTTCATTATATTTATGTAGCATATTGATGTGATAGACTTTCTTTTTGTTGTTTATTTCAATTTCATAGTCTACATCTGTGATTTTCTTGGTAACTAAAAATGGTCCTTGCCACTGAATAAAAAAATTTGTTCTTTTTATCTGGCAATAATAGTCTCACTTTATCTCCTGGTTCTAATTTTCTTAAAGTTCTGCTTTCGTTGACTAGTGGTATTGCTTCTGGCCATCTTGTACATTTATCAACTAAAGTAAGTATGTATTTATGATTTCTTGCTGATTCAATTGGTATGGGTCCAATAATGTCGATGGCGACTTTCTGGAATGGTTTGTCAGTGAGTTCTACAGTTTGAAGGGGTGCTTGAGTGTGCCTACCTTTAGGTCCTTTCATTTGACAAATATGACATGTACTGACGAACTTCTTCACATCTTTCGTTATGCTTGGCCAATAGAAATGTTGTAGAATTCTTTTCTTTGTTCTGGATACCGCCATATGTCCAGAAAAAGGTTTGCTGTGTCCTGATTCAATTATTGTCTTTCTGTAGGTTTGTGGTACGACTATTTGATCAATGATTTCATTTTTGTTTTTGCTTCGTTTCATAAGCATTCCGTTGTCAAGATATGGTTCATTGTTTGATTCTGGATTTATATTGGTCTGTGCTTTCTTGTATAGTCTTGATAACGTTGGATCTTTCTTTTGTTCTTCTTTAAATTCTTCAGTGTTGAATTCAGGCGGGATGTTTGAATGGCTAGTCATTTCATTTTGATTAGTGCTTTCTTGATCTGTAGTTTCCTTGGTTGCGTTATCATTTTGTTGATTTGAATTTGATTCATTCTGTAGATTTTCTGATTCTAATTGTTCTTTTGCCATTGACCTTGTAATGACTGCATTACATTCTTGGCTTACTTTTATGGCTTTCGACCAGTCTTGTAGGTCTCGTTGAGTGCAATCACGGACTCCTTTAATGTTTGCCAATCAACAAATTTACAGGTAAATTGTTCTGATACTAGTGCTTCTACATCTCCACTGTAGAAAGGTGTTGTAATGTTAATTTCTGCTACAGGTAGATTGCTGACTGTACCATTGAAAGCTGTAGCCGCAACATATTTGCCTGTGTATTGATGAGTCTTGACGAATTTTGAATGTACGACCACAGACGTCGAACCTGTGTCTCGAATCACTTCCACTTTCTGGTTTCCAACTAAGCCTGGATAGTATTCTAGACCTTTAGACTTGGTAACTATAGTCATTGTTGTGTGGTCAGATCTAGGTTTTCTGTTGTAGTATTTGTTTTGATTACCATAGTTTTGGTTTCTTGTAGATTGTGGCTGGTACCTGGATGCTTGTTTTTCTTTGGATCTGTCACTTGAGTAGTTTTGTTTCTTTCTACATTCGTTTGCGTAGTGACCCTTAAGGTGACAGTAACTGCATTCTATGTCTCTGGTTTTACATTGTGAAGCATAATGTCCTTTGAAATTACAGTTTGTACATATTGGCGTTCTTTCAGGTTTTGAGAATCGTGGTGTTCTGGTTTCTTTGGTGTAACAGATGAAATTTTCTTCCGCAGACTGTTTAATAGGTTTGTTTGGATATGCTGCCCTGTATTGTCGTACTATTTGAGTCAAAGTTTGAATGTCTTTTGGTTGTCTTTCAATGATAAAGGATTGAATATCTTCTGAGTGTGCATGTGTAATGGCATCTATGATGACATGCTCTCTCAGATTTTCGTATGAATTTTCTATTTTTGACAAGGATATCCACCTATCAAACCACATGGTCATGTTTGATACAAATATTAATGGATCATCTTCTTGTCGAGGCCTTTCTGTATAGAACTTTTTTCTGTATGCATCTTGTGTAGCGCCATACTGTCTCAGGAGTGCTTCTTTGACATTGCTATAGTTGTCTAGTTCGTGCGCTGGAAGTTGAATGCAAATGTCTATGGCTTTTCCTGTAAGAAGGCTCATGAGAGTTCTAGAGTATTGCTCTTCAGGCAGACCTGATGCTTTGGCTAGTTCTTCGAAACGCATCAGATAAGAATCAATATTGTCTTTCGATTCTTGAAAAATTTGCCATTTTTGACATTTGTTTATATTTGTCAAAACCTGCAGACTTTTGTTGGGCATTCGCTGCTTCTGTTTGTGCCTGAGCTAATTGTATGTCTTTTTCTTTTATAAGGCGTTCTTCCTCTTTAATACGGCGTTCTTCTTCTTTCATTCGGCGTTCATGTTCCATCTCTTCTTGTCGTTGTGCTAGTACTTTCTTTTCATGTTCTTCAAGCTCTTGCTTTGCCCATTGTAGCCTTTCTGGTTTAGGCATAGCTAATTCTTTGGCCATCTCCAGAAAATCTTGTAGTGTTAACATTTTGGCTGCCATGGTAATTCAGTAGCAAGTTGTCTTGTACTTGTTAACTTGATAGTTTAATATAAATGATTGTCGTTACTCGAAAGTAGACTTGAATATACTTCGATTAAAATGTTCTTGGGTTATTTTTATTTAGAAGAGACACACAATAAATAGTTCAATATTTCACCTTATAAATCGTCGTTATAAGATGATCATTGTAGATGATTATTGATAATATGATTATAACTTGTAGTTGCCACTTGATTTGGCAATTTGAGAACAATTACTTGTCGCTAGTAAGTAAATATACAAGGCGATCTAAGTTGATAGATCAAGCCTGTAAACTGACGTAAGGTTGTACTGACCTTGTCATAAAGACATGTGGTAGACTTGAACGTGAAGTTTTCTTCGTAGTAAGAGGCTAAGTAGAGACGTAGAACTATCGTCTGTAGTTCTAGTTTGTTGCAACACAACTGTCAAAGAGTTGTTTCGATGGTTGCAGGTTGGTTATCTTGGCAGACGTCAAAGGTTGCCAGATGAAAGTACTGATCCTGTAGTATCACGTTGATGAATAAATTCGTTGTACATACAGCCGTCGGAGGTGTCAATTTATGTCACGTGTTTATTTTGTTTATTTGACTTGGAGTTCTTGATGCTATAAACTTGTGACATATGTGGGTTCGGAGGTGCCTTGATTATAGTTCAAACACTTTAATAATCAATGAAGTAACAAAGTGTTGATATGTTTCTTGAGTTTTAATTATTTAAAACTTGAACTTGAAACAATAAATGTACGTACAAAGATATATAAAAACAGATACAGGATTCAGTGAAAATGTTCAATAAAATGAGTAAATATTTACTTTAAAACTTAGCGACTTCTAAGCCTAGCTTTCTAGCTCTCTCTCCGTTTCAAGCTAACACTCCGCTTTTATATCTTTCTTTAGAATCAAGAACCGTGACATCTCAATACCCATCCTTGACTCGATTACATTTAATTTTCCCCTTAATTGTTTCTGTAATTTAACCTACGCCAATTATGTCTCCCTGCTGTAGCCTTAAACCAAGTTTTAATCGGCGTCCTTCTGGCATTAAAGCGCGAGCGCGTCTGACCCGATTTGAGATAGGTACAATGTCCCATTCTGTGAACAACGAGGTGTCACTAGGAACTCATTTGTAATTTAAGCTATGTTAATTTTGTTTCCCTGCTGTAGTCCTTGAACTAAGTTTTAATCTGTGTTTTTCTGGCATTTAAGCGTGGGTACGCTGACCTGATTTGAGATAGGTACAATGTCCTCATTTTGTAAACAATGAGGTGTCACTAGGGACGTACTAAGCACATGACATTTGTTGTAGTACGCTAAGCACATGACATTTGTTGCAGTACGCTAAGCACATGACATTTGTTGTAACACGCTAAGCACATAAAATTTGTTGTAGCACGCTAAGCATAAGACATTTGTTGTAACACGCTAAGCACATGACATTTGTTGTAACACGCTAAGCACATGACTTTTAATTGTACACTTTACCTAAAAGGCATTAGTTCCACCAGGATGACAGACAACACATTACTTTGTCCAGCAGGCAAAACTCATGGCATTTAGTCCAGTACGCTATCCACACGGCATTTGTTCCTGCAAGCTATCCACATGGCTTATAGTCCAGTACGCTATTAACACGGCATTTGTTCCTGCAAGCTAACCACATGGCTTATAGTCCAGTACGCTATCAACACGGCTAACCACATTGCACGGTAGGCCTGAATCAGAATGGAAAACCAATAACTTAGTAGATTTTAAATCTCTAATTAATATGTGAGACACCAAAGAACGCCTTGAGAGTAATAATCTTTCTTGTTGAAATAAAAAGTCTTGTCATTTATAAAATAAGATAAAAGGAAGTAAAGCTTTTGAAGGGATTTTGGTGACTGTATCTTTTGCTTTAGTTTTCTTTACTAGAGGGAGGTTTTGAGGTTTAAACTCGCCCCCCTGGCCCCATTGTAGCCAAAGAGGGCTTTTAGGTAACCTGCCCCCCTTTCTTTCCCAATTTAAAATATACTAAAACAAAACTTGAGTGCAACCAATAGCGAGATATAAGTTAACACCCACCTAACTCCATATACAAAACTAAAGCGTGGCAAGGGGAGGGGAAGTGAGGCTACCTCCTACCAAAAAAAAAGTCAAAGTTACAATTACCGAATTTATAGTAGTAGCGAGGACGGTTTGAAGTCCCCCCGCCCCCCGGAATAAAGCTGAAACAAACTCTACTATTATTGCATGAGCTATGGGAAAGGAGAGAAGCAATAATCTGTTTTCATACTAATCGCTTGAATCCGTTAATTAAGTAAATAGTTCAAGCCACAGCCTGACAAATATATATAAATATACTAACAGTACACACCGGCTACGCACGTTGATTTGTTCCCTGGCATGACATTGTTTAGGCCTATTATGGCCGGAACACCCACTTCAATTGTTTTGTATTTTAGTAAACAGGCCACATTGAAGAATCCACCTAACCTACTTCTTGAGCCCCTCAACGTATTGGTTGCAATGAAATGGACTGCCCGGTCTAACAATATTGTTAGGGGGAAAAAATAGACTTACATGCAAAATATAAACAATCATTTTTAAAAAACAAAAACAAAGCTTATCTAAAGGGGAAGAACTCCGTCCCTTAAACTATATCTACCAATAATGTACAATTTATTTCCCTTATTCAGTATCAAACAAATATGTATGTGTGGTTATATGTAATTAATCTTTAATACATTCCGACCATTTATTCTTTTAGACGTAGACCAGTATGTGAACTATGAGACATTACGCCGAACGGCAGAGTTTCTCACCAAAGCTCTACGGAATGATTAGCCCTTCCAGTCTTGCTACCAATTGGACTTGGAGCTCATCAATTAGTCTTATATTGAAGAGGGGGGGGGGGGGTAAACTAAAATTCCCCTTGGCTTCGTTTATGGAATTTGGTGTCTGTCGTTTGCTTTTTTTTTTGTTTGTTTTACAGAAGAGGGGGGGGGTAATTTAATAATTTACACCTACAATTAGTGCGAGGCCTATGAAAGTGCGGGACCCACTGCGGTCGCATAGGTTGCAGTTGCCTAAGGCCGGCCCTGTCTCCTGGAGACACTGGGCCAAGTGATAGCTTATCAAAATTAAAGCAAAAATCCAGCCACAAAATTTAACTCCTCTCCCTTGTGGGGTGGATTTCATTTCAGGTTCGTTGATCCTCGAGACCATGGAAGACATAAAAAGGGAAGTGGCTGAGACTCCAATAATGTACACAATGGCTGAGACTCCAATAATGTACACAATGGCTGAGACTCCAATAATGTACACAATGGCTGAGACTCAAAGAAAGGAAGTACTACAAACACTGAAAGAGTAGAGAGACTGTCAGAGACTGATGGTACAGATATTTTGGAGCTACTTTGACCTGAATGAAGATACATGCTTATTGGTTAATATGCATGACTAAATGCATGACGCGTAGGACGTAATCATCTTCTTTTTTATAGTAACGTCTGTATTATATAAGATAAGATAAGAGAGCTTGCTAATGAAATCAATTTGTCTCAATATTAGTCGCTTGTCCTTCTATTAAAAATAAAGATTTATCTTGGTCATGGACAAAATTTAAGATGTCATAGTATCTCAATAGATCTAGTAATTATATTATACTGAATTATAGTTCTTCCAAGAAGTATATCGTGTGAAAATATCAAAACCTACTAAGGGAAGTAATTCAATTATTATTTTTGTCATCGCCCAGATAGAGTTGCCTCATACCAATATTGAAAATGTATTTTAATTTATTTTAATGTTACAAAATCTAGTCGATATACCTTTTGTGTTTAGTTATTAGTATATTTGTAGTTCTTTGTTATTTGATATTGACTGTGTTGATATAAGTGCTCATTCTTCCTTTGTGCATTACTTAATTTTAAGTAATGTTCAAGTCTATTATTAATGTGCCCTGTTGCGATGTTAAATCTACAAGCAACAAATAGAATAATCTTGAATATAGAAGGAACTGTAGCTCCATAAGCAGAGGAGTCAAATATATCCACAGCCTTTCCGTGGGAAGAGCTACTTCGTTTGGGGATATATGATTTGATGTGTAATATAATAACGGTACATGTGTAGATTGAAACTGTTAATGAATATATTGTTTGATGAAATAAAGCTTGTCAAGAAATGCAATCTGAGGGTCCTGGTTTGACCTAAATTAAAACGTTATGCAATCATTTCATGGGATTATTTTTTTTTTTTTTTTACATCCAACTATTGAAATGGTCTGAATATGTCACGTGGAAATTCCAGAAGGAAAAAAATGTAAATCATGTAACATTGTTTTTTTTTTTTTCGAAAAGTTTATTTGGCTTATCTATTTAGATCTGGTACCAGTGTTTGGGTGTTATTTAAGTTTGTGTTTAAGTTTTGATCACGTTTGTGAATTAATTTCTTTCGAGACTGACTTATTTCTTTGGAATATATTTTATGATAGTTGACATCATGTTTAAACATATCCTTCTTTTGGGTAAGTTCTTGGTATCTTACAAAATATATTTAGAATCTAAATTGTAATGAACATTAGTAACAGGACTATGCTACATCTGAAAGTGTTTGTTTTTTTAAGGGCATGGATCTATTATTATATGGATTTTTGCTTTCATATATCTAATTGATGTAAAATGGATGTTTGTTTCTATATGTCTACGTGATATGAAATGGATATTTGTTATCATATGTCTAAATGATATGAAATGGAAGTTAAATCTCAACTCAATGTTCAGTTGTTTGCAATGACATGGATGCTTGATAAAAGAAAATATAATTCTACTTTCATCAGGTCTTCTTGCATGCCCTGGAATGTTTCAAATTTTTCTCCCCGGATGTGGGCCCGAGGTCCTGACGAATGCAACATTGCGATGCTACAACATCTCGGGTGTTCCATACGACGAGGTCTCTAAGAACATAAGCCAGCACCTTACCTTATCTATCCACGCCGATTTCTACACGAAACAATGTGCCAGCAAGCAGAACTACACATTAGCGAAAGAGTGCATTAAGACCGAGTTTGAACGCTGTTCAATGGAGGACTCCATTCCCACTAATGACGCCTTCCAGTGGTCTTTATGTGACGATCCTAGGGTCAACTTCACATGCCTGGCCCAGGCTGACCGCCATTACCCAGAATTAACCAATTGCATCGAAACAAAGATTACACAGTCAATCAATCATACTACAATGACCTGGCAGGAACAATCTTGCAGAAGTATGAAGATCGCCACTGACTGCAGGGTTGACATGATTAGACGGTGTGACTCATATACTGCTGATCAGATTTCCTTAGTAGCAACGTCTGCGCTACCACCTATTTGCCAAAGTCCTTCCGCTATCATTGGATGCATTATAATTTATATGTTTATACAATTCAAAATAAAATATTAAAACTTTTCAAATCTGTTTCTGTTTATTTGAAATGAACTGTTTTCATCGTCAAACTCTAATTGAATGACAGCTTGTTCATCAGAAACTTGCTCACCAACAACTTGCTCGCAGAGAACTTGCACACCAACACAACAGCTTGCTCACCAACAACTTGCTCACAGAGAACTTGCTCACCAACAACTTGCTCACCAACAACTTGCTCACCAACAACTTGCTCACCAACAACTTGCTCACCAACAACTTGCTCACCAACAACTTGTTCACAGACAACTTGTTTGGAGACAACTTGTTCACCAACAACTTGTTCGGAGACAACTTGTTCACCAACAACTTGTTCGGAGACAACTTGTTCGGAGACAACTTGTTCGGAGACAACTTGTTCACCAACAACTTGTTCGGAGACAACTTGCTCACCAACAACTTGCTCACCAACAACTTTTTCGGAGACAACTTGTTTGGAGACAACTTGTTCGGAGATAACTTACTCACCAGCAACTTGTTCACCAACAACTTGTTCGGAGACAACTTGTTCAGAAAAAATAAATTCAAATTAATTGGTTCACCCCACTAATGGTTTTACAGAAAACTGGTTCACACGATGATTGGCTTCAGAAAATGGTTGACACCACAAAAAGCTTATTGACTTTTTAAACGCTTGGTTCATCCAATGAACACCTAAACAAGTCAACAAAAACAAGGTTACAAAGACAGTTTACGTGGACACAAACTCAAAATGGCCCCCGAAGTGGTCTGCCTAGAGACAGATGGACAGATCTAGACATTGGTAGAGGATAGAACATTTTAGGCTGTAAAAAAAATATACTTTAAAAAATCATCAAAAAACGCATATCTATTATATAGGATGTGACTCACAAAAATATTTATTAACTAAAACCCGGGACCTTCTGCCTGTTAGGCAGATGTGATAACCACTACACTACGGAAACACATATCGAAATAAATAATATATTTGAAATATTTCCTTATACTTTCAGTTTTATGTATCATAGTAGCTCCATTGTCATCTATCATAGGGTTTATTAAAAGAAATTTCTATAAATCAAATAAGAACATAAAACTAAAATGTTATTTAACCTTGGTTAGGCCAATAATAGAATATGCATCCACCGTGTGGGACCCCTCAACTCAAGAAAACATTAAGAAACTGGAACAAACACAAAATAGAGCAGTGAGATTCATAACAAACGAATATTCACATTTGACTTGAGTAACACCATTAGTAAAATCACTAAATTTAGGAAGCCTTCAGGACAGAAGACTCAAAAGTAAAGTAGCAATTATACATAAAACACTGAACCATAATCTTCAAATACAAAAACAAATTTTAATAAAATACTCAGAAAGACACAAAGATAAAGGCACATTCCTCGTCCCATATGCTAGGACAAATTTGTACAAATACTCCTTCTTCCCTTGTGCTATTAGAGCATGGAATGGGTTGCCTGAGCTAGCCAGAAAAACCAGTGACTTGGCAGAATTTAAGTCATTGGTTAATATGCATGACTAAATGCATGACGCGTAGGACGTAATCATCTTCTTTTTTGAAGTAACGTCTGTATTATATAAGATAAGATAAGATCATACAAATAGATATTGATCTAGCTAGATCTAAATCTAGATTCAAGATCTAAGTCTAAGTCTAGATCTAGAAATAGATCTCAGTCTCTAAGTCTAGATTTAGAGTTACCGTCACTGATCGGAGTCAGTTAAGATCAATGTCATTCTAAGTCTATATCTAAGTCTAGATCTAGAGTTAGATCTAAGACTCTAAGTCTATATCTAAGTCTAGATCTAGAGTTAGATCTAAGACTCTAGGGGGCCGTCCATAAAGTACGTCACGCTCCAAGGGGGGGAGGGGGTGTAAGAAAGTGTGACAGTTTGTGACAGGGGGGAGGGGGGGGGGGTCAGGCCAAGTGTGACGTCACATTTTATATATTTTTAATTTTATTACTAATTTTATTTTTTATTTTTTTAGTAAAACTAATAGTTTCAAAAATAACTTTCAAAAATTTTGTGAAACACTTGAATTTGTTTTATGTCAAAATAGCATGAAATGCGTATCTTTCAATGTGTTGTTCCCAATTCCTCATGCTAGTTAGGAGCGCTAGTATATACTGTTGCGAAGCCTTGTTTTATGTGACGGTAGCCTTACCGGAAGTGGTTTTATTTCTTTGTTGTCTGCTGCATAATTATATCACTGATCAAGAAATTCGGAATTTGTATTATAATACAAAATATTTAGGATTCAGAGGTAATATTTGTATAATATAATCATTATTATCATGAACTTAAAAACAATTATACTCAGTTTCTTTAAAATATATGATAAATACCAGTACATGATCATTTAATGGAGTCCTACTAAATGACGGAGTTTTCCGGACGGAGTTTGTTATCGTTACGTCAACTAATTTTATTCTCCGGCGGAGTTTTTGTCCATTATTTTTACTTTTACCCTCCGGAAAAATTTGTTTTTACGATTATTTCTCCATCAACTTCTTTTACTCTCCGGCGGAGTTTTTTTCAATTATTTCTCCGTCAACTACTTTTACTCTCCGGCGGAGTTTTATGTCGTTACTTTTTTTGTCCATTATATCTAAATATAACAATTCATAGCCACCACTCGGCTACAATTATATTATATATATTATAATTACTTGATGCTATTGTAATTATTAATATAAAGTGACTTTGATAATATTTATTTTCAGATATTAATTACTATTGTTCAGATTAAATTAGAAAAATCTCGTGTAAAGATGGAGAAAGGAAACTTGTATACATCACTTTATAATGCTTATGTTAAAGCACACTCAACCACGAGTAAAGCAGATTGCCAAAAACAAGTAAATGAGATATGGAAAAGAATAAAGTCTGATGATAATGTATCTGAGAAAGTAGAATCACTTTTAAAAGAATATGATGCAATTGCAAAGCAGAAAAAAGGAACGTTAATGACTTTCTGGGCGAAACAAGCAATGAAACCCGACGCTTTATTAAAGCCTCAAACATCAACTGTGCCAGACGTTCCAACAAAATCACCACTTGTTGAGGAACATGCAAGTGGAAGTGTCGAAAGCAAACCATCTACATTCAAGACTGAAGATGTCAAAAAATATAAGACAAAAGTTCAAGATGAACTCAAAGTTGAAATTGACTTGATAAAAAGTGACATGGTTGGCTTATATAAAAGAAAAGACACAGGTCTTATCACAAAAGATCAAGAAACAGAACTTTTGGCAAAGAAGAGAAAATTAGATGAATTGGAGACGGAATTGAGTAAGAAACAAAGGGAACAAGAAAGACAGCAAAAAGCCAGGTTGAGAAAGAAAGAAACATTGGCAAAAATATGTGCAGAGAACCCTGAACTGAGCAATGTTTTGAAAATAAGAGAAAAAACTGGTCGTCCTGCAATAGAAAGTGATCAACCATTGTTTCTCAAAGCAATTGTCGACATCGCTTTACATGGGTCGGCTGCACATGAAAAACGACAAAGTGACATATACAGAAGTATTAGAACATTAGACCAATTAACTGAGCAACTTAACACTTATGGATTCCATGTCAGCCGGAGCACCGTTTACACTCGATTGTTGCCAAGACGAAGTTCAACAATAGAAGGGAAAAGACACGTTTCCACAGTACCAGTCAAGTTAATTCGATCTCAGAGCGATTCCCACTCCAAACACATGGATGGAAAGTTCTGCACAGCCACATTGAGACATTTAGAGGAATTATCATCAGTGCTCGGACCTAACGAAGTGTGCTTCATTAGCCAGGATGATAAAGCACGTGTTCCAATAGGATTGACCGCAGCAAATAAACAAGCACCATTGCTAATGCATGTGGAATATCGTGTCAGTTTACCAGACCACGATTGGGTTGTTGCAGCTAAACACAAACTTATTCCATCTGTTTATGCTGGAATTCGCATTGAAAAAAATGGACTAGGAAAACCGGAAGTTGTAAGCTATTCAGGTCCAACATACATAGCAATACGATCAGGGAAGCATTCGTCATCCACTGCTTTTGCTCATGGCTTAGACTTCGAAAGACTATTGGATTTGGATGAATTCGATGAAATAACAAAAGATAAAAGAGACAATGTGATAAAACCTATTGTTGTTTTTACAGTGGATGGAGGGCCAGATGAAAATCCTCGCTATCAAAAAGTAATTGAAGTTGCAATCCATCACTTCGTTAAAAATAATCTTGATGCCTTATTCCTTGCAACGAATGCACCGGGAAGAAGTGCTTTTAATCGCGTGGAACGTCGAATGGCTCCACTGAGCAGAGAACTGTCTGGTGTCATATTGCCAAATGAACATTATGGCAGTCACCTTGATTCGCAGGGCAGAACAATCAATGACGATTTGGAAAGAAAAAACTTCAAGTTTGCAGGTGAAACTTTAGCTGAAATCTGGTCGCATGTGATTGTTGACCAATTTCCAACCGTTGCAGAGTATATCAACCCTGAGAAATCTGAATTGGATGCAGCAGGACTGATGTCGAAGGATCAGGAATGGTTTGACAATCATGTTCGCACCAGCCAATACTTCACTCAAATTGTGAAATGTCAGGACATAAAATGTTGCGACAAGGTACGGAGCTCATATTTCAACGTTTTACCTTCGAGATTCTTTCCTCCTCCAATCCCAATCAACCAAACAACTGATGGACTCAGAGCTTCAGAAAGAGCAGATGCAGATGCTCATAAATTTCCTTCATTGTTTGTGGCACAAACTCTCAAATTTGATGACATTATGCCCAGATCAACAGGAGTTTTTAAAGTACAACCATATGATCTTTATTGTCCATCTTTGCAGACCAGCTTACTTGATCGAATTTGCAAAGTGTGTCACTTATACTTTGCCTCACAAACAATGTTGAAGAAACATACAGGACAACACAGAGCTCGGGCGCAGGAGAATGTGCCAACCCAAAATTTTCCAGAATCAACTCAGATAAAACGCATCCGTCCTTTGAGAGTCGCTGCTAGAAGGCAAAGAGAACTCATGGCAATTATTGGCAGAATGGAAAATGCACATTCAGAGGATGTTGAGTGGCTAGATGAGGATGAAGTTGATCTGTCTGCAATTATCCTTCCAGAAAACGATGATGGGGAAAGATATATGCCAGTCGTAACTATGGATGAACACTTCACTTCACCATGGATGGATGATGTCTAGTGAATATTTTTTTAATTAAACATAATTCACTGGCCCACTATATAAACATATTCAATATAGCACAAGAGCTGCTCACATAATTTGTCAATCTAGTCCTTTTTTTAGTCACATTGTTTTGTTTCCATTTTTATTATTTAATCATTTTTATTATTTAATCACTGGTTGAGGTCAAGTTTCGCTAATCTATTTCTTATCCTGTGTCAATAGAATCCATAATCGGAAGATTATCTAAAAGTTGACCTCACCCATTTTAAATGAAAAGGTAGCAGATATAAATTGATGTTTATTATATAATTGTCAAGTCTAATTTTTGCAATTTTTTTTCAAATTCAATTGATTGGGTTATTGTTTCAAAGAATAACTGTGACAACTGTTGACAATAGTTATTCTACTATTAAAGTCATTTAATAATCTGATAGTTCTTTTAATATTTATATTTTAAGGCAGTTTAATAGTGAAGTGCGTTTTAAGTTTTCGATTAAATTTTAATTAGTTGTTAATTAAATTTTTTTTAAAGTGTGACGTACTTTAGGGGGGGGGGGGTCCCGAGATTTGTGACACTTTGTGACAGGGGGGAGGGGGGGGGGTCAAAAATGGCCTAAAATAGCGTGACGTACTTTATGGACGGCCCCTAGGTCTATATCTAAGTTTAGATCTAGAATCATGTTATAGAAACTACTATATCTAGACTAGTACTCGTATATAGATCTATGTAGACCTGGCATCTATTTATTGTAATTTAGATTCAGATTGTTGTCAATTGTATAGCCTAATGAGTAATGAGGATGTGTGAAAACTGCGCGGTAAAAAGTAGTTGTTTTTTTTTGTTTGTTTTTTTTAAACTTGCAATTTAAACGAAGTTCGTATTAAAATTCTTTTTAAAAACAACATTCGAATCAGTATTCTATTTCATGAGTTAGTTAATAAATGGAAAAAATGGAAAATCTTTTTTAAAATGATCCATTGATACTTATTCAATCGTGACCTTAGGTGCATTTTTTTGTACCAATGCGCAAATGAAGCTTGATTTATTAATGAAGAAGCTTGTGAACTTTTTAATAAGACTTACTTCCCCTGAAGTTTTTCATTGCAAAGTGGTGAAATTTTTGAAAAATCTGCTTGCATTTATAATTTTAATAATTAGATGGCTCACTTTCGGAAAAGAAAAAAATAGCCATTGCATCAGAACTTTGAATGATCTAAAATATCATGATGTCCTATTTTCATTTTCTCTTCTAGTTTCTGAGATCTAAACGGGACGGACGGACAGACAGGCCACACAAAATTAATAGCGTCTTTTCCCCTTTCGGGGGCCGCTAAAAAACAACAACAAAGTGTACATTTATTTAAAATATTTCATTGTTCACATCATAAAGCGATTGGGTGTTACAATATACAACTTTTTAAACTAGTAGGAACACTTTATCTGGCTTCTATTTCCTTTCAAATTGTTTTTGAAAAGACAGCTCATATCTCTCAATGCTTACTTCAGCTTTTTAGACCACATTCTGTCTCTCTCTCTCTCTCTCTTTTCTCTTCCACTATTCTATGTCTATTAGTCTATCTCCACCCCCCTTATCTCTCTCTCTCTCTTTTCTCTTCCACTATTCTATGTCTATTAGTCTATCTCCACCCCCCTTATCTCTCTCTCTCTCTTTTCTCTTCCACTATTCTATGTCTATTAGTCTATCTCCACCCCCCTTATCTCTCTCTCTCTCTTTTCTCTTCCACTATTCTATGTCTATTAGTCTATCTCCACCCACCCCCCTTATCTCTCTCTCTCTCTTTTCTCTTCCACTATTCTATGTCTATTAGTCTATCTCCACCCCCCCCCCCTTATCTCTCTCTCTTTTCTCTTCCACTATTCTATGTCTATTAGTCTATCTCCACCCCCCCCTTATCTCTCTCTCTCTTTTCTCTTCCACTATTCTATGTCTATTAGTCTATCTCCACCCCCCTTATCTCTCTCTCTTTTCTCTTCCACTATTCTATGTCTATTAGTCTATCTCCACACACCCCCTTATCTCTCTCTCTCTCTTTTCTCTTCCACTATTCTATGTCTATTAGTCTATCTCCACACCCCCCCTTATCTCTCTCTCTCTCTTTTCTCTTCCACTATTCTATGTCTATTAGTCTATCTCCACACCCCCCCTTATCTCTCTCTCTCTCTTTTCTCTTCCACTATTCTATGTCTATTAGTCTATCTCCACACCCCCCCCCCCTTATCTCTCTCTCTCTCTTTTCTCTTCCACTATTCTATGTCTATTAGTCTATCTCCACACCCCCCCTTATCTCTCTCTCTCTCTTTTCTCTTCCACTATTCTATGTCTATTAGTCTATCTCCACACCCCCCCTTATCTCTCTCTCTCTCTTTTCTCTTCCACTATTCTATGTCTATTAGTCTATCTCCACACCCCCCCTTATCTCTCTCTCTCTCTTTTCTCTTCCACTATTCTATGTCTATTAGTCTATCTCCACACCCCCCCTTATCTCTCTCTCTCTCTTTTCTCTTCCACTATTCTATGTCTATTAGTCTATCTCCACACCCCCCCTTATCTCTCTCTCTCTCTTTTCTCTTCCACTATTCTATGTCTATTAGTCTATCTCCACACCCCCCCTTATCTCTCTCTCTCTCTTTTCTCTTCCACTATTCTATGTCTATTAGTCTATCTCCACACCCCCCCCTTATCTCTCTCTCTCTCTTTTCTCTTCCACTATTCTATGTCTATTAGTCTATCTCCACACCCCCCCTTATCTCTCTCTCTCTCTTTTCTCTTCCACTATTCTATGTCTATTAGTCTATCTCCACACCCCCCCTTATCTCTCTCTCTCTCTTTTCTCTTCCACTATTCTATGTCTATTAGTCTATCTCCACACCCCCCCTTATCTCTCTCTCTCTCTTTTCTCTTCCACTATTCTATGTCTATTAGTCTATCTCCACACACCCCCCCCTTATCTCTCTCTCTCTCTTTTCTCTTCCACTATTCTATGTCTATTAGTCTATCTCCACCCCCCCCCCTTATCTCGCTCTCTTTCTTTTGCTCGCGTTCCTTCTATCTTGTTTGTCTCTTGCTCTCTATGATACATAGAGTCTATATCTGTCTAATTGTATATTACATATAATTATGATACACATTAAAACGTTTGAATATAAACATAGACTTGGATTTTCAGAGGCGCTTCTCTGTAGTGAAATACAACTGAAAAGAGGGGGGGGGGGAGACACAAGAATATTGACAATTAAAATATCAATAAATGGCATATAGAATTTAAATTAACTCACTATTTACACAAACCTCACATCAAAACCTACGTCTCTCATCCTCTCCCCGTCTCTCATCCTCTCCCCGTCTCTCATCATCTCCCCGTCTCTCATCCTCTCCCCGTCTCTCATCCTCTCCCCGTCTCTCATCCTCTCCCCGTCTCTCATCCTCTCCCCGTCTCTCATCCTCTCCCCGTCTCTCATCCTCTCCCCGTCTCTCATCCTCTCCCCGTCTCTCATCCTCTCCCCGTCTCTCATCCTCTCCCCGTCTCTCATCCTCTCCCCGTCTCTCATCCTCTCCCGTCTCTCATCCTCTCCTCGTCTCTCATCCTCTCCCCGTCTCTCATCCTCTCCCCGTCTCTCATCCTCTCCCCGTCTCTCATCCTCTCCTGTCTCTCATCCTCTCCCCGTCTCTCATCCTCTCCCCGTCTCTCATCCTCTCCCCGTCTCTCATCCTCTCCCCGTCTCTCATCCTCTCCCCGTCTCTCATCCTCTCCCCGTCTCTCATCCTCCCCGTCTCTCATCCTCTCCCCGTCTCTCCTCCTCTCCTCGTCTCTCATCCTCTCCCCGTCTCTCATCCTCTCCCCGTCTCTCATCCTCTCCTCGTCTCTCATCCTCTCCCCGTCTCTCATCCTCTCCCCGTCTCTCATCCTCTCCCCGTCTCTCATCCTCTCCCCGTCTCTCATCCTCTCCCCGTCTCTCATCCTCTCCCCGTCTCTCATCCTCTCCCCGTCTCTCATCCTCTCCCCGTCTCTCATCCTCTCCCCGTCTCTCATCCTCTCCCCGTCTCTCATCCTCTCCCCGTCTCTCATCCTCTCCCCGTCTCTCATCCTCTCCCCGTCTCTCATCCTCTCCCCGTCTCTCATCCTCTCCCCGTCTCTCATCCTCTCCCCGTCTCTCATCCTCTCCCCGTCTCTCATCCTCTCCCCGTCTCTCATCCTCTCCCCGTCTCTCATCCTCTCCCCGTCTCTCATCCTCTCCTCGTCTCTCGTCTCTCATCCTCTCCCGTCCTCTCCCTCCCCGTCTCATCCTCTCCTCTCCTCGTCTCTCATCCTCTCCCCTCGGGGCGATTCCCCCTCCACCCCCACCCCCGATCCTCTCAAGCCTTCTTCCCATAGAAACTAAAAGGATTCTCTGAACGTATACATAGCATTGTCCATGCCCACGTCCCTAGTAGTAAGAATAAAATTGTATCGAGCTTATTGCGGCTTCATTGTATAGAGTGGAAAGAAGAGTTGAGGGGCACGACGTCACGGGCCGAATTCGATCCTCGGGTCGTATGTTGGGCATCACTGTCCAAGTGGTTAAGTCAGATATCACTTAATAGATTATAATTAGTGTTATAGCTCACCATTCAAGTGAATTAGAGACATAATTTTAAACAATAGCGGTTATTTTCAAAAAGGAGCATTTTTTTAAATAATTTTTGTAGGCATAATGTTAATTCTGAGCTAAATCCTTTGACTAACTGCACTAATGAGAAACAACGAACAAATCTCATTTGCATTCAAAATATCACAGAATAGGCAAATATAGTCTGTGAGTAGACAAAGGCTGATATTACAGTCCTGTCTCATTCTTTGTTCCTTGAGTCTCATTGCCCTTGTGTTCTACGCCACTGGGTTGCTCTAAGTTGATTTCCAGCGTCGTCGGCTGCCTGGAGCTGCCTGCAATGTGCTGGTGGCTGTCCAATGCAGAGCTTAGTTTGAAATTGCCCGAGTGAATCTTGGAGAAGAGGAATATTCTAAACGTGTACAGGGCGAAAAGCCCGAGGTGGACGATAGGGGCGCACACTAACACCCCTATCACCACGCCCAAGACCGTGGGGTAAGCGTGGTTCCAGTCCAGGGCGCCGTAAATAATGTCGCGATTTAGGATGTTGGTGCCACCGGCTGCATAATAGATGTAGGTGAAGATGAAATAGGCGGCGCCGTAGAGAACGGGGTAGACGAAGTGCAGTATTCGAACGGGCATGGCGGTGACCAGTCCATTGGAGATGATGAAGAAGGAGTTGACACTGTTAATGATGACATCCACAGCCTCTACGTTACCTGTAGACACAAGAGTGACATACAAGTCGTGATAATACCTGCTAACCACTAAATCGCTTATAACAGACTATAACAGACTCTCTTACATTGACCATTGGACTGACATGCAAACTTTCGATTGGCAAAGGATAAGAAGAATGGATATATTACATGCATTAAGTCTTACACCATTTGCCTTTCAAACATCAGGTACTAGTGAGTGATAGAACATCTTAAGATTTGAAATAAATTGTCAATAGGGTTAGGGTTAGAACCATAGACTTATATATACTTTATCTAGACTGGACGTTGAGATTTTTTAACACTACAAAAAATGTCGTGAAAATTTTGTAGAAAGTTGGATCAAGTCATTGTTTTGTAAAGTAATTAAAAGAAGTAAAGTTGTTATTTCAACCCTAACCTATGTAACATATACTTTAATTTTTAGATCTAGATCTAGTAATTGAACATCAAAAATAACTATTATTTTGCAATTTTTAGATACATAATATAGAAAGATCTAGGTAATCAATCTATTTAAATGTACATAAGATTATTAAAATCAACAGACAGGAATTATTTCCATCTAGGATTTTTGAAACATTGTCTCAATGGAAACAAACAGGAAATGGCTTTGTTTCATATATTCAAGTGAATATCCGAGAAATGATTTTGCATTATTTCTAAACTTTGAAAACTAAAGATCATTACTTTTCTAAGACAGAAAAGATTGATTGGGGCGACTCCCCTTAGAGGCTGAAAAAAGAGTTTACGTACATAAAAATCTATATATGTATAGGTCTGTGAATCGATCAATCGCGAATAAGAATTTATTTCCGGTTTCCAGTCTAAATATAATATATAAGTCTATGGGTTAGAAATGTCAAACTTTAGACTCTCCGACACCCAAATGTTTATTGGTCACCAATTAAAAAAGGGGGAAAAATCATGCTGAATGAAACTCATTGACTGAAACATAACTTAAGTTTCCATTTCAGATCTAGCGATCTATAGGGCAGATGAAGGAAATGTCATCTGACGAGGGTGTTATGTGGCCAGCAACATGACCAACCACCTTTACTTTTCCTCAACTACTGTCAGGTACCCATTAGAATTGGTTGAACTAAGTGTTGCCTTAATTATCCCGATATAAAAAAAAGTCAATCTTCATTTTAAAAGGATTTGAACCCAGGAATCTCAGTTAAGAAGCCAAGTGCTTTACCACTCGGCCGCCACACATTCTACTCATTGATTTTGTGGCCCAATAATACATTTAGTATTAGCTTCAGAAATGTGAGGATTATTTTCCCTTCTAGAAAACTGATTCTAACTTCAGATTTAAAGCAGCTATCTGAATAATTAGCAAAGACACTCACAAAGAATAGTGTACAATATTGGCCAGTTAGGCAACACTTGGACTCATTAAAACATTAGACTGATGAACTGCAGAAGAATGATACTAACCATCAAACACTACCGCCCAGTACATAATGGTCACTAGGATGTTGCTGCTGCCTATGACGCCGTACAGAAACCAGGTCAACTTGACATACCATGGTGTGGTGCCTGAAGACCGAATAAGATTGGGGGGGGGGGATGAATATATGTCATTTCTTTTTTTTTAAATTGTACTTTTAAAGTGTGACTTTAAGAATTGCAGATAGTCTCTTAGTAATTAACATGGTCAACAAAGTATAACTTACATGCCTCTAGACCTGAAAGCACAGTAAACTCCCCATGAAAGATTATGTCTTCTTTCAATGGTGGACCTGTCACAGGCTTCTCATGGTTCCAACTGCCTATAGGATAGTTCAACATTCTTGTGTATTGTCAAATGTTAATCTTCGAAACAAACATGACTACATACAGGGGATATAACCCCTTAAAAATAGTCGTCTAAATGACTCTAAACTACTGCTAATGAATAAAATATGCAAAGAGTGCAATGACGTAGTAGGGGCGGCGGGGGGAGAGGGGCGCACGATGCCACGGCGCCCCCCCCCCCCCCCGATGGGGTTGCCACATGCAGAGAGGTGCCAAAAAAAATAAAAATTATTCTAGATATTTTAGTTAAGAAATACATTCGAACATTATTTGTATTATATTATTGTTAAATATTTTTTATTCATAATCCTATCTTTCTATGTCATGTTCATGGAAATGGGGGGGGGAGCGCCTATAAAATTTCTTGCCCCGGGACAACGTTTTGGTCACTGCGCCTCTAAATAAGTGCCTCTTTTTTTTTTCTAAAGAAAAGCTTTCGATCAAGCGGAAGGTATTTCGATCACTAGATGTATGCTCATAATCTAAAAAGAATGTTCTATGATTACCGAGCTCATTAACCCTTTATCTCGTGTTTGCATTTTGTTCTCTATCACAGCTCACAACAAATCTACTACAACAGTGTGCCGAGTAAGACAGAAAATAGAACAAAGCTTTACAAAGGAGGACAAAACAAATACTTCAAAGAAAAACGACATAGGTTTGTATTAACGAAAGATATTAGGCGCGGTGGCTGAGTTGTAAAGCGCTTGGCTTTCGAACCTTGGGGTCCCGGGTTCGAATCTTGGTGAAGACTTGGATTTTTAATTTCGGGATCCTTAGCGCGCCACCTAGTCCACCAGCTCTAATAAGCCACAGGCACAGGTGACCTTCACATCATCTGCCTCAGTGATCACAATATCTGAAAGGGGAACTTTACTGTTAGTGAATCCTAGTCTGTATAGCTACAATATTAATGTCATATTCGTTCAGACGAACCTTTTAAAAAGAACACCAAATGAAAAGTTCATGTTTAGCTTACTTCCCTCCCCTGTGCTGTGTGTTGGACAGTGTCCAGGAGAAGTTCTAAGTCACAGGTTTCACTTAAACATTTTCTAGAGAAGTTCTAAGTCACAGGTTTCACTTAAACATGTTTCTAGAGAAGTTCTAAGTCACAGGTTTCATTTGAACATGTTTCTAGAGAAGTTCTAAGTCACAGGTTTCACTTAAACATTTTCTAGAGAAGTTCTAAGTCACAGGTTTCACTTAAACATTTTCTAGAGAAGTTCTAAGTTACAGGCCTCATTTGAACATGTTTCTAGAGAAGTTCTAAGTCACAGGCCTCAATTGAACATGTTTCTAGAGAAAATATAAGTCACAGGCCTCATTTCAACATGTTTCTAAAGAAGTTCTAAGTCAGAGGTTTCACTGGACCATATTTCTTGACAAGTTCTAAGTCACGTGTTTCACTTGAACATGTTTCTTTAGAAGTTCTAAGTCACAGGTTTCATTTGAACATGTTTAAAGGAATATTTCAGTCATGAATAAAATGTAATCTTTCTGTGTTGCTAATGATTTCAAGCTGCAACACTAGCCAAAGAGCTTATGACATAATCAAGACCTAATTCTTTTAGTATAGACTTAGTTCACAAAGTGATGACTTAATTTACGAAGTGATGACTTAGTTCATAGAGTGATGACTTAGTTCATGAAGTGATGAGTTAGTTCATGAAATGATGACTTAGCTCATGAAGTGATGACTTAGTTTACAAAGTGATGACTTAGTTCATAAAGTGATGACTTAGTTTATGAAGTGATGACTTAGTTCATGAAGTGATGACTTAGTTTACAAAATGATGACTTTGTTCATGAAATGATGACTTAGTTCATGAAGTGATGACTTAGTTTACAAAGGGATGACTTAGATAATGAAGTGATGACTTAGTTCATGAAGTGATGACTTAGTTCACGAAGTGATGACTTAGTTCACGAAGTGATGACTTAGTTTACAAAGGGATGACTTAGTTCACGAAATGATGACTTAGTTCATGAAGTGATGACTTAGTTTATGAAGTGATGACTTAGTTTATAAAGTGATGACTTAGTTCACGAAGTGATGACTTAGTTCACGAAGTGATGACTTAGTTCACGAAGTGATGACTTAGTTCACGAAGGGATGACTTAGTTCACATTTTACTGACATGTTCTTTCATCTTGATGTTTCATAATGTCATACTTAAAACGTCCCTATATTGGTGGTTGATAAATTCCTTGATATTTCATAAGGTCCTATATAACATGTTCCTTTCTAGATCATTCCTCAGGTTCTAATTACTTCAAATATCCATTTCTTCATTATTCAGGAGGTAAAATTTAAAATGCCCCTATTTGATATTTTGTAAGTCCTATTTAAAATGTCTCCTTTTTTTTAATTTCCTATGGTCCTATTTAAAATGTCCCTTACTTGATATTTCAAAAGGTCCTAATTTAAAATGTCCCTTACTTGATATTTCAAAAGGTCCTAATTTAAAATGTCCCTTTATTGATATTTCCTAAGGTGCTACTTACTTAAAGTAGCTCTCCCTCTCCGAGTGTAACTTAAGTAGAAGACTGTTAGGAACTCTAGAGTGCTGGTGAGGGCGGTGAGAAGGAGCGTCGTGTGGGTCAGGTAGATCAGCCACTTGGCGCCCTCCGCTGGGGAATTCGCCTGGTACAGTACCATGACTACAGGGCTGGCCACCACCCAACCTACGTGCCACAATAGCCAGAACATCCTCCACAATAGATAGATGCTGGAGGAACATTTCCACTGCAAGGACGGAAAGAAAGAAAAACATTTATGAATAGATATTGAGTGATATGTTGACATTACTAATTGACTGGCATTGCAACACAAAACAATAACATTGTGAACTGGTTAGGAAGCACAGGAATTTCAATTAAACAGTTTAACCTAATGCATGGGCGTAGCCAGTATTTTTTCCTGGGGGAAGGGGAGTTGTTTGGGGGACTTGGGATCTGACTCTAGTCATCAGGCCACCGTAGTAATACTTTATCCTTCTAAAGATGTTAGTACCTACAGAAACATAATACTAAATCCTTCACAAGTTGTTAGTACCTCCAGTAACCTAATACTAAATCCTTCTAAAGATGTCAGTACCTCCAGAAAATTAATACTAAATCCTTCACAAGATGTCAGTACCTCCAGAAACCTAATACTAAATCCTTCACAAGATGTCAGTACCTCCAGAAACCTAATACTAAATCCTTCACAAGATGTCAGTACCTCCAGAAACCTAATACTAAATCCTTCACAAGATGTCAGTACCTCCAGAAACCTAATACTAAATCCTTCTAAAGATGTCAGTACCTCCAGAAACCTAATACTAAATCCTTCTAAAGATGTTAGTACCTCCAGATACATAATACTAAATCATTCTAAAGATGTTAGTACCTCCAGATACATAATACTAAATCATTCTAAAGATGTTAGTACCTCCAGAAACATAATACTAAATCCTTCTAAAGATGTCAGTACCTCCAGAAACCTAATACTAAATCCTTCACAAGATGTCAGTACCTCCAGAAACCCAATACTAAATCCTTCACAAGATGTCACTACCTCCAGATACATAATACTAAATCCTTCACAAGATGTCAGTACCTCCAGAAACCTAATACTAAATCCTTCACAAGATGTCAGTACCTCCAGATACATAATACTAAATCCTTCACAAGATGTCAGTACCTCCAGAAACCTAATACTAAATTCTTCACAAGATGTCAGTACCTCTAGAAACCTTATACTAAATCCTTCACAAGATGTCAGTACCTCCAGAAACCTAATACTAAATCCTTCTAAAGATGTTAGTACCTCCAGAAACCTAATACTAAATATTTCTAAAGATGTTAGTACCTCCAGAAACCTAATACTAAATCCTTCTAAAGATGTCAGTACCTCCAGAAACCTAATACTAAATCCTTCTAAAGATGTCAGTACCTCCAGAAACCTAATACTAAATCCTTCACAAGATGTCAGTACCTCCAGAAACCTAATACTAAATCCTTCTAAAGATGTCAGTACCTCCAGAAACCTAATACTAAATCCTTCTAAAGATGTTAGTACCTCCAGAAATCTAATACTAAATCCTTCTAGTCCGTGTCCTTTGTGTGGGAAAGAAAAAAAAATGTTGTATGATTAAGGAAGAAAACAAATTCCTTACTCTACTAATGACCACTTGGGGTGCTTAGGTCCATTGCAATGGCGGGGATAGCCCAAATACAACTATATCTCTATCCACACACCATTCCTCAATACACGTTTGGTTACAAAAATGAATATAGAGGGAATTTACAGTTGTTAACGCATTATAGGTAGGTGTACAATATTATAATAGAATTTTAAACCAATCTATATATATATAATTCTCTTCTTCCCTCAAGAGTATAGACTCCCCATTACGACAAAATCACCCTCTTATTTCTGCGGATAGTCCACGAGAAAACACAAGAGTAGTGTTCACACTACGGATGACTGGCTGCGCGATGGACTGTCGTTTAAATGTATCAAACTCTGCTCATTAGTATGAGGCGCGAGAAGTTTCTTTCATCAGATTACACAATTACGGCTGAGGCATAATGTCGCGCGTAAGATTGGCGTTTTCCAAATTGAATGACAACCAAAATGGCAATATTCGTGTATATATTTCCTTATATTTTAAGAACCTTTTCGTATATTTTGCGATTTTGGGAGATTTCCAGGAGCTCCTGGTAAATCGACAGGAGGGGGCGGGAAATCTGTTTTAAGTTATAAAATGGTTTAATTAATTAATTTATGCACCTTGAATTAGCGCGGGTCCTATGAAAGTGCGGGTCTTATGAAAGCGCGGGTCCTATGAAAGTGCGGGTCCTATGAAAGTGCTCTTGGTAAATCAACAGTGGTGCGCGGGAAATCTCTTTTAAGTTATAAAATGGTTTAATTTAATAATTTCTACACATTGAATTGGAGCGGGCCCTATGAAAGTGCGGGTCCCACTGCGGTCGCATAGGTTGCAGGCGCCTAAGGCCGGCCCTGCAAAATAGCGGCGTATGCTACGCCGCCGGTCGACTAGTAGTAAGATAATTCACTTCGAGATTCTGGGTGAAGTTACCTGAGATGTAATGAAAAGGATTGGACTGTCGTGACCTAATCCAAACTTGAAGAGTTTGAACTCTTCCTTAAGTGACGTGCTCATCTCATAGTCAAGTCCATTTGTGAAGCAGGGGTGGAAGGTTTCTTGGCAACATCTTCATTTAATGATTGCCAAATTCAATTCTGTGACATAAAGCACTATTATTATGATTTCATTACAATTAAAATAGTGCGTTCTTTATCATGTTAGTTCACATACACACACACTCAATACAAATTGATTTTTTTCCTCTTAAAATATCCCACAAATCATCACGTTTAATGCTTTGATCATCACGGATTGAAAGGGGCGTTGTGTAACACAGTTGAACTTACAGTGATGCATATAATTAGCTTGAATAGAGTCTTCGTGTGTATTTACTTGTATGACTAGTCAAGAGAAAAGCCAAAGTAAATGAAATAAAAGTATTTCTAGTATTCACATTCTTTTTTAGTCTATTGATTTAGTTGAGAAGCGTTACATTTCATTTATGTAAAAGTCGCCACAACTACAGTGGAAACACAGGGGCGTAGCTGGGATTTATAGGGGCCCGGGGGATTGACTTCAATGGGGGCCCCTTACATTTTGGCATTCGACATCATGGCATGAGATAATGTACTTAAGAAATATATAACCCTACTTTCATATTGGTACAATATATCAGTAAAATTAACAAGAAATAATCATTAAGAATTTTTTAATGAATAATACCGTTGCTTATTGGCGAAATGATGCATAAGTGAAAAATCTCAATTCATCTCACCTCTATCTCAAGTCGTGCATTATGTGCAGCAAAGACATCTATAACATCTACATCGATACTGTCTAGTATATGTGACTCCATTGACAATAAAGTCATGCTACGCCTTTCTTGCGTCATTGTGCTCCTTAGATAGTTTTGATTAACTTGAGCTTTGAAAATGAGTTAGCAGTATTCGAATGGATGTTGAAAGATTTGAGCACACACCATGTGACCATATGAAGCCAGCTTCCTCAAGATGTCAGTTGCTGATTGTGGTACTGGTTTATTGATGAAAAGTGCTCGTGCATCTATAACATCATTGAACAAGCGATTTGCCAGTATTTTATCAAACAGAAAAAAGAAACACAGTGTTTTATCAGCGTGTCATCATCCATAGACTCCAAGAGGTGTCTTGGTCCAAAAAGAAACCCAAAGGTGTCCACATGGTTTTCTAGCTTTTGGAATCTGCCCTTCATCTCCAAATTAAGTTTGTTCAGCACTTCTGTGACAACACGTTTGAATTGAAGTTCTATTGACAGTCCTACATCAAAACTCAACTCCCCATCAAGTCTTTTCTTTCTTCTGGGTATTTTGATTACAGGAACTCCATAGCATTCACTATCTTCTTTTGCTTTTTCGATGGATTGGGTGATCAGTTTTGTCCGTTTCTCATCATTTTGCAGAAAGCATGAAAGGGTTTCATTTCTTTGGCAGTTTCCCTATGTGCAGTCCAGACGTTTCTGAACTATGTTCAGCTCCAGGAGAAAGTGATTTTGGAGGACCATCACATGACTCCTCACCCTTACTTCAGATGTTTTCTCTGATTGTGGTAAAGGGTATTGCCTTGAGTCTCATTTAGAGACATTTTCACTTCTTCGACTGCTGTATCTTTCTATGAATCATCTGAATAGTGAAACTTTCCTTCGACACCGTTTCATTTCCTCCTGTTTTCAGTGCTCTTATCAGGTTTCTTATCATAATATGAGAGTAACACGGCACTAGTCAGCGCTACTCCTTGAAAGTGAGCGTAACCCCGCACGGATAGAGTTACTACTCTTTGTGGAATTCATATAACAGGGTCTATAACTTCTATAAATACGGGAAAAGTAAGATTACATGACAGTGACGTAATATTTGAATTTATTTAGAAAACATTTCGGACACTCATTTGGGGATCTTCAAATTCTCTCCCTTCTCTCCTCACCCTAGCTCTTTCAGAAACAAAAATAATTATAATTATGAAACAAGAAAAACTTTACAAAATATTTGTTTCAATAAAAACAACCTCCTTTAGACAGTTTATAGAGCGATTATTTGTCTCTAAATAACTAATGAACGTTACATTGAAATAATAAAGACACTCCCCTCACCCCCACCCAAGAGAAGAGATCGTGATTAGAAATGTATAGATATACAATTTTACTGACCATTAATTTATTAAACTCTTGAATCAATAATGCCTTGCATTCAGAAATTCCCGAACGAGATTATATTTTTATAATTATAACGGTTAAACTATAGTTTTCCCAGTGTGGCCACCGATCTAGTAATTCTTCTCTCAGCGATATACATCAACTTTTAAATTTCTAGAAAAATCGTCAGAGCCGTTATTGATATTCAAGTTTTATAAAAAAAAAAGTTATATGTAATTAGGTGTTTACTTCGTTGTTTTTTTTTTAAGAACTATGAGTTGCACTAAATGAATGGGACCACATCAATAGACGCTCGTGAGTCAGACACTAAATGAATGGGACCACATCAATAGATGAATGGGACCACATCAATAGACGCTCGTGAGTCAGACACTAAATGAATGGGACCACATCAATAGACGCTCGTGAGTCAGACACTAAATGAATGGGACCACATCAATAGACGCTCGTGAGTCAGACACTAAATGAATGGGACCACATCAATAAACGCTCGGGAGTCAGACACTAAATGAATGGGACCACATCAATAGACGCTCGTGAGTCAGACACTAAATGAATGGGACCGCATCAATAAACGCTCGTGAGTCAGACACTAAATGAATGGGACCACATCAATAAACGCTCGTGAGTCAGACACTAAATGAATGGGACCACATCAATAGACGCTCGTGAGTCAGACACTAAATGAATGGGACCACATCAATAAACGCTCCTGAGTCAGACACTAAATGAATGGGACCACATCAATAAACGCTCGTGAGTCAGACACTAAATGAATGGGACCACATCAATAGACGCTCGTGAGTCAGACACTAAATGAATGGGACCACATCAATAGACGCTCGTGAGTCAGACACTAAATGAATGGGACCACATCAATAGACGCTCGTGAGTCAGACACTAAATGAATGGGACCACATCAATAGACGCTCGTGAGTCAGACACTAAATGAATGGGACCACATCAATAAACGCTCGTGAGTCAGACACTAAATGAATGGGACCACATCAATAAACGCTCGTGAGTCAGACACTAAATGAATGGGACCACATCAATAGACGCTCGTGAGTCAGACATTAAATGAATGGGACCACATCAATAGACGCTCGTGAGTCAGACACTAAATGAATGGGACCACATCAATAGACGCTCGTGAGTCAGACACTAAATGAATGGGACCACATCAATAGAGGCTCGTGAAATGTGGAATGGCGTTGCTCTAAATATTTCTGAAAGGTGTTCACGACTTTCTTTAATGTCACTTGAACCCAGGCTCTTGTTTTAAATGTAATATAGAATGTGGAATTTTGTTTGTTGTCATATGAAGTGAATGTGCCTCTGTCTCTCTTTCTTGCCTTTATCTCTTGCCTCTCACTCTCTTGCCTCTCACTCTCTTGCCTCTCACTCTCTTGCCTCTCACTCTCTTGCTTCTCTCTTCTTGCCTCTCTCTCTTGCCTCTCACTCTCTTGCCTCTCACTCTCTTGCCTCTCTCTCTTGCCTCTTACTCTCTTGCCTCTCTCTCTCTTGCCTCTCACTCTCTTGCCTCTCACTCTCTTGCTTCTCTCTCTCTTGCCTCTCTCTCTCTCTCTTGCCTCTCTCTCTCTTGCCTCTCTCTATCTTGCCTCTCACTCTCTTGCCTCTCTCTATCTTGCCTCTCATTCTCTTGCCTCTTACTCTCTTGCCTCTCTATCTCTTGCCTCTCTCTCTCTTGCCTATCTCTCTGCCTCTCATTCTCCTGCCTCTTACTCTCTTGCCTCTCTCTCTCTTGCCACTCTCTCTTGCCTCTCTCTCTCCTGCCTCTCACTCTCTTGCTTCTCTATCTCTTGCCTCTCTCTCTTGCCTCTCTCTCTCTTGCCCCCCTCTCTCTCTCTGCCTCTCACTCTCTTGCCTCTCACTCTCTTGCTTCTTTCTCTCTTGCCTCTCTCTCTTGCCTCTCACTCTCTTGCCTCTCTCTCTCTTGCCTCTCACTCTCTTGCCTCTCACTCTCTTGCCTCTCACTCTCTTGCCTCTCGCTCTCACTCTCTTGCCTCTCACTGTCTTGCCTCTCAATGTCTTGCCTCTCACTGTCTTGCCTCTCACTGTCTTGCCTCTCACTGTCTTGCCTCTCACTCTCTTGCCTCTCACCCTCTTGCCTCTCTCTTGTCTCTCGCTCTCACTCTCTTGCCTCTCACTCTCTTGCCTCTCATTCTCTTGCCTCTTACTCTCTTGCCTCTCTCTCTCTTGCCTCTCTCTCTTGCCTCTCTCTCTCCTGCCTCTCACTCTCTTGCTTCTCTCTCTCTTGCCTCTCTCTCTTGCCTCTCTCTCTCTTGCCCCTCTCTCTCTCTCTTGCCTCTCACTCTCTTGCCTCTCACTCTCTTGCTTCTCTCTCTCTTGCCTCTCTCTCTTGCCTCTCACTCTCTTGCCTCTCTCTCTCTTGCCTCTCACTCTCTTGCCTCTCACTCTCTTGCCTCTCGCTCTCACTCTCTTGCCTCTCACTGTCTTGCCTCTCAATGTCTTGCCTCTCACTGTCTTGCCTCTCACTGTCTTGCCTCTCACTCATTGCCTCTCACTCTCTTGCCTCTCTCTCTTGTCTCTCGCTCTCACTCTCTTGCCTCTCACTCTCTTGCCTCTCACTCTCTTGCCTCTCTCTCTCTTGCCTCTCACTCTCTTGCCTCTCTCTCTCTTGCCTCTCTCTCACTCTCTCTTGCCTCTCTCTCTTGTCTCCTGCCTCTCTCTTTGCCTCTCACTCTCTCTCTCTCTTTCACCCTATTGTTTTTTTAGTCCGCTTGTATATGACTAGTAATGTATCTTGCCAAATAAAAAAAATATCAACTTAGTTCTTTTGAATACAAAGTTTAATTTAAAAAGAAGAACCAAGTAAATATGAAAATACTTTTCCCAGTGTGGAAAGAACTCCACATCTAGAAGTATATATCTCATTTCCATTTTTCGATAACAAACAAAATAATTTATTCCCCACAAACTTAATTGACTAATTGGTTAATTTCTGAATTGATTCATGTTTTGTTAGGTACACTAAATAGTTGTGTAAAGTTTCGACTTGATGTGAGAATGGGTGAAAGAGAAATAACGTGTTCACAATGTCTAACACACACACACACACACACGCGCGTGCGCACACGCACACACTCACACACACACACACACACAGAGTTGATACAATTCGATGTTAACTACATGATCTGTCAACACTCTGGCGGTACTAGAGTAACCTACTCACGGGCATACAGAAATGTCAGTTCACCAATGGACGGTTGAAGACCTCACTAGTTGAAGCTACGGGAACACTTTTGACCTCTAAGT
This sequence comes from Biomphalaria sudanica, assembly GCA_036873155.1. Lineage (NCBI taxonomy): Eukaryota > Metazoa > Mollusca > Gastropoda > Planorbidae > Biomphalaria > Biomphalaria sudanica. The sequence goes on from JAZGLO010001114.1 coordinate 33,326, forward strand.
GTTTTTAGTCCGAGCATAGGGCGTCATCTAGATATAGCCTACTTACAAGTTTTACAAGGTCAACATTACTAGGTCAATACTATTAGGTCAATATTACAAGATCAACATCTATAAAAAAAGCTAAAAAGATTCTAGAAATAAAGAATCACCCTTAGGGTCAGGATTTTGAGATTTTTCCATCACAAAAGAGATACAAGACACCGATAGCAAAGACAAACCAGACATAAAAACTCTTTTGTTCCCCTGGCAATCAAATCATTAAATAGAAACAATTTGATATAAACTTTTCACATGTAAATTATGAGTGAGTCTGGTGTGAATGTACATTTTTTTTTTTTTAGTTACAATGTTTTGTTTGGTGTAATGCATACATTGTATGATAAATCTCCTCACGGACAATAAAGATTATTATTATTATTATTATTATTATTATTATTACTATTATTATTGTCATACATTTTCATGGTGTGGAAATTAGTCAGTCATTATTTCGTCAATAGAGAAACTCGATCTAGATCAAGTTCGTTTCAATTAATTACTAAAAAAAATCGTTATTTAGCCGTTCTGCTATAAACTATAGATCATTCATATTTATTTATATACATCTACTTTATATTTGGGAGGGGGGGGACTTACGCCTCTTTTATTGACCTAAGCCTTTTTTTTTGGGGGGGGGGGTCGAGACTTCATGCCTCTTTTTGGTTATTCCGGCCTGATACCGTATTGTTTAGCTGGCGCCGATATTGTTTCCAATTAATATCGAGGAAGGATAAACATCAACATTGTATAATATTGTATTTTATATTATAAGTGCTAAATTTCGTCTCCAGTCAATAGAACTAGATTTAATAGATTTGGTTTCTTATGTGGAAGGAGCAGTGTTCCAAGGAAAGTAAATCAAGATACACTTTACTTTGTGTATTGAATACATTTGACAGGTAGACAGACCATATGTAGAATGTCAACAGCAAGACATGTTTATAATGTTTAACAAATTGTTACAACAATGGTCCGCGTAGTAGATGCGTGATTTTAAAACACAAACTAAATGTATCTGTGAATAAGTCAAAGTCCTAGACTATCTATGAAGATTGTTTATTAATTCTACTACATACACTTGAATCCATTGCATGTTCTGAAACAGATGTGACCTTTACATTATCTACCCTATAGACCACAAGGTCTGAAAGTGTAACTTTACTACTTTGATACTCTGAATAGAAAGAGCATAAAACTAAGTCATAGACTCTAGATCTATGTGTTCATTGGTTCTACAAACCTGTTCTTTAATCCAGGACATGTTAATGTACAGAAATAAATTCACTGCATGAAACTAAGTCCAACACTTACACGTGTAACAAGCCGGAGGCTTGGGGAAACAGCCAACACCAGGCGTGAATCACACAACGTCACCGGTGAGAAAGTTTGAACGATCTCTTAATCCTGGGACCATTAGAGAGCTGCGTCAACATCGAGCCTCTGCTACTGCTAGAGTCCTGTGACAACATGGCGCCCCTTCCCCACTCCCCCGGCTAGTAGAGACAAGGCGGTGTGACACCCCACTCCCCCGGCTAGTAGAGACAAGGCGGTGTGACACCCCGCTTTCCCGGCTTAATAAGCAAATAGTTCAAGTCCCTAACAGACTCAGTCGATTCCTCGGAACCTGCCTACTCCCCTTCTCCTAGGAACAGGTTTTTACGTTGTTATTGAAGTCTTATTTTAGCTGCTTAGTACCACGTGATAGTTACCACAGGTTCTCACATTGTATTGAAAGTCATTGGCCAACAAAAAGTGACGTACTAAAGACGTTCAAACCTCTACAAAGACAGAACATGAACTGCTCATTCTGTTGGCCTGGAGTTCTGAACAGTTTGTCCCAGAGAATTATGAACATCGATAGGCCTATATCTTGCACACAATAACTTGTTTGTTTTCTTATCAACAAGACTTTCTATTTAAGATCATACAGTAGTACATAATTTTGTGTGACTGATAAGCCAGTCAGTCATTTGAGGATGTTGGTCAAACATGAGACTTTGTCTTTTATTAATATCGTCGTTTATTATTGGGCCCAGTTCTAGTCTTGACCAACTCTTTCATTCTATTTATTTAGGTCTAGTTCATTCAATGTTTACAACCAAAGATTCGGTCAAAAAGCCTTATCAATGACATTATGATAATGAAAAAAACAAACTATCATACTAGGAAACATTTTCATACAAAAAAATAACATGTAGATCTAGATAATTATTTATCGTGAGAACCAATACAATAATAATGTCAAGACTGTTGGTGAATTACTTGCCATGCAGTAGTAGCACATGGGCTCTTTTTCTTCGGAGTCCATTCCTGGTTCTTAGATCAAGAACTCATGAGTTGATCATACAGCATGGTCCGTGTTTCGACTTTTTGCTGAAGTGATCCAAAGGAATGCTACGTCTTACATTTGGCATCAACTTAGAAACGTTTGGAGGGAATACCAATGCTGAGTCATTTCTACTCGAGCATCTCAGGGCAGCGAAGGTTTCAGTGGCCCTCCCTTAGATGAAATATCTAAATTAGTTGAAAGGCTCAATCTGCCCTAATAATTCAGGATTTAGAATCCACATGTATTCACCTTCAGCCCTCTACCAATCAATAGAAACAGTTTCGTCGGGCTTAATAAATAATAATTAATATCTAAGCAACACAACCAGAAAGGTGCGTTCTGCCTTTATGGGCATTAGGGCTAATGCCCGGTGGGCCGGTACCCAAATGGGCCGGTAGGGCCCACAAAAGTGCCTCACAAATGTCACGTATTCAATTGAAGGTTGTATAATATTCTCTTTTAAAAGTGACTTTCAGCGTCGTGTTAAAAAAATCTTTTACAATGTAATACTCATTGAATCGAACACATTTTCCAGAAATAATATACTAGCCTACATCCGTAGACAAGAGACGCTGAGTGGTAAGGCACTTGGCTTTCGAATCATGGTGAAGACTGGTTTTTAGTTTCGGGATCCATTCAGCTCTAATGGGTAGACAAGAGACGCGGTGGCTGAGTGGTAAGGCACTAGGCTTTCGAATCATGGTGAAGACTGGTTTTTAATTTCGGGGAAGTGAAGGCAGTTGGTCGCTGCTGGTCACATGACATCCCACACCCAATAGATCGGAATTTACCTACATACATACTTGCAGGATTCCTCCTTTTAAAAATTAAAAGCAACATGAGATCTATATTATCTTATATATTATCCTATCTTATATGATTATGATCTACAATTTATGGGTCCGGATTGTAAAGAAATATCCGGGCCGATTTTGACACCCACTCCGCCCCTGCAACCATACAAAGTCTAAACGCTATTTAAGATTCATTCCGTTTAGTAATATTTTATAGACAATGGCAGTTTACTACTACTGACATTCTTGTTAAAATAACATAGATAACACTATTGTCAACTTGACTAAGTAGTATTCAATACACTGAATGTGTGCAGTATTGATCAACACGAACAGTCTATTAAATCTTTAGTTTTTTTTAATGTTTTATGTTGGTGCATACAAACATGCATACTTTAGTTCTTGAAAAAAAAAGTGCACGATGCACTTGTGAACACATGTGTTACTTTTATATTTGATAAATATCAGAGGTCACTTCATCCCTGGTCACTTCGTCCCCGTCCTAGAGAGACAGCACAAAATCAGTACCGCTGTCTTGTAAAGACAATTTATTCTTTCCACTCGGGTGTCGTGTCTTTTAAAGACAATTTATTCTTCCACTCGCGTGTCGTGTCTTTTAAGACAATTTATTCTTTCCACTCGCGTGTCGTGTCTTGTAAAGACAATTTATTCTTTCCACTCGCGTGTCGTGTCTTGTAAAGACAATTTATTCTTTCCACTCGCGTGTCGTGTCTTGTAAAGACAATTTATTCTTTCCACTCGGGTGTCGTGTCTTGTAAAGACAATTTATTCTTTGCACTAGGGTGTCGTGTCTTGTAAAGACAATTTATTCTTTGCACTAGGAGGCCATTTCAAAATTGATATTGGCAAAGAAAGAAGCCACGAAGTGCAGGTAAAGGGCTGCCGTGCTAACGAAACCCGGTCAGTGTGTCTCTCTGCTGGTCAATACAGACCGGTCAGCTGGTTGAACTACGTGACAAGTTCAAAGAGAATGTTTCTTTCCACTCGGGTGTCGTGTCTTTTAAAGACAATTTATTCTTCCACTCGCGTGTCGTGTCTTTTAAGACAATTTATTCTTTCCACTCGCGTGTCGTGTCTTGTAAAGACAATTTATTCTTTCCACTCGCGTGTCGTGTCTTGTAAAGACAATTTATTCTTTCCACTCGCGTGTCGTGTCTTGTAAAGACAATTTATTCTTTCCACTCGGGTGTCGTGTCTTGTAAAGACAATTTATTCTTTGCACTAGGGTGTCGTGTCTTGTAAAGACAATTTATTCTTTGCACTAGGAGGCCATTTCAAAATTGATATTGGCAAAGAAAGAAGCCACGAAGTGCAGGTAAAGGGCTGCCGTGCTAACGAAACCCGGTCAGTGTGTCTCTCTGCTGGTCAATACAGACCGGTCAGCTGGTTGAACTACGTGACAAGTTCAAAGAGAATGTTTCTGGGGCATAGCGTGTCCGTACAAGTTAGCACCAAAATGACCTCCTCATGTCAGTAAATCAAGTCAGCAGAACTGTTGTTTTTACTTCAGTCAATAATGTATTTCTCTTTAACTCTAAGTTTATGTCGATCTTTTACATTTTCTTGAAGCTTTCTTTTTTAGTTATCGCTATCTGTAACAACCCTGTCAAACAAAAGATCTGGACAGAAGTTGTTCCCTTTATCCAGCGCCAAATATTTACTGACCATCAAATGGGGATAAATAAATGCCAGCTGATCTTTGAGCTGGTCACTTGTTAACCAATCGCCCCATAAATAAAAATAATAACTCTTTTATTCTGGTACATGGACCCTCGGATATTGAAAGGACACTATTTAGTGAATTGATTACAAAGCTTCTATCCTTGTTACTCCGACTGTCTGTCTGTCTGGGTCGAATCTTGTACACGTTATTTCTTCCACTTACATTTCTCGGATCAAGTGGAAGCACAATTATTTAGGGTCAATGATAACAATGAAAAAAAAAGTTAATTAATTAGTTGTAATCAATTATTTTTGCTTTATATAATAAAATGGTATACTAAGGGGACATAATCCTTGTGTAGAGAATTAGGACGATTGCGAACATGTTTAAACAATAGGCTACAAAGCCTTCTGCTTTGATCAGTTACTGTATTATAGCTTAGTATCTAACAAGTTGACCTTTCAGTGTAGAAGTTTGAGCTCCAATTCTGACGCGTGTATCTTTTTTTTTTTTTCAATAATTGTTTTTAAAAAGGCAGCACGGAAACCTTCTTCCAGATTCCCCCCCCCCTTACTGGTCAACAAAAATGATTAGACCATAGCGTGCTGATCATGCTATAAGCTTGAACGTTGCGTTTAACAAAAACATTGAATAAGAATATTTCCAACAGCACTAATGTAGGGCCTATTATTGTCATTCTAAAACTACTAACAATGAATTACATGCGTGATTCATAATGACATGCAATTGTCACTAAATATAAGCTATTGAAGAAGTATTTTATGCAATTGTCACTATATATAAGCTATTGAAGAAGTATTTTATGCAATTGTCACTATATATAAGCTATTGAAGAAGTATTTTATGCAATTGTCACTATATATAAGCTATTGAAGAAGTATTTTAAAAAACATTTTTAAGGTCACCTTTTTTTCAAGTCATACATGAAAATTAAATACCATAGATCTTAATCATATGGATAGTGCGCACGCATGAAGGAATTCCAAGTGTCTAAATATAGAAAGTTCATAAATCTGTTCAAATATTCACACAACTATTGTGTGTCAAGTCTTTTCATCTCCACGGCAAGGACTAGTTCCCTTGATTTAGTTCCTGTGGCACGTCACGCTTCTGTTAGCCAGCTATGTCCCTCACGTGTCATTGGTTTGTAGAGACGCGTCTGAGAGAAGTAGCGCTGAATTGAGTATGAAACTTTGCACTCGTGTAACCCGACGAGTAACCTAACTCTTTTGTGAATGGAACAAGAATCTAGTCGCTCCTCAATGTCACATGCCAATGCCAACATAGCAAGCATACATATCTCCAGTTTACATCTGCTTGTAGTCGTAGATCTGGGTGTATTTAATAGTTACTGTACATTCTATGTAGATCTGGGATCATTATTTGTATGGTATGTTTTATTACATAAGTATTGGTGTGATGGTAAAATGTCTATCCCATAAGTAGGTTAATAAGACATGTTTTTTAGTCCAAAGATTTAATACGCAAGAGTGCAGAATTTCAGGTGTCATCACAGACACTGATGTGACCTATATATTCTGACCAGACAGACGGCTTGATACAAGGACAAAAAAAAAGTTGCTTTTTCTGACCAAGTTTTAAAGTTCATATTCCCCGTTCTCGTGTGCGGTTTTGTTTTTCTATTTTAATGATTCAGTTATCTTGAAGTACAAGATGTCCAGGTCAGTCTGTCATTTGAACGTCAAATACAACGCAGTACAAACAAATAACTAAAGGCCTATTCAATGGACAGCATTGCTTCAAAATATATCTTTAGTAAAAACAGCTGAAAAGATCTTTACACTGTTCTAACTATTGCTAAAACACAATATGTATGCAAATACACACAAAGGGCTCTCCAGCTGTGGTTCTATTGACTACCCATGTCTCCCCGCGCGGTGTTGAAATATACCGTAATTCTTTTCTTTTGAAGTCATGAAGTTATTGGCGCGAGGGTAAGAAGTTAAGAAAATATCTGACACAGACACACATAAGCAAAGTAATTACTTTTTTTTAGTATTTCATGCGTGACCATGTCAGCTGATAACCTCAAAGAACTTGAAGAGTTCCGTGCTACTGCCCCAACCAATGCAGAGGAGGAAATAACGAGGCAGTAGATCTGATCAACAAAGTTTGGTGATAGGATTTGGTAAGACGGCAGAGATAGGTCTAACAGTGAGCAGTGATATTAGTTGGTGACGGAAGACATGCATCCATAAAGTAAAGGGAAACAATGAATAATACCAATTGACCTTTTTTGTAAGCCAAAACTACATGTTTATCTTTGAATTTAGGCACACAATATGATTCTAATTTCATTTACATCTATAAAATATTAAACCTACATGACGTATGTAGATCTTAGCCTAGATGACGTATGTAGATCTTAGCCTAGATGACGTATGTAGATCTTAGCCTAGATGACGTATGTAGATCTTAGCCTAGATGACGTATGTAGATCTTAGCCTAGATGACATGTAGTGTTTAGTATCGAGACTGGCTTAATGCACCATGCTTGCTTTGTATGTGTGTGTATGTGGATATTTAATCACGTGTTTAGCTAAAATAAAATATGATCATCTGTTTTTATTCGCAAACTTTGTGAAATTAGAGGACAACCCTCCAAAACAAAAAGTGAAGAACACAGGATACAGAATGTGAAATGGTGTTTAGCTTTTACTAATAAAACAAATCATTCTTACTTAACCAATCCTAACCTAGATTTCGTATATCTCTTGATTATTTTCAGCATTGTTTCCTGGATACAACAATTAGCCATTGTCGTTGTGTGTCAACCATGTCTAGCTACATGTAATTAGAGGGCAAGTAAGACAACTCTTATTTTCTATGTCAACAAAACTAAATAATAGGGAGACCTGATTTTTTTGTTTCTGACTACATTCAGTTAGTTATCACAACAAAGGAGAAGCTATCAGTCATACATGGAAGTGATTCGAACTTTAATCTACTATTGACGACACTTTTAGTTTCAACAGTCGCTACAGTAATACAAATGTTTCCAATGTACTAATTGTCTACTCTTGATTGTTGAGCCTACGTCTAGAGTAAATGTTTCCGATGTAATAATTGTCTACACTTGATTGTTGAGCCTACGTCTAGAGTAAATGTTCCCAATGTACTGTCTACACTTGATTGTTGAGCCTACGTCTAGAGTAAATGTTCCCAATGTACTGTCTACACTTGATTGTTGAGACTATGTTTAGAGTAAGTAGGTAGATAGTAACGAGTTTGAAGCCTGGACATAAGCTTTGGTCAGAACGATGTTATTTTATTGAATACTTAATGGGTGACTAACATTCAATGTGCGGTAAGATGAACACATTAGCTATGTAGTTTGAATGAGTCAGTGTTTAGACTGCTTTTAAAACAAAAAACTAAGAGACTAGAGACTTTCACTAATTTATCAGTGAACCAGGTAGAGATGTCATGGCACACACTATATAGAGAGAATTAGAGATCTCAATCCAGAGAGAAATGAAGCATTTTGAAAAAGGAATGTGTGTTTGTATTGTTTGTGAGTCGCTGTGAAAAAGTAAATAGTACCCATATACATGTGTGTTTGTATTGTTTTTGAGTTGCTGTGAATAAGTTAATAGTACCCGTGTACATGTGTGTTTGTATTGTTTTTGAGTTGCTTTGATTAAGTATGTGGTACGTGTGTGATGTGTGTGTGTGTGTGTAAGCGGCCTGTATATTTATTTTACTATGTGCTAGACGTTCTGTATTAGCTGTGCTGCGTAATTTTTTTTATGTTCAAAAGATTTCGGGCCCCAATTTTAAAATTAAAAAAACACTAGTTAACAATTACCTAGGCACAGTAAAAGGAACAATGTATGAGAACAACTTTTTAAATCACATAAATTATTTGCATAGAATCGGAAATAAAATTATACAATTTTGTTTCATTGTCTATTCAATGTTTCTCACTCTCTTCTATCAAGGCTAGGGAGATAAATCATTCCTAAAAAAATAAACATCGCAAATTCAAATTCTTCGTTGTCTTAAAAATTCCAAAAAGACTTTTCTTTAAAAGCTTAAAGTACCCATTTCAGACCTTGCGACCTATAGGGAAGATTATGAAAAGATTATCTGTACCTGTGGTCAACGGTTAACGAAGGTTTTATGTGGCCAACTCAACGTCCAACCGCCTTTATATTCTCCAACTAACGTAAGGTACCCATAACAAAAAAATCCCGAATTTCAAAATCAGTTACCACCGGGGATCAAACCCGAAACCCCTTGGATTGGTAACTAAGCGATATAGCACTCATCCACCACGCCCCAATGAAGTTCTTGAACTTTAGGATTAATTCAATTTAAATTTCTAGTGTAGTAGATTAGTTCAATTCAAATCTCTAGTGTAGTAGATTAGTCCAATTGAAATCTCTAGTGTAGTAGATTAGTTCAACTCAAATCTCTAGTGTAGTAGATTAGTCCAATTGAAATCTTTAGTGTAGTAGATTAGTTCAATTCAAATCTCTAGTGCAGAAGTTTAGTTCAATTCAAATCTCTAGTGCAGAAGTTTAGTTCAACTCAAATCTCTAGTGTAGTAGATTAGTTCAACTCAAATCTCTAGTGTAGTAGATTAGTCCAATTGAAATCTTTAGTGTAGTAGATTAGTTCAATTCAAATCTCTAGTGCAGAAGTTTAGTTCAATTCAAATCTCTAGTGCAGAAGTTTAGTTCAACTCAAATCTCTAGTGTAGTAGATTAGTTCAACTCAAATCTCTAGTGTAGTAGATTAGTCCAATTCAAATCTCTAGTGCAGAAGTTTAGTTCAATTCAAATCTCTAGTGCAGCGTAATTTTCTCGTTGATAAGTTTTCTTCTTAACTGTAAATCAATGTCATACCTGGCTCTGTCACCGTCAATCTCACACTAATGGTCATTAGGTTTTGAAATGGTCTAGGGCACTCCGCTCACCCGACTGGCTGCATTCCTAAACACTCCTGTCTGTCACAAAGTGACACGGGTTCAAGTCAGTTCAGTGGTGGCCACGGCACGCCAGTACAGCATATTGTGTTCAGTGGACACGGACGACTGAATCAAATAGTCTTTGTGATTGTGTCAGCATACATTAATCAATAAGTCATTCTTGTTCTTCTTGTGACACTTATCGGGGGAGTGGTGGTTAAACACTTGGATTCCGAACCTAGGGGTCCTGGGTTCAAATCTCAGTGAAGACTGGGAATTTTAGTTTCAAGATTTTTAGGGCGTTCCTGATTCCACCCCTCTAATGGGTACCTGACTTTAGTTGGGTAAAGTAAATGCGGTTGATCGTTGTGCTGGCCACATGACACCGTGCTCGTTAACCGGTGGAAACAAATGACTTTAACATCACCTGCCCAATAGATCACAAGGTCTGGGAACGTTACTTCTTGGGACACTTATCAATGTTGGAAAGTCATTTTTGTTCTTTACTTTTAATTCCACCCAATAGCTGCGCCCCTGACGAGAACAATGTGTGTGTCTGTACGCCTTTCAATTGACTTACACACAATGGAAGATAATTGTTAGAACTTTGTGTCATTTGAACTATAACAGATGGTAAAAGATTGGGCGTGGTAAGCACTAAGTCAGAAATATGGACTACTTTTGACTATCTGTTAGAAATGTGGACTACTTTTGACTATCATGTACACACTGATATGCTGATCTTTTGTTACAAGATAAACTGCTAAATCATGGTGAAGAAATCTTGACGTCTTTAAACTCTATTGATAGCCCAGTGGGTGCATATGTCCAATCGAATAATGTAGCAAGCCAACATAAGAATGAGATGTCTAACCATGGGCGTAGCCAGGATTTTTTTTTCGGGGGGGGGGGAGGGTTGGGGGGGGGGCGACCAAGAAAAAAATATTTATATGTATGTATGTGTGTGTGTTTACATAATCTTTATTACATCATTCTTTCGGAAGACGCTTATTGTGGCCTTGAATAGGTTCTTCCTGGAGTTTGTGGGAAAATTGTAGACCCCCCAACATTGTCAGCAAGGGGGTCTGGGGGAGCACTAGTAGCTCCTCCAGCGCGGGGCGGAGCCCCGCCGCCTAGCACTTTTTCTGATATTGAAAGCCAACAAAATTCATTTTCCTGCAATTAAAAAGTTTTATTTCAAAAACCTAATGTGCTATTCTTACTGACTTAGATCCTCCCGCGCCGTTCGGCGCATTTGCCGTCAAACTGTTTCCACAAAAATCTGTTACTGGTAATGTCTGAAGCCTCTTCCCACCTGCTCCGCCAAGTTGTACAAGGATGTCATCGCAACTCTTCTTATGCGTAATTCATTTTCATTTTGTCGGAGAACATGTCCTGCAAACCTCATGCGACGCTCTGTCACAATCTTACTAAGGGGTCGACTCCCAGTTCGGCATAGGAATTCCTTGATTTAGACCCGATCTCAATAACTGACTCCTAAAATCTGTCTTAGCCATCTTTGTTGAGCCACATTTAGTGTTTTTCAATTTCGGCAGATGACTATTCACTGCACTTTAATAATGGAGCCCCGCCACTGGTAGAAATATGTAACCTCTCTTGAATACGCTCTTGGAATTAAGTGACTATAGTTTGCTTTAGATTTTATATCGAAAAGGGAAGTTTTATCGTCAAAATCATCTGTTGGGTGTTTTAAACTAAAAATTCTCTGGAGTTATGTTGTTTTTTTAAATTCAAAACCCCATTTAGCTACGGTCATAGAATTTAGTAACTGTAGTTTGCTTTAGAATAATATTGAGGATAAAGGTTTTCTACCTCAAAACGTTCTGTAGGGGGATTTTAAACTCAAAACCCTCTGGAGGAGTTTTAAACTTTAAAAAAAGACATCTGTAGGAGAGGGATTTAAACTCAAAACCCTTTATTGTCTTGTCTTTGCTCAAATAATTTTAGTGTGTAATTTGCTTTTTTTTTTATATTGAAGAGGTATTTTTTAGCATCAAACCTCTCTGAAGGGAGGTTTAAACTCAAAACTCTTTTTAGCAACGCTCATAGCATTTTGAGTGTGTAATTTTCTTTTTTTTATATTGAAGAGGGGAGTTTAAACTCAAAACCCCTTTGAATACACTCATAACATGTTGGGTGTATAATTTACTTTGTTTTTATTATTAAAGAGGTATTTTTTACCTTCAAACCCCGCTGAAGGGGGGTTTAAACTCAAAACTGAGTCAGAATCCATCTAGCTACGCTCATAACATTTTGAGTGCGTAATTTGCGTTTTTTTATACAGGGTATTGAAGACCTATTTTTTAGCTTCAAATCCTACAGAAGAGAAGGTTTGGGTTAACTCAAAACCCCTTTGGCTACGCTCATAGAATTTTGAGTGTAATTTTCTTTTTTTATATTGAAGAGGGGGTTTATCGTAAATTTTGGAGGGGGTTTAAAAATCAAAATCTTCCTTAACTGTGCTCGTGAAATTTGGGGTTTGTAGTTTGTATTTTTTTGTTTTGTGTTATAGAAGAGTGGAATTTAACTGCGAAAACCCCTGGTATGGGGTTTAAAACTCAAACCCCACTGGTAGGGGGTTTAAAACTCGAACCCCCTTCCTGGTAAGGGGTTTTAAACTCGAACCCCCTTGGTAGTTTTTTTTAACTGGAACCCCTGGTAAGGAGTTTTAAACTCAAACACCCCCCCGTTAGGGGGTTTAAAACTCGAACCCCCCCCGGTAAGGGGTTTTAAACTCGAACCCCCATGGTAGGTTTTTTAAAACTCAAAAACCCCTAGTAGGGGGTTTTAAACTCAAAACTTCCTTTGCTGCGCTAGGGCAAGTGATAGTTTAGTCTTAAAATCTCACTTAAAATAAACAAAATCAAAGCTAAAAATCAGTCACTAAATTCCGATCCCCCCCCCCCCGCAGGGGGGATTTCATTTCGGGGGGGGGGCGGTTGGTACCTTACCCCCCCCCCCTGGCTACGCCCATGTGTCTAACAGACTAAATTTTAATGTCTTGTTTTTTTAGTGAAATAAATTTAAAAATAAAATTAAGTTTTAAAACTTGATGTCCAATCAATGGGTTATGCGTTTCTATAGTCAAACATGGATCACTGATGAAGAATTTTGTTTTCAAGTGCACGGCATAAGATGTCTGAGTGGACAGGTGTCACGTGATTGGAAATTTAGGACCTTTGAAACATCCTTGCTAATAATGGCAGTAACTGTAGAGGTCACAGTAACCAGACGTTCTATGATCTACACATTTTAAGATTGAAGAAATCGAATTACGTCATTGTTGTTTGGGGGGGGGGGGCAGTCTGGACGTATTCTACTTTGTGATCCAGAAAAGTTATGTCCCTTTCAGACTTTGTGAACTTTAGGGCAGATGATGTAAAGCTCATTTATTTCTATGGCCTACGGTTAACGAGGGTGTCATGTGGCCAGCACAACGACCAACCGCCTTTACTTTTCTAATGTCAATTACCCATTATATCTGATGGACATGATAAGAATACGAAATTTAAAATACCAATGTTCACAAGGATTCCAACCAGGGACCCCTCGGTTCGGAAGCTAAGCACCTTCACTGAGCCACCGCGCCTCCATGACCCAAAAAATTAGTAAAGTGGTTTAGAAAATGTTCATCATTTCCATACCACGTGACTGTTTGCGTCAAAGTGTCTTTAAAAAAACAAAATCCTGGCTGTCTGAATTAACCCAATCAGTCTACTTTCATTGTCAGATTCTAAAGGTTGAAAAAGATACTCATTTCTCTTCGTAGATATATAAACATTTTAAAATAAAGAAAATATTTAAACTTTAACAAAATATGTAAAATCAAAAAGATAGGAACTTTTATGTTTTCATTTTATTCTTTTTTTTTATATATAAAAACCTTTTGGCCCTTACATGATTCTTTTATGTATTACATTTCTGTCCGTCACGTGATGTCAATCATGTGTGTATGTGTGTGCTTGCAAAGAGACTCAATGTTAACACGTGTGTGGGTGTGGGGCAAATGTGTGGAAGCGAACAGCTCAAAATTTATGACATCAACATTAATGTGAAATATCTCCAAATATAGGTCAGTGTTGATGTCAATGCATTGCTTTAAAAGAGACCAAGATTGGAATGTCTGACGTCACTTCACGTGACACAACTCTGACACTGTCAAATGCTAAGCAGACATTCCTAACATGCAGTGAAACCGACAGAATAACAAAACGGAACAACTTGCACGTAGTCGATTTGTTAGTGCTTCTAGGCCTACAAGACCCGTAACTCTGTAAATATCAATATCCTTGAAATAGGATGTCATTATTTCCCCTGTCATGACTAATATAGGTCTACAATTATATTTGCATTAGTTGACGCAAGCTGTGTCAGAGGTCAAACATAGCTGGCTTATTGTTAAGCAACCATTCCAACAGTTTATTGAAGGATAAAAAGACCATTTGGTTTATCAGCAACATGACAAGACGTTAACAACATGACAAGACGTTAACAGCATGACAAGACGTTAACAGCATGACAAGACGTTAATAGCATGATAAGACGTTAACAACATGACAAGACGTTAACAACATGACAAGACGTTATCTTCTTCTTATCTTATCTTATCTTATATAATACAGACGTTACTTCAAAAAAGAAGATGATTACGTCCTACGCGTCATGCATTTAGTCATGCATATTTACCAATGACTTAAATTCTGCCAAGTCACTGGTTTTTCTGGCTAGCTCAGGCAACCCATTCCATGCTCTAATAGCACTAGGGAAGAAGGAGTATTTGTACAAATTTGTCCTAGCATATTGGACGAGGAATGTGCCTTTATTTTTGTGTCTTTCAGAGTATTTTATTAAATTTTGTTTTTGTATTTGAAGATTATGGTTCAGTGTTTTATGTATAATTGCTACTTTACTTTTGAGTCTTCTGTCCTGAAGGCTTTCTAAATTTAGTGATTTTACTAATGGTGTTACCCTAGTCAAATGTGAATATTCGTTTGTTATGAATCTCACTGCTCTATTTTGTGTTTGTTCCAGTTTCTTAATGTTTTCTTGAGTTGAGGGGTCCCACACGGTGGATGCATATTCTATTATTGGCCTAACCAAGGTTAAATAACATTTTAGTTTTATGTTCTTATTTGATTTATAGAAATTTCTTTTAATAAACCCTAATGCTTTGTTGGATTTTTTTATAGTTTCATCAATATGTGGATTCCATGACAGTTTTTCATTTATTATAACACCTAGGTATTTTGAGTTTTTAGTCTGTGTTACTGGTTTGCCATGAATAAGATAAGTGGAATTAATTTGTTTTAGTTTTTTTGTTACTCTTAACAACTGACATTTTTCTGGGTGGAAAGACATGCTCCAATTTGATTCCCATTTCTGTAATTCATCTAATTCTCTTTGTAAAATATCTGTGTCTTGTTTTGTTTTTATTGTTCTATATATTATGCAATCGTCTGCAAATAATCTGACTTTTGTTCCTGAACTAATGCAATTTGGTAAATCATTTATGTAAATTAAAAATAGTAGTGGACCCAAGACTGTTCCTTGAGGTACACCTGAGTTTACTGTTATTGGTGTTGATTTAGAGCCATTTATTATTACAGTTTGTTCTCTCCCTATCAGAAAATCTTTAATCCACTGATGCAGTGGACCATTAATGCCGAAATATTTTAATTTTTTAAGCAAACTATGGTGGTGAACTTTGTCAAAAGCCTTGGAAAAATCTAGTAAGATAGCATCTATTTGTTCACTATTATCTAAACCTTTTGAGAAATCATCAATTAGTCCTATTAGTTGTGTTTCACATGATCTATATTTCCTAAAGCCATGTTGGTATGGGGTGAGGACATTATGTTTGTCTAAGTGGTTTATGATGTTGCTACATATTATGTGTTCTAGTATTTTACATGTGATGCTGGTAAGTGATACTGGTCTGTAGTTTCCTGGATCAGATTTTTCTCCTTTTTTAAATAGGGGGGTGACATTAGCTTCTTTCCAGTCCTTTGGTACTCTGCCCTGGTTAAGCGATGCCTGAAAGAGTATTTTGAACACTGGGGCTAGCTCATTGCTTAGTTC
>JAZGLO010001115.1:720000-905000 GCA_036873155.1 Biomphalaria sudanica
GTAGTTAGAACTTACATTCTATTACCGTGACACTATTTTTTTTTGTTGCAATTTTTTTTTTTTTAAACTCTTTTTAAACTGAATCGCTCTTATTATCTTGTTCTTCTCTTGAACGATCTAGCTCTAAATAAAGAAATAGTTAACAAAATGCTTGCATTATATATTGGGATCTTCTTGGGAAAATCTGTCTTGAACATTAGTTCACTAATGGCTATACATAATAATGGCACTGCCACTGATACATATGTAGGCTTATGTCTCTTCTTCACAAAACAATTACATTGCAAACTTATCCAAGTGTCATTCACCAAAACGAACGGTCACGTGATAATATTGATAAAATACGAGGAAAAAAAACTATCACTTGTTAACCATTGTTGATTAAAATTAGATCATAATTTGTATCGACGAGATAGAGAAGCACGTGACTCTATGGTGTTTGTTTGTGATTGGTGGATGAGATCTTTTAGATAGATAGATAAACTCTGCTATGTCATTAGTTTTCTTGGTTGATTCAAGCAAACTGTTTCATTCTCTAATAGCACAACAGCAGAAAGAGAACTCGTAAGAATTTGTCCTACGGAGAGACACACTTTAGGTGACTGCTAGTGAACGCGCAATTGTGACGACATTAATTCAAAGGGAGACTGTAGGTTAGATATAGATAAACAGACAGTTAAGGCTAGGCTTTGATAGGAGCAACATCTTTTGCTATAGTGACTTATATAGTGATACCATTTGATCTACACCTGTTGATTTAATTAATGTAAAAGTCTTGTTCTGTAAGTCTGTTGATACGAACTCACGAGTAATGCTACGCGTACAGAAACAATCTTCTGATCAGCACACACTTTTACAGTCCCAGATTGAGCATCTGACACCTAGCACGCGGAATAAGGCCATCAACACATTCTTCATGTGCTCATTCTGTTCCATAATGCGCTAACTTCGAAAACAAGATCTTGGACCTTGTTGTCATTTTCTCTTCAAGGCTTCATTTGTCAAGCGGAAATACAACATTAATGTAAAGTAACAACTTGTTTTTTTATTTAATTTCTTCGCCTTCTGTTTCATGTATAGAAATTATGGATTCCGAAGCGAAAATTTAAATTTGAATGGTTTTTTGGTAACACAATTGAAGTCGTTGAAAACAGAATAAAATCTGATAACTCAGTTCGAATGTGAACAATTGAACTCGCTTCATTAATTGACAATTCGTGACCACGTGGTACTAGGTACAAGATAAAATGATTAATTCAAATAATAAACAATACTTAAAAATTGAAGCATAAAAAAAAGCAACACAAAATAAAAACTAGAGAGTACATTTCAACTTATCCAATTCAATAGCGATGTTGTCTCGCTGACTGTTGACTACTCGTAGGTTAAGCAGTCATCACTTAGCGTTAAAGAAAATGACTGCAGAACTATTTCGTGTTGAAAAGTCTACAATATATAACAAATGTAATTAACCGAATACAAGATTCAGTATTGAACTATGACAACACTGGATAGCCCTCGCTGTCTTCAATGCACTTCAACACGAGTTCAAATAACTTTGAAACAAAATCATCTGATGGTGACGAATGAATAAATATTTATAAATGTTCACTAATAAATGTTCACTAATAAATGTTCACAAATAAATGTTCACAAATAAATGTTCACAAATAAATGTTCACTTGTGTTTCTTTGTTTGACATGCTTCATTTGTTCCTTCAGAAGTGAAGATGATTACATCCTAGCCAACATCTCTCGCAGAACGGCGAGATGGCGGTGAGAAGGTTTCAAACCCAGGCCATAGAGACTATCACAGCCCAGAGCGCATACCACACCACCAGGCAGCCATCAAGACTCAGAGTTAGTGTCAGTGAACGTACATTAAATAAAAAGTTGAATACATTAGTTCTAAGGGTGAAATAGGTTTAGACATTCAGGTAAAAGTTCAAAGAATGTTCACTGTAAACACACACGCACACACACAGAAAACATCTCTACGATGATAAATTTATTTACAGTAGACTTAATCTTTCTTTCATTCCGTGTATTTGATACCTCAATCTCTGCCTTTTATTCCATTTACATAATGGTCGTGACATATAAAAAAAATACACTTGACAAAAAAGTTGAAAGATACAAAAATAAGTAAGTCAGATAAAATATGCATGTCAACAATATTCAGTACATTGTAGTTTCTAACTAATTCACGGGAATTAGTATCTAGGAAACACCACAATGGTTAGACTCAACATGGCGAGAATATAAATATGTCACAGCAGTCGCGGCGCTCAGATGCTGTGAGGGGGTGTTTAACTGCTCCGGATAACAAATATCTTGGGGGATATAGAAAATGTTAGAAATTTAGAAAGAAAAGAATATGTGCCCACATTGTACAGTCGTGTACAACCAATTCGTGAAGGCGATTTGTATATATCTTTTTTTAGAAAATAAATAAGCTAACGCTATTTTTTTTTTTAAAGTTAAATTTTGGAAAGGGGTGTTGTCTAAGGTCATACTAATAGCGGATCAGAACTGGTGACACCCTCCCTCACAACGCGTCTGCATCGCGGCATTGACTGAGATGTGTTCAAATCAGGGCATTGAAAGAGATGTGTTCAAATCAGGGCATTGAAAGAGATGTGTTCAAATCAGGGCATTGAAACTTAAATAGGTTTGAAACACGAAAAACAAAATAATCACCAAAAATCATTTCGTGAATTGTGATGTGTTAGAATATCTATTTGGATATCTATTTGGATATCTATTTGGATATCTATTTGGATATCTATTTGGATATCTATTTGGATATCTATTTGGATATCTATTTGGATATCTATTTGGATATCTAGATATCTATTTGGATATCTAGATATCTATTTGGATATCTATTTGGATATCTATTTGGATATCTATTTGGATATCTAGATATCTATTTGGATATCTATTTGGATATCTATTTGGATATCTATTTGGATATCTAGATATCTATTTGGATATCTATTTGGATATCTAGATATCTATTTGGATATCTATTTGGATATCTATTTGGATATCTTTTTGGATATTTATGTGAATATCTATTTGGATATCTATTTGCTAAATACAGTGTTTAATGAAAGTGTATATCTGTTGAATGCTGTACTTGGCTTAACGCAAACAAGATTTAACTGACTTCGATTACTTGATAACCATTGTTGTATTTTAGACACGAGTTCGATACATTCACGAGAAAGGAGTGAAGGTTACAATGACATACTTCATCAAACTGGTTGAATATTTAAACTACGTTCTTTGGACCAATGGGACGATGGTCTCTTGTCTTTATATCTTTATTTCTATAGAAGTCAACGTCCAAATCCATCTTGTTCAAGACCCGAAGACCAATTCTAACTATTTTTATTAAATGTCCATGGTTTATCAGTCTTAATGAGCTGAAGCGCTCCATGGTCATGGGCCACATTCTTATATGCTTGCAAGTCTTGGACGCTGACTGTAGAGCTAGAGAGGAGGATCCTAGCAATGGAATTGAGATGCTACTGAAAGATCCTAGGTATCACAAACAAAGACCTCATCACAAACGGAGAGATTAGAGACAGGGTTATTACAGTGATTGAACCCTACGATGACTTGCTAACTACTATAAAAACAAAACGCAAACCAAAACTCTATGACCATATTACAAGTGTCGGGGCAAAAAACATTCCTTCAGGGAACAGTACCAGGAAAAAGAAGAAGAGGCAGACACAGAAAGCGATGGGAAGACAACATAAAAGAATGGACGGGCCTGCCATTGAAAAAAGATCTATCCAAGGCAAAAGTCAGAGAGAAAGACGGTAGACAAACTTTGTGTGGTGCCCCAACGGTCCAACTAAGGGATAGGTGAAGGTGAATGAATTGTTACGAGATCTGCAACAATAACGCAATCTGTTCTAAGTACCATGCAAAGTTACTCTTAAAACTCGTTTAGTTCTGGAGCCTGCAGCATAATGATTCAATAATGAAATATTCATTGTTTACTCGCCTTAACAAAGAAATAAAATACTTTACAATGTTCTCTTCCACCAGAAGTCAATAGCTACATATGTTTTTAAAAGCTGGATCAGATTTTCTTTTCACTTGAATATGCATACATGTAACTTGTTATCCGGCAAACGTTCTCGAGATTTCTTCATTACGTTAATGTAGAACAACAGGATTGGAAAAAGAGAGACACGGTAGCATATTTTAAAAGTTCAGAAAGAAAAAAAAAATGTCCCGCGGACGTTTGGTTTGGGCTATTGACAGATGAAATGGTCAAGTTTAGGCATTAGCCTGCATGGCAGCCTGGACAGCGTCCTGGGTTTCCTTGTGACGTTTCACGCGTTCGTCTAGTTTCCTGCCTCTTGTGGCCAGGAGGAAGATGAGTTCTAGCATTTCAGCGACTGTCACCAGGCTGAAACCCATGAACAGGCCAATCTGACCTCCGATTGACCCTGTAGATTAAACAAAAAAACTACTTTAATGGTCGCCCATGAACGAAATGCAACAAGCAAAGTATAAAACATTCTTTGAAAAAAAACAGCAAAGCTTATCTAAAGAGGAAGAACTCGTCCTTAAAACTATATCAACCAATAATGTACAAACAAAATAATTAATTACCAATAATTTATTGATTAATTGAGTATTTTAGTTTATTGATTCATTTCTTGTTAGGTACAATAAATAATTGTTTAAGGTATCAACTTGATCGAAGAAATAATAATTATTTAAGGGGACTAAACCCAACAAATTTAGCCATATATGTGAATACTGAAGTATTAGTTTCCCTTGTTACAAAGATAATGAATTACCAGTAATTAGTTCTCTACTAATTGGTTACTTTTTAAATTTTTTTTTATTGATTCTTGTCTTGTCCATTTCATTGAATAATTGTGCGAAATTTATGCTTGAACCGAGATTGGGTGTGGGAGAAATAACGTGTACACACTATTTACCAGACAGACAGAGTGAGTTGATATAAGCTTTGTAAAAAAAAAGTGTAAAATAAAAATTGTTAAGTAAAAAAAAGGTTTTATTGTGTTACAGTGTATATTTAAGTTTTAAGGCTTTCTGATACTCTCCTGGTCTTGCGATTTATATATATATAGTTCGTCCATCATGTTTCAATGATGACCACTTTGTCATCTAGGGCTCTGAGGGCTTTGCACTGGGGTTTTATGCCTCCTCGTGTGGCTGGTGAGACCTATGTGAGCCCGGAATGTTCGGCTGCACACTGGGCAGGTTATTCCAGCTGGAGCTAGTGTCGCTTTTCTTCTCTGGCGTTTTTCTTCTGCCAGCGGGGTTCTCTTTTCCTCAGCAACCTGTGCGCCAGTTTTCGCAGCGCGACGCCATGATGCTCTGTCAAGTGCCTCTGTTTCCCAGGTGGCTGGGTCTATGCTGAACGCCTTAAGAGAAGCTTTGAGGGTGTCTCTGAAGCGCTTTCTTTGACCACCTTGCGAGCGCTTTCCTTCGCTTAGTTGGCCATACAAGAGTCGTTTATGGATGCGGTGGTCTTCCATTCTGCAGACATGTCCTGCCCATCGCAGCTGAGACTGCATCAGGGTTGTATGGATTGCAGACACGCTCTTCGAAGGATTTCAGTATCTGGTATTTTGTCTTGCCATTTGACATTCAGTATTTTTCTTAGACATGTCATGTGGAAGTGGTTCAGTTTTTTTTTTACATGTTTTCTGTACACTGTCCACGTTTCTGAGGTATAGAGCAATGTAGGGAGGATGAAGGCTCGATAGATCCCTAGCTTTGTATTTGCGATTTATATGGGTCTTGCATATTGACAAGAATACCATTCACGCTTTGATATAAGTGAGGAAAAAAAAAAGAATAAGTTGCTTAGTCTGAATTGGAACTCGAAACTCTATGATGGAGGGCCGACATGTTTTGCTACTGAACTTATCCAGTACTTATAAAAAAACAGAAGGTTTAATATGTCTATTGTTGGTTTAAACTTTATTTTTTAACGAACGATCCAATAATTTACATTGTTATGATCATTGTCACGGGTCGCCCGTAGCCGATTTAGTAGACCTATATTTCCATATAAATTAAAATTAATTAATAAAGAATAATGGTTATTTTAATTATTTAGTTTTTTTTTAAATTGATTAATGTGTTGTCATTGACAATGAATGGATGTGTACAATTTCCACTTGAGTTAGAATGGGAAGTAGGAGAAACATCGTGTAAAGATTTTAACCAGACAGACAGACAGACAGACGAAGAGCGTTGATAGAAGCTCAATATTAATTAACTCTAGGACATAAGTCGCTGGACTTCCGAACTGTTTAACTTTCAATATCGACAGAGACATTATTTTCAGATTGAACAGCAGCTGCAGTGGCGTAGCTAGGGTAGGGTCCTAATTCGAAAGCCCCCTTCCCCGGACCCAACTTGAGGGGGTACTCCAAACGAATGTCCGTAATTTTGTACATTAAATATTAAATATTATACTTTGCCATGTAATCTTGCTTATCATGTTTTTATATAATTTAGTGACACTGTTAACTCTTTCCGGCGGGGAGTTATATATTGTCAAGTTATATATTGTCAAGTTATATATTGTCAAGTTATATATTGTCAAGTTATATATTGTCAAGTTATATATTGTCAAGTTATATATTGTCAAGTTATATATTGTCAAGTTATATATTGTTCAGTTATATATTGTCAAGTTATATATTGTCAAGTTATATATTGTCAAGTTATATATTGTCAAGTTATATATTGTCAAGTTATATATTGTCAAGTTATATATTGTCAAGTTATATATTGTCAAGTTATATATTGTCAAGTTATATATTGTCAAGTTATATATTGTCAAGTTATATATTTATTAAGTACATTATCTCATGTCATGATGTCGAATGTCAAAATGCAGGGGGCCCCTAAAGAGGTCAATTCCCCTGGGTCCCAATATGCCTAGCTACGTCAAGAGGGAAGCTAAAGGCTGCACTGAACCTTGTTTCGTGCACTCCTCTCTTCCAGGGTCAGTTTTAAAATGTCCAGTTAGTGGTCATAATAAAAGTCTATTGATACATAGTTTCTAGTGAAGCTTTTCTTCAACGCTTGCTTCGATTAACTATTAAAACAAAAATAAATGTTAATTTTATGTAAGCTTCAGCTGCCTGTTAACTATTCATAGTTTTACTGATTTGTTTTACATAATCTATTTTAAACGCATTGGTGGATGAATTACGGTACGAGAGCCTATTCCTGTCCAGTGATAGGTTCCAACTGGCCTTTGACATATTTTAAAATGATTATTAAATAAACTATTGCACTCACACTGTAAAAATTCAAGTGTTTGATACTAGTTACAATTGGTGTCAAAATCTAGAGTTTTATATGCTATACGCAAATGGTTGCACCAGAAGACGAAACGCGCAGAAGAGTGAAGTAAATACAGTTTAGATAATTAAATATGTAGGTCGCAGCTGGGGCTGCGTATCCATGGGATATACTGCATTCTTCATTAATCTTCGGACTCGAAGACAAGACTTATTATTATTATCAAATTTTTATTTTTTAAAAGTTAGTACATGACTTTTGTTCTAATTTATTGACTAACTATAATAACCAAGGTTTTGTTCTTTCTGGGTTTTTTGTCAGGCTTAGATTTTAGTTGTAGTTTCTTTATGACTCACCTAGTAATCCTTCAGCTGAATAAATAGCCACCTGCCTCATAGTGCTGACGATTGGGTCCGAGTAATACAGGTGAATGTACGCCACGTTCTGATTCAGGGTTCTATGCATCAACATACAGCAAATTATTAGACAATATTAGATATTACTAGGAGGACATTTTTAAAAAAAGTAAAAAAAAAAAAATTACAAAGAGAGTTTGTGTTATCACACAAACTCAGAGGCGGCCTCCGTCAAATTCGCAAATGGACCAGGAATATTCACACCAAAATATATAAACATAAACTTTTGAATTGATTTGGAACGAGCCCCCTTTATAACCTCATAATCTCAAACCCACAGAAAGAAATTGCTTTTGGATCATGAATTTTAGTATCCCATTTACTTTTACAAACCCTCCAGCCCACAACAAAGGTAGTCTTACGGATTAAATCTCTAACTTTTTTTTCTAGATTCTCCATTCTATATTGAAATAATTGGAACTCACCCTTCCCTTTCCCCATACTACATTTAATTTATTTTGAGATTGGGTCCTCTAAAAAAGGACACATCAAATTAATAGTTTTAGAAAAAGTTAAAAAAAGCAAGTTTCACGCCAAAATGTTTATATTGAAATTTACGCAAAAAGAGTTTTAACAGGGCTTAAAACGAAAGGAGATTTAATTTTTTACTTTTAAATATATCGGCTTAAAAAAAAAGAAAAACACATTGAATAAATATATTTAAAAAATTAATAAGAATTGTACTAATGACACAATCCTATAGTAAAACACAAATTACAAGGCACAACAATACTTTACCCTAACCTGTTATATCCTGGTAGATCTACATTCAGATGTTCTATTTATAGGGGGGGGGTTCATATCAACAGTAAACCAATATTGAACATCTCTATTACTATTGATCTCTGAGATGCTGTTCACCTACCTGTTATTTTGTACCTGTATATCTTTGAAATACTTTGTGGCCCTAAACTTGGTTGTAGTGACCGCGGCTTTATATGTTGATTGCACACATGGTAGTGGACATTGGCATTTGGTCCTATTGCTTCCTCCGTAGTATAGCCCTGAAAGTAGATGGTGCTAGGAAAGTAGATGGTGCTTGGAAAGTAGATGGTGCTAGGAAAGTAGATGGTGCTAGGAAAGTAGATGGTGCTGGGTAAGTAAATGGTGCTTGGAAAGTAGATGGTGCTTGGAAAGTAGATAGTGCTAGGAAAGTAGATGGTGCTGGGTAAGTAAATGGTGCTTGGAAAGTAGATGGTGCTTGGAAAGTAGATGGTGCTTGGAAAGTAGATGGTGCTAGGAAAGTAGATGGTGCTGGGTAAGTAAATGGTGCTTGGAAAGTAGATGGTGCTTGGAAAGTAGATGGTGCTTGGAAAGTAGATGGTGCTGGGTAAGTAAATGGTGCTTGGAAAGTAGATGGTGCTTGGAAAGTAGATAGTGCTAGGAAAGTAGATGGTGCTGGGTAAGTAAATGGTGCTTGGAAAGTAGATGGTGCTTGGAAAGTAGATGGTGCTAGGAAAGTAGATGGTGCTAGGAAAGTAGATGGTGCTGGGTAAGTAAATGGTGCTTGGAAAGTAGATGGTGCTTGGAAAGTAGATGGTGCTTGGAAAGTAGATGGTGCTAGGAAAGTAGATGGTGCTGGGTAAGTAAATGGTGCTTGGAAAGTAGATGGTGCTTGGAAAGTAGATGGTGCTAGGAAAGTAGATGTTGCTTGGAAAGTAGATGGTGCTTGGAAAGTAGATAGTGCTAGGAAAGTAGATGGTGCTAGGAAAGTAGATGGTGCTTGGAAAGTAGATGGTGCTAGGAAAGTAGATGGTGCTAGGAAAGTAGATGGTGCTTCGAAAGTAGATGGTGCAAGGAAAGTAGATGGTGCTAGGAAAGTAGATGGTGTTAGGAAAGTAGATGGTGCTAGGAAAGTAGATGGTTCTAGGAAAGTAGATGGTGCTAGGAAAGTAGATGGTGCTAGGAAAGTAGATGATGTTAGGAAAGTAGATGGTGTTAGGAAAGTAGATGGTGCTAGGAAAGTAGATGGTGCTAGGAAAGTAGATGGTGCTAGGAAAGTAGATGGTTCTAGGAAAGTAGATGGTGCTAGGAAAGTAGATGGTGCTAGGAAAGTAGATGGTGTTAGGAAAGTAGATGGTGCTAGGAAAGTAGATGGTTCTAGAAAAGTAGATGGTTCTAGGAAAGTAGATGGTGCTAGGAAAGTAGATGGTTCTAGGAAAGTAGATGGTGCTAGGAAAGTAGATGGTGCTAGGAAAGTAGATGGTGCTAGGAAAGTAGATGGTGCTCGATACACTCTATCTTTTATTACTATGATTTTGGACTAAGTGTAACAATAGAACCGGATGGTAAGTACGCCTCAGTATTTTCAGAGGTCCAATGACCAACTGACCAATGCACTGCCAGGATGTCTCGTTTAGGCAAAGAGATAACAGAATTCTTTACAAAACAGAACAAAACAACAAAAAAAAGATTCTTTAAGTAAAAGTAAAAAAAAGATAAAACAAAAAAACTATGTACGCATAATTAAATGTAATTTCAACACTAGATACACTAAACTTCACATGAAGCTTGAAACATTGTGACTGATTACTTTCATTTTGTTTCCTTGAATGTACATTCACTATAAAATTAGAAACTCCAATAGGCAGAATATAGATATTCAGAATGTTCTATTAGAAAGATCCCTACTATTTTTTAACTCCAATAGCTATTTTTAGTTCTATTAAAAATTACTGTTCTTTCTCGGAATGTAAACATGTCGCTAGATGTTATTACAATTAAACAACCTTGATCTTGACACTCATTATTACGTGACACTAAGCTAGCGCATTTTTTAAAAACTAAAAACTGATAGTCTGGAACTCTGTATGAGACAGTTTTGGTTATCTGTTGAATAGTAAAATACACCAACATTTTAACCTTTTTAGTCAGAACGTTTTACAACAGACATTTTAAAATTTAGACCGCATGCGAATTTCTCAAACGAATATGTTTAGAGACTAGTACAAAATTTTATTCTTTGGCCTTTTTTTTATTAACGCATTTCCTTTTAACTTTGTGTGTGTTTGTGTAGAATAGTTTATATGATGAAAGGGAGATTACCAAACATTTATTTATAGAGAATTTATGAAATCAAATTAATCCCACTAGCCTCTCTTTGTTTACATTATAGTAGTAGTTAATCTTATTAATTCTGCTACTAATTTGTATATTAACAAAAAAAATTAAGTTGTTCTTCAGTCGTGTAGCAGTAGTCTGATTCTTTTAACATGTATTGGTATTATTTTTTGCCACATGTGGAAAAGCCTGGAAATTTTATTGAACACTGTCAATGTTAAAAATAAGTATTTTATTTGGTAGACTATTCTATACGCAGGTTACGCCATTTAGCTAGATATTTGTGGAGTAGCCTCCATTTTAAAAATTCCTCATATGCAGATGACTTACTTTGAGCTTTCTCATAACAGCTTGCCAGGTGGGATACTTCACACGTAGTTTCATTTCCTGGGTATAAAAAAAATGTGTTGAATCAAATAGGTCAAATTTCATTTGTTGAAAATAAAGGGACTAGATTGACTATTATTTTGGGTCCCATTGGGGTATGATGCTGCAATAAGGCCTCGCCACCAGACTCTGTTGTGGACTGTTCGCCTCGGGGTCATGTCCATCCTGCCGTCTCTGCTTCTTGGTCTACCTAGATCCTCCATGCTTGCTAGATTAGGCAAACCAACGCTAGCGGACAACGGCTTTGACTGTAGAAGGCACTAAAAAATATGCAGATCGCAACTGGTCTGCGTAGTCGAGTGTAACACTGCACTCAAGTATAATATTCGAAATCAAAGACATTGCCATTGCATTTCAATGAATAAGTACTTTTACGTTTTACATAGATGTAAAAAGTACTTATTTATCTAACATTACATAGACGTTAAAATGAGCAAAAAGTATATGGATGTAAAATTACTTTCTAACTGAAAGTATATGGATAAAAAAGTACACATTAACTAAAAGTGCATGGGTGTTAAATGAGCTAAAATACCTAAATGTAGAAAGTGTCTGTTAACCGAAAAAAGTACCTGCTAGCTAAAAGTGCATTGCTGTAAAGTGTCTATTTAGTAAAAGTACTTAAATGTAGAAAGAGTCTATTAACTTAAAGTAAATGTAAAAAAAAATAACCTAGTAACTATAATTACATGGATGTAAAATGTACTCATTTACTAAAAGTACCTGGATAAAGAAAGTAACTATTGTTTTTAAAAAAGTACCTAGATGAAGAAAGTGACAATTGTTTTTAAAAAAGTACCTGGATGAAGAAAGTGACTATTGTTAAAAAAAAGTACCTGGATGGAGAAAGTGACTATTGTTAAAAAAAAGTACCTGGATGAAGAAAGTGACTATTGTTAAAAAAAAGTACCTGAATGGAGAAAGTGACTATTGTTAAAAAAAAGTACCTGGATGAAGAAAGTGACTATTGTTAAAAAAAAGTACCTGGATGAAGAAAGTGACTATTGTTAAAAAAAAGTACCTGAATGGAGAAAGTGACTATTGTTAAAAAAAAGTACCTGGATGAAGAAAGTGACTATTGTTAAAAAAAAGTACCTGGATGGAGAAAGTGACTATTGTTAAAAAAAAGTACCTGGATGAAGAAAGTGACTATTGTTAAAAACAAGTACCTGGATGAAGAAAGTGACTATTGTTAAAAAAAAGTACCTAGATGAAGAAAGTGACTATTGTTAAAAAAAAAGTACCTGGATGAAGAAAGTGACTATTGTTAAAAAAAAGTACCTGGATGAAGAAAGTGACTATTGTTAAAAAAAAGTACCTGGATGGAGAAAGTGACTATTGTTAAAAAAAAGTACCTGGATGAAGAAAGTGACTATTGTTAAAAAAAAGTACCTGGATGAAGAAAGTGACTATTGTTAAAAAAAAGTACCTGGATGAAGAAAGTGACTATTGTTAAAAAAAAGTACCTAGATGAAGAAAGTGACTATTGTTAAAAAAAAGTACCTGGATGAAGAAAGTGACTATTGTTAAAAAAAAGTACCTGGATGAAGAAAGTGACTATTGTTAAAAAAAAGTACCTAGATGAAGAAAGTGACTATTGTTAAAAAAAAGTACCTGGATAAAGAAAGTGACTATTGTTTAAAAAAAAGTACCTGGATGAAGAAAGTGACTATTGTTAAAAAAAAGTACCTGGATGAAGAAAGTGACTATTGTTAAAAAAGTACCTAGATGAAGAAAGTGACTATTGTTAAAAAAAAGTACCTGGATGAAGAAAGTGACTATTGTTAAAAAAAAGTACCTGGATGGAGAAAGTGACTATTGTTAAAAAAAAGTACCTAGATGAAGAAAGTGACTATTGTTAAAAAAAAGTACCTGGATGAAGAAAGTGACTATTGTTAAAAAAAAGTACCTGGATGAAGAAAGTGACTATTGTTAAAAAAAAGTACCTAGATGAAGAGAGTGACTATTTTAAAAAAAAAGTACCTGGATGAAGAAAGTGACTATTGTTAAAAAAAAGTACCTGGATGGAGAAAGTGACTATTGTTTTTTAAAAAGTACCTGGATGAAGAAAGTGACTATTGTTTTTAAAAAAGTACCTGGATGAAGAAAGTGCTTGCATCCCTCACACGTGTCTACCACAAAATTAATAAAGCACTCCGTCTCGCAAGCCTCCTTCGTGTAGTGACGAAACCGTTTTAAGGGGCTGTCAAATGAATTGGAGCGTGTGTCCACACAGATGCTGCCTCCAAAGGCCTTGAAAGGCGGTGGCAGACCTTCTTTCTGTACAGGCACCAAATTAAAATAGTGTGTAATGTTTAGAGTAGATGACAAGAAGTGTACAGTGTAATGTAGAGGAATAGTTGGCGCAATTACGTATACAATTGACAACAGATTGGATCTCAATATTGTGTGATTATCAAATCAAAGATGAATTGAGAACATTTTAATGTCGAAAAATTTGGTAACAAATGCATTGTCTTATTCTGGTGCAAATCTCAAACGAATTATAATTTTAACAAGGTTACAAAGAGAGTTTGTGTTATCACACAAACTCATAGCGGCCCCGGTCGGAGTCGGATCCCTGTCGGATCCGCCTATTCGCAAGGAATATTCAAGATGTGATTTAATTTTGATGGTTAAAAGTAATGATGTCCCCTCCCATCCCCCGTCGTCCTGCGGGAGGTTTGGACTAGGAAGTAAACTATCTTCAACTCTGAAGGAACAACCAAAACATGTAAAAGAAACAAACAAACAACCCGGGACCGTCGAGATAATCAGTTTAGCACGCTAACCGAAAGACAAGGCATTGCTCTTAACTTAATAACAAACTGGTTACAAACGAATAGCCTATTATTGATAAAGAGATATATTACACATTACGGCATTGCATCCACCGGATATGTACAATATGTCCGACGAGCGATTTTAGATAATCTTTCAGCATTGATTTGTAATTGAAAAAAGAAAGAAGTTAAAAAAACAGATATATCGTGCTTGTACTTCTATGTCTCAGCACAGTTATCAACAGAGCTATTGGCATTTTCAATTAAATGGAACTAGAATGAGGATACAGATCTACATCTTATCTTATCTTATGCAATACATAAACTAAACTTCTGATTTAGCAATCTTAAGATCTGTATCTACTAGATCTAGATCTATAATATAAATTTGGAATAAATTATATATAATTTAGAATAGATTTATGCCCCAAAAAATCCTAGATAATCTTTCAATAGACTAAATGCAACATTAAATTGAAAAATAGTAGATTAGTTTGAGTATATACATTGCAATATTGATCTAGACATTTGGAAATCAAAATCTACTTTTTAAGTCTAGAAATTGAATTTCTATATCTTGATTTAGTCTATATCAGCCTAATCTAGACCTAGAAATTCTAGATCTAGACTCTACAAAGATTTTAATTAGAATATAAATCCAGATCTAGTTAAAAAAAGCTAGATATACTGTAAAAAAAACAAAACTAGATCTAGTTTAAAAAATCTAGAATAGATCTAAATCTAGCTATTGTCTTTTTAAAATACGAGTCATGATAACGAGGTTTAATAAACATTACTATACCGAGTTGTTTTAGCATTTCATTTGAAGAATTTATTCCATATGACGTCAAAAGGAAAAAAATTCCATTACGTCACACGGCCTACTTAGACTAAAGTATGTATCAACAATACGAGAAGGATATCGAAAGTCTCAGTATAAAATGTCCATTTAAAAAAATGTGCGTGATATTTACATACAAAGTGCATTCTTAGCCTTAATAAACAAACATAAAAGTTTTCTTTTAATTTTAGCAGCTAGTTGACCAGAAAAAGACACCTGTAACTATTATTTATGTTTGTTGTAAACATTTCTAGTACATTTTATAAATATATTTGACTTAGTGATACTGGAAATACACAAAGGCCTGCAATTCTTTGTTAGCATATTGTAACATTGCCTCCCTTGCATTTACGTACTTGTTTTAGAATTGGTGTATTTTTATGAAAAAATCGCTTGCATAATTAATTTTATAAATTAAATGGTTTGCTTTTAGAAAACCAAAAGTAGCCGTTGCACCTAAACTTTTCAAGCCGCATTTAATGGTGAAATAATATTTTTCATATCTCTTCTACTTTTCGAGATCTGAGTGTGACAGACGGACAGATGGACATTTTGCACAAACCTAATAGCGGCGTTTTCCCCTTACGGGGGACGCTAAAAAAGGCATGAAGGATAAGGGGAGGTAAGTGATAAAGAAATAGAATGAGGGCGAGGGGAAAACAGTGAATAGACTGAGAAAAGAGAAGAAAGAGAAAAGAGAAGAAAGAGAAAAGAGAAGAAAGAGAAAAGAGAAAGATTAAGGAAAGGATAAAGAGTGAGAATGAGAGAAAGATAAAAAGTAAAGCAGAGAGAGAAAGATAAAATAATGTTAAAAAATAACAATACAAGTGGAATTACAGCTAAAAAAAATGGAATGACTGTCGGAGAAAAAGATTATTGCTAATTGTTACGATTGGTGTACACAGTTGGCGACACAATCAAACATGATGTCAAAATGTCACATTGAAGCACAATCAATGATCGTAACTGCCAAGGATCTTGAAATCGTCTTTATAAGATGATTGTATAGAAGTAGCTAGCTCTAGTTGATAATACGATTATTCAGAATGTTGCCATTTGATAAGAGGATCATCTAGAAGTTGCCAAATCGCTAAGTCGATCTAAGTATGTTACTATATTCAATGAAGAAACTTCTCTTCTTATCTTATCTTATATCTTATATAATACAGACGTTACTTCAAAAAAGAAGATGATTACGTCCTACGCGTCATGCATTTAGTCATGCATATTAACCAATGACTTAAATTCTGCCAAGTCACTGGTTTTCCTGGCTAGCTTAGGCAACCCATTCCATGCTCTAATAGCACTAGGGAAGAAGGAGTATTGGTACAAATTTGTCATAGCATATGGGACATATTTGTCTAAAACAAATGCTTTAATTCAAAACTTGGAAAAGCTATTCACAAATAATAACAATGGTTAAATGTACTTGAATAGAACAGACTAAATATAATTCTGCTAAATAAATGATCTACACAATAATGTAAAATATACGTCTGAAGTCTAACACGTTCCGTACGACACTGACCAAAAATTCTAGAATCTTTTCCCCGGGTATAGCGTTGTCACGTGTCTAACATCCCCTCGTTGCAATGCCAACCAATAAATGCAGCTCAATGTACAATAATTAATATTTCAAAACCAATCACATTTATTCTAACACATGGGCCTGCCGCGTGATGGAATTCCCCGAGCTAACTAGTTCTGGCTGGTAACCTTGGGCGGCTGTGTACGTGATACTAATATTTTCAAATGCATAAGCGCACAAACCCGATATTATTAAATTGATATATTTTGTATTAACTATAATACTAATAAGACACTGAACTCATTATCTGAGTAATCATAATTTGTGTAGTCAGGTCCGTATTGTGCAATGTGTGCATTGCACGCAGGTGGCCGACTTTAGAGGGCGGCCAAATCATTATTCCAAGGTTATTTTAAAAAATGTAGTTAAATAAAAAAAAAAATTACTTAAATATTTTATATAAATTCAAATTATTCAATTATCTTTTGAAAATATAAACGACATTCGCACATAAGAAACTATTTTGAAAACTAGAACAAAAAAATAGAACAGCGTACGAGGGATTCCCACGGGTTTTCCCATAGCTTCATATTTATTTTTGGCCTTGAATATTCGCGGGTGGTTGTTTGTAATATTTGTTTTGATTCGAATAGCCCGCACTGTAAGTAGATATATTACCGGTAATTACAAAGTCAATTTTAAAAACATTTTCACTGGGGGTTGGGGCGCTAGTTCATCTCATATGGAGGGGCGAGTGCGCAACTTCCTGACAAAAGGGGTGATATGGAGTGTGTGTTTCCTAAGAGGCAGTCAGAAGAGATTAAGCGATTGATTGGTGGTTATGCAGTGACAATGATGAAATTAGCGAACCTGGTACAAACGTGAGACGATCTTAAGACTTTATTTTGTTGTGAGCTAGATTTTGTTTAAATCTCAGTTTATTTCATTACTATTAGATCTATATTTCATCTCAAGTTAAATCTAGAATAATAACAATTATATTGAGTTTTTTGTTCTCAAAGAAATTTTTCAAGTTATTTAAAGTTAATTTATTTAAACAAATATATAACGCCTACATCGGCTCATTTGTACTAGCTATTTGGAGCTACAAGCCAACAACCGACCAACAACAGGTGGTGGAGGGCGGCTAAAAAATGTTTAGAACCCTTGACGACTTAAGCGAAACCTGCCGTACCTTCAATTCTAATTATTTACTTTGTATTGAACTCAAGAAAAATATCCAGCTCTGAGTTGCTTCATTAGTTGAATACATTTTTAGGCAACTCTGAATCCGTGTATGTCAGATGATTGTGGATACAATGCACATCTCTTTAAAAGACAGTCGTGATAATTTTGCTTTATCTTAAAATAACAAAGAAGTTAACATGTCCACTTCTATACCATATACTTTTTTTGAGCTGTCAAAGTTATCGATATATTGCATAAATAGATCATGATCATTTTCATTGTACTTTAGGCCTACCTGTTGCAGCTCATCAATTACAATCGTCGCAAATACAGAAGCATAAGCGAGTAATCAGAACGAGATCAGTTTTTAATGTTTTATCACATAGAACCAAAATGTCAGTTTTCTGAAGGCAGGTAAATCTGAACTTGATTATAGTGCATGGTTCATTGTTGTATTGGAGGGATACAACAACGATACGACTATGAAAGGAAACAATAGAATGATCTTCAAAAACAAATGGATTTAAATCAAAGGTCTTTTTGAAACAGTGTCTAGCTCAGTCTTAATGGAATTTTATCTGAAAAAAAAGGGGGCGGTATTTTTAATTTCGCACGCAGGCGGCCACACCCCTCGCGACGGCCCTGTGTGTAGTGATAGCATTGTTCATTTTTCACATTTGTACTTTCTACCCTGTTATGATTAAACTTCTATAAAATTTTCGTTTAAAATCTGAGAATGTTACATCTGGTATAGAATTTTAGGAGAATGTATGCTCTTATTATATAACACAAATGCAAGTTTATAAAACCAAAAATTAATTTCATTTAAGGGGTCATATCAACGATAGTATCGTTAATTAGGAGAAGAGAGGCACACAAAGGCAAAGTTTGTTCTACTTATTTGCCTTCAACTATTTTTTCGTGGTTTATAATCAAAGGGATTTAACTGCATTAATAATATTAAGTGAGAACATTGATTGGTTGCTTCCCTTGTGTTGCAAGGCTATTGGTGTAATAAAACCATAAATTACTTTTTACTAAAAGGAAAATATGTTAATTAAAAAAAAAATTAATAAAAAAAAAACTGCGACTTATTGCCCATTTGCTATAATATGCAATCTAATGAGTGAACTATACATGGACCAAATTAAGTTGTTAAAAATATCAACGTTGATTGGTTGCTTCCCTTGTGTTGCAAGGCTATTGGTGTAATAAAACCATAGATTACTTTTTACTAAAAGGAAAATATGTTAATTACAAAAAAAAAATATTAATAATAAAAAAAAAACGGGAGTGGATTCAAACATACCACATTCTTGCTGATCTCCACTTCCACTGTAGTACCAAACTCAACAAGTACACCACTGGACAAGGGCAGAGGCTCTTCTTCTGGCTCGTGTAAAACTAGCTGTAAATGTGTAATGTCAGAAGTACAATTAAATAAAAATAGATATCATGTGATGGTTCCACAAGATTTGTACCAGAAAGAAAGACAGAGTGAGTTCATGTACGCTCTGTAAAAAATGTACAGTGAATTGAATCTCAGAACACGGGATGCTAAACTATTTTCGTTAGTGTCTTTCTAGACCTTTCTACATTTTTGAAATATATTCCAAATCGTCTATTTTGTCCACAATGTAATGCGGTCGTTTTGGTTCTGGTAACCAGTTAATTCAATAACCTGGATACATGTGTGTAGTAGGATTTGTTTCGGTGATTAAAGATTTGGTCTGTATAAGCGGCTTGACCGTTCAACCGGTGGTCCAATTAACTTGATTCGACTGTAGTTGCCTGGAGCTACGAACAATTGCATCATTTTACATGTCTCTTGCTTCTAAGCTCCACCCCTTAGCTACAAAACTATTGTATTATTCTGAAGTCTCTAGCCTCTATTCTCATCCCTTGAGCTACAAACCATTGCACCACTTTTTTAATATATGCTGTGTGCTGCGAATCCAGAGAATATGCACCATCACCAGCATCAGTCTCTTTAACACCATTGCGAACCAGAGACCTGAAGAACTACCGTCACCACCATGGACAAAAATCCAGGTATTCCTTAATATCTGGTTCATGAAGGTTCTTATGGTCCACTAGCCAGACAAAATTAAAAATGAGGAACTAAAACTTAGAACAAAGAAGCAGCACACTGAAGAAGAACTCCCTCAGTGACGCTGGCTAGAGCACACCCTTGGCAAATTGACATCTACTATTACAAGACATGACCTAACCTTGAACCCCCCAAGGAAGGAGGAAGAGGGGAGGCCCCAGAAATACATGGCGCCAACATTTGGATGTATATGCCAAGAAGATAGGCAAGAACTGGGAAATTCCAGAGATTTGCCCAGAACCGAGACGCCTGAAGAAAGAAGGTTGGTGGCCTATGCCCCGAACATAAATAAGTGAACTATGCGTTAATTGTAATAGCATAGAGTCTTATAAAGAACTAAATAGTAGAAACAAAAGAAAAGTTGCAATGACTAAATACAAAGAGCAGCAACACTGGACAAAATACTTAACTACAGAACTGTCTGCTACATTATTACCTTGAATCCGTCTAGATGCCAGAGCCTATGTGGCACCTCTTCAGATGGGACATCTATATAAAACGTCAGCCCCCTCATGGCGTTGGCCACGGATGGTGCCCCACTGATATCTTCGTGCTCTGTAGAGTTATCTTGACTATAAAAAAAAAAAGAAATAGATTTAAGAAGGGATAAATGTATGTACATTCTTAACAGCTGTGACATAACCAGTTCTCTGACATTAACTAGTGTAGCCCCTTCCTCCTTAATGTGCAGCAGCAACATACACACATAATTGCAAGTTTTGTAGTCTCCGTGCATGTACAGCACAGGTAAAATTCACTTATGTTAAGAAGGGTGTAAGGGGCCGACATTGTGAGAAAAGATCGATTTAGTTTGACATTGTAGCTGAGCGTATTTTGTTTGAAGACATGATTCGTAAAGTCAGTGAAGAGAAATTCAACATTTTGGTGTCAAAGTCTCGAATCAAATTGAAGAGGACATATTGAATCGATCCTGTTTCAGACTCCTTAAAAACAAAAATAGCGTGGTCGAGAGGCTAAGTGCGCTTGAGCTTGGCTTGACTTGGCTACCTATAAAGGGGGCTCGAGGCTCGACACCTGACTCGGGCAGAGTTGTGTTTACTGAGCGCCTGAAGGCAGCACGGAAAAACCTACTCCTGGATACCCCCCCTCCCCACCAGATTGGACCAAAGCGTTCTGAGCATGCTATAAGCATGAAAGTAGCGCTATACAAAAGCTATAATTTATTTATTTGATTTATACTCAGTATGGCTTTATCACTACAAATATTTTATCAATATAAAGAAAAAGACCACCATCCCTACCCATGGTCAAGACGTATGCCCTTCTAGAGAGTCTCTCCTCAGATTTTGAGATACGCCGCTGCAACGTTAGAGGGTGGGCTCGTTTGTAAGGCGTCTTCCAGAAACAGTCAATGTTTATTTTCTTGGTAACCTAGAGTAGTTTTATTCTAATTGTTCCAAAGAACTGCAGACATACCACAGTCGCCTTAAATGGTTTTAAATCCTATTCATTAGCTCTTCGCCAGACCCATGATCCAGCCGAATAAAAAGAACTAAAGATGTCAAGTCTTGACATTATTTTACACTCAGTTTGGCCTGTCCACACACCTTTCTGCCTAGAAAAAAAAATTCTTTGTATACATACATGGACTTAGCTAACTTCCTGACGTCCACGCTGGCGCAGACGCCCATAGAGGTCAGCCGGAAGTTTGTGCATGGACAATTTTTCCAAAAGTAGTCCCCCCAGGAGCAGTACAGTTGGTTTCTTGGGTTTTTCAATATCTCCAAAAACTGCTGTATCGCCTCAGGAATGGTCTCACTGGTATTGATGCTGTCATTCTTGGGTGGACTGTGGAAGGACACAGATAACTAGGTTGTGTTTGTGTTTTGGGTTTGTATTTGTAAAACATACTTAAAAACAATTGAACAAAGCACTAACAAGGTTACAAAGACAGTTTGTGTGGAATCACAAACTCATAATCGGCCCTCGAAGTAGTGGCGTAGCAATATGCTAATGGGCCCGGGTTCGAGAGTATGATGGTGGGCCCCCTCCACTAGATGGGTATATGAAAAAGAAACCCAGTCATCATGTATGCATCAGCAGTTTATTAAAAAAGTCATTCTTTGATGGTAATGCCAAGTAAAATGCCAAGTAAAATTATATGAGAATTTGATACCCTTTGTTTAGTCATGGGCCTGGGTTCATTGAACCCCTTCGCGCCATGAAATTTTTCCACTCAGCTAGTTAAAAAGGCAGGTTTCAATATTTTCAGCATGAATTCTGAAGATACGAACTACAAACTATCAACAACCACAACGTTACATCTGTTACAACGTTACAGTAGTTACGCTAAGGTTGTCAGTTGTAGTCAAACTGGATTTCCATTTGATTTAATCAATAAAAATTATCTTATCTTATCTTATCTACAAAGTTACCTCCGTTACAACGTTACCAAAGCGTAACCTCCATTAATACAAAATAAAAAGAGAGACGTGTGTGCTGAAAGTGTTACCGATATTATTGTATTGTTAGGACGCCGATACCATAGGGCATGGAGACATTAATGTTATTATAGTTATTTCATCAATATACATATGTATTCAATTCACTAATTGCTAGGACGATAAGGTTCAGTGTGAGCCTGGCTAACCAATGTTATTTAATAATCATTTAATAGATTTTTAAAAAATCTCTCATTCAGGGCTTCAAGAAAGAGGGCTTTCCATTGTGTCCATCTGATATGTGGTTTTAATAGAAATACCGTCTGTAATATATAATACCAAACATTTTTTATTCAATTTTGTTTTACCACATGATTGACTTATAAATAAACATAATTCATTTTTCTCTTTCAAAATAAAAATGAATATGTATAATTATATTCGCAACTCTTATAACAAAAATCTTAATTTATTGATACAAATGCAACATTTTTTTACATCATTTAAAAAACGTCTATGGGATAATACTATAATTGCATTTTTAATTTAAAAAATCTGCTGATCGAGTCTATCCAGATTCACAGTGCGGCTTTCGCTCAGGGAGATCCACAATTAACATGGTTTTCTCCATCCGTCAACTTCAGGAAAAGTGCAGAGAGCAAAGAATGCCTTTGTACATCGCATTCATCGAACTGACAAAGGCCTTTGATCTAGTCAGCAGAGAAGGTCTCTTTAACATCTTACAGTTAATAGGCTGTCCAAGCTACTAAATATTATTGTCTCTTTCCACCAAAATATGATGGGTACAGTGCAACGGCGCCTGCTCCGAAAGTGTCAGTATAAACAGCGAAGACAAACAAGGATGTGTCCTCTCCCCAAGGAGATTTCCAGTGAATCTCAAGATCTGTCACTAGAAGAGGAGATAAAATAATGCATAGGGAAGGCCGCATCAACCTTCGCTAGACTACGACCAAGAGTTTGGGAAAACCAGAAGCTCACTACAGCGACCAAATTGGAGGTCTACAAGGCATGCGTTCTTAGCCCGCTACTGTACGGCAGCGATACGTGGACAGCCTACACAAAACAAGAGAGAAAACTAAACTCATTCCACTTGCGCTGCCTTCGAAGGATCTTAAAAATAACATGGAAAGAAAGAGTGTGCAATACTGAGATCCTCGCGAGAACAGCCTTCCCAGCATCTTTACGGTCCTCAGGCAACGCCGCCTGCGCAGGCTCGGACATGTTCGTCGAACGGAGGACAATCGCATCCCGAAAATCATTCTGTACTGGCAACTTGCGTCTGGCTCAAGAAAAACTGATCACCCCCACCTCCGTTACGTTGATGTAATAAAAAGGGATTTAAAATCAGTGCACATTGATACTAACCATTTGGAAGACATAGCCTTAGACCGCACTAGTTAGAGAGAGAAGGTGACCAAGAAAGCAATGAACAGCGAGAAAACACGGGCCTCGATTCTTGAAGAAAAGCGTGCCAGCCACACGGAAAATGGCCAGCTCCTCTGCCATCAAAATGAAAGCCACCTTGACCTGCAATATATGTGGACGGGAGTGTCCAATATAGGGCTCCACAGCCATATGAAAAAGTGTTCGAGATGAACCATAGTCGTTTCACGACTGAAGGAGGCCAATAATGAATTTCAAAATTAAATGATTCGCTTCCGCTAAATAAGTAGCCTTTGAAAGATATACAATATTATTATATTATTTTTTTGTTTTTTCTTATCTAAACGGGATGAACGGACAGACGGACGGGCGGACGAACAAACAGACAACATAAAACTAAGACGGGCTTTTCCCCTTTTGGGATACGCTAATATATCTCTATATATACATACTACATTATCTACTTTATATGACAAAAATATGTATAACCTAAGATAAACAAATATAATACAGTAATTACAAACATAATAGTAAACAAAGTTTTATTAAACAGTATACAAGATTAGCAGACAGAAACGCAAAATATAAAAAAAAAATCTTTAGAAAAAATAAAAAGGAACAAAACTTATCTAAATGGAAAGGAATCCTTCCTTAAAACTATATCTACCATAATGTACATATTATTTCCATTATTTCATATCAAAGAAAATAATTAATTACTAATAAGTACCAATGAGTATTTTTGTTTATTTATTCATGTTTTGTTACGAACGTTAAATAATTATTTAAAGTGTCAACTTGATCGGAGAATGCGTGAAGGAGAAATAGCGTAATTTTGGTTTTTTTTTTAGGGGACTAAACCCAACAAATTTAGCTATATCTGTGAATACTGAAGTATTAGTTTTCCTTTTTGCTTTTAAAAAAATAGTGAATTACCAGTAATTAATTGACTAACTGGTTCCTTTTTTTCCCATTGATTCACATCTTGTACATGTCAATTAATAAAAAAAAATATATAAATTGTACGTTAAACCCAGCCAATGCACGTGTAACTTCTGCAAAAAATTAAAAAAACAAGACAAACAAACAAAAACTACATTGAAATGTCAAAATAGTTGCGAGATTTCAGTTGTCTTTATACCCAGCTCCTTAGCTGAGGAGAGACATTGTCCGTAGATCAAGGATATCTTTAGTAGATGCTATATTAACCAGCCAGGCCATACAAAAAAAAAATTAGATTCCATTAAATGTTTTGAGCTCTCACATCTCGTTTAGGACATACAATACCCAATGAATAATAATAAGGCTTGTGTGTGTTTGCATGTATCTATCTATCTATCCATCCATCTATCTATCTATCTATCTATCTATCTATCTATCTATCTATCTATCTATCTATCTATTTATCTATCTATCTATCTATCCATCCATCTATCTATCTATCTATCTATCTATCTATCTATCTATCTATCTATCTATCTATCTATCTATATTATAGGCATACAAAGGATGTAAGAGTGTTTTCAAATAAAAATTAAAAAAAAAACAACAACAACTAATAGCATGTGTAGGCCTATCATTGTGAACAAGTTTACTTATGTGTCTTACATCTTGACTTTCGACATGACACTCCTGGCAAAGCGATGATAGAATCCAGTGATCTCGTTTAGCTTGGCCAGGTAATAGGCAGTGTTGTTGTCATTCAGAAATTTACTAATCACAGTGTGGTCCAAAATATTTTGGTCGCAGAATGTTATGACGGGAAAGTCCTCGGCACCTACGTAGCGAATGTCAACACTGCAAACGACAATGTATACCATACTATACGGTAAACTATACAATACTAAACTAAACTAAATTAAACTAAACTATACTATACTATACTATACTTATACTATACTTATACTTATACTTATACTTATACTATACTATACTATACTATGGTAATTGAAAGGTTTACCTTGTGACAGTATGGTAATTGTAACAGAAAAGCTTACCTTGTGACATTAGGATAAAGGTAATAGAAAAGCTTACCTTGTGACAGTAGGATAAAGGTAATAGAAAAGCTTACCCTGTGACAGTAGGATAAAGGTAATAGAAAAGCTTACCCTGTGACAGTAGGATAAAGGTAATAGAAAACCTTACCTTGTGACAGTAGGATAAAGGTAATAGAAAAGCTTACCTTGTGACAGTAGGATAAAGGTAATAGAAAAGCTTACCTTGTGACAGTAGGATAAAGGTAATAGAAAAGCTTACCTTGTGACAGTAGGATAAAGGTAATAGAAAAGCTTATCTTGTGACAGTAGGATAAAGGTAATAGAAAAGCTTACCTTGTGACAGTAGGGTAGTTGTAGTAGTCAGACATCTGCCAGTAGATGACAGTCCCTAGAAACAATGCCATGACACAAACTACAAACATCCAGAAGACACTGCGGAGTGACATGTCGTTTATTTAAACTGTTAGTTTCCAAGTAATAAGGGAAATACTGTTTTTAACTATTCATACTCTGTTTCCATTTCATAGCATAAAAACATCTGCCGGGGTATATCGTAGACGTTGGCATAGTCAATGCTTTACTAATAAATTGGTTAATAATTATAGAATAAACGCTACTTATCTTATCAAATTAATCAACATTAAATTATTTTCAAGCTATTTTAAACTTTTTTTAAAGGTGATATCAACTCATTCTGTCTGTCTGTCTGTCTAGTACAATTTTTGTACACTTTATGTCTCCCTCACCCAATCTCGGATTAAGTGAACATTTTGCACAATTATTTCTTCTACCAGACAAAACAAGAATCAATTTTTAAAAAACCTAATTATATAATTATATTTTGGTAATAAATTGAACAAGGGGAAGAAATTGTATTTGACAGATGTGGTGGTATGAGTTGAATTAGTCTCCTTCAGGACGCTTGAGCCCCGAGTTTAAATTCAAGTCGTACAATCTTTTTTTCAATGCATATAAAAATAGATCACGGTAACATTTACCCAGATAACCCCATTCTCCCCATCCCCGCCCCACCTTCACAGACAAGTGACAGGATCATAGCGCATTGAGAAAGTGACAGGATCATAGAGCATTGAGAAAGTGACAGGATCATAGAGCATTGAGAAAGTGACAGGATCATAGCGCATTGAGAAAGTGACAGGATCATAGCGCATTGAGAAAGTGACAGGATCATAGCGCATTGAAAAAAGCTAAAAAACATGACATTGCTCTAAACAAAAACAATTAGTAAAAGATTTATAATCTGCCCGTGTGGAGTGTCACCAGAGAATGCTGACCATGTCCTCCATGACAGCTCTCTTTACCAAGAGGCCCATACAAGACACTGCCCCCAAAACACCCAAATACAAAAAAAAATTATATGGAGAGCTCCCTGATTCGGAAACCACTTGTAAGGCTTTGTTTGAAGGAGTGTTTCTTGTACTATTTCAATACCTCTTCTGGTTTTACTGGTATGTCTGTAGTATTAATTAAATGCTCTACTTCACGCCCACTTTGTTGTTGCGTATGTCTACTAGATCTGCTGAGTAATATGACCCCAACACATGTATATTTTAATCATCATAAAAAGATGGTTCACAATTAATTGGCAACTTCAGCCATCAATGAGACTACTTGAAATAATTCACATAATTGTATAACATAATCCAATTAGAATTTCATTAAACACACAGCTAGCAATACTTCAATATTTCAATACTTCAATACTTAAAAACATAAGACACGTCTGTCTTCCTTCAATTACATGGCGTAGACTGCCTCTTGACCATGCGGTCAGCTCTCAAAAAAAGATTTTTCCCACAATGCCACTGTGGCCCCTTGATTTCCCCGAGCAATATCCTCCCCTCCATAACCAAGTGAATGTCGTGCTTCACCCAATAAATGTCACTAACTCTCAAACAATGATGTGACACCACTGTGCAGTTTATCTCATGTATTGGTCTAGTCATCTGAACACTCCAACATAACAATGAGAACGAAGAAGAAAAAGAAGAAGCACAGATTCATTGTTGTTAGTCTAGATCTATTACAAACTTAATGGCATGACTGATCCAAGAAATAGTCACGCGAGTGATACCTGAGAGTGGATGTTCAGGGAGCAGTGCGTGCAGGAGCAAAAATATGTTTGCTTGAATATTCCTTGCCAACTGGCAGATCCAATGGGGGCTTACTCTGAGTTTGTGTGATAACGCAAACTCTCTTTGTAATCTTGTTAACTAGTGATATGTGTGTTTGCAGTGAAATTAAAGGTATTATCTAAGAAAGTAGCGAATAACTTTAAAGTTATTTCAAAGATCAAACTAGGGAACAAAATGAAAGGAGCCGAAATGTGGTGGCAGGGTAGGTAAACTAGGCAGCCGCCTCGGGCCCCCGATTGGTGGGGGCGTCGCACAGGTCGCAATACATTGCGAAACATGTATCAAATCTCAAATATAGCAGAACACTAGGGCTCTAAGTCTACTAGCCTAGCTCTAAATCTCCACTATGACTGGATGTTTATTGATAAATAGTTAAATCTACTTGCTAGACTACTTATGTTAGAAGACCCTTGTTTTTTATGAATAGCTTAAAACCTTAGTAATAAATTTTCAAAGCATTAGGAACAAAACAGCAGACTTAGAAATTTTATTAGAATGTGAGAAACCAGACATAATTGCAGGAACAGAAACTTGGCTACATCCTGAAATTTAAAATGCAGAAATTTTCAATAGTAATTATGAAATTTTTAGAAAAGATAGTGCTGATAATCATGGAGGAGTTCTTTTAGCAATAATAAACACTCTTATAGCAGAAGAAATTACCTTACCTAACTCAAAAAATATAGAATCTACATTTTGTAAAATTAATACCACCTCAACATCCCTAATAATAGGCAGCATTTACAGACCACCAAATTCTAGTTTAGAATACATGCAGGAACTATGTAATCAGATTACTACACTTAAAGAGACAAATAAAAATGCAGTTTTTTGGATTATGGGTGATTTCAACCTACCTGATATAAATTGGAAAACACAAACCATAGATAAACACCAAAACCTTAAGGACATAAATGAGCTTTTCATAGAAACTTTACACAACCTAAGTTTAGATCAAATCATTAAAAAGCCAACTAGATTAAACAACACATTAGATATCTTCTTAACCAACAGACCTGGATATGTAGTTGATTATGATATTATCCCTGGTCTATCAGACCATGAGATCATAAAAATACACAGTCAGATAAAAGCAGTAGCCAATACAAAACCCAAAAGAAAAATCTTACTCTGGAATAAATGTAACCTAGCACAACTACACCAAGCTGCATTAAACTTTCAACAAACATTCTTATTAGAAAAAGACATTAACCAACCAGTCGATGACCTCTGGAATTTCTTTAAAACCATCTTAAAAGCATTATTGAAAATCATATACCAACTGAATACACATCAAACAAAATAAATGAATGCTGGTTTAATAATAGACTAAAGAAGCTTTGTAAACAGAAGGAAAACCTATATAGAAAAT
Organism: Biomphalaria sudanica; assembly: GCA_036873155.1. Lineage (NCBI taxonomy): Eukaryota > Metazoa > Mollusca > Gastropoda > Planorbidae > Biomphalaria > Biomphalaria sudanica. The sequence goes on from JAZGLO010001115.1 coordinate 748,968, forward strand.
TTAAAGAAACCAAGGCAGAAAGAGTTTACAAAAAGTATATACAAATTAAACACCTAACCCAAAAAGTAAGCAGACAGCTGCAGAGTGAATACATAAACAATGTAATATCTAAAGATAACAACAAAAACCTATGGTCATACATTAAGTCTAAGAAAATGGAAACAACAGGCATAGCGCCATTAAAAGATGAACATAACATAATACAAAATGATAATGAAACTAAAGCAAACATCCTAAACAAATACTTTGCATCAGCATTCTCAGCCTCAGGAGACAAAGACATATTTCTTAATTTAAACCAAGTAGACAACATAGAAGATTTAGTAGTACAAGAAAATGGAATTCAAAAACTATTAGCCAACGCCAAACCAAATAAAGCGTCTGGACCTGAAGGTATTCCAGCTAGATTACTCAAAAAACTAAGCAATGAGCTAGCCCCAGTGTTCAAAATACTCTTTCAGGCATCGCTTAACCAGGGCAGAGTACCAAAGGACTGAAAAGAAGCTAATGCCAGCCCCCTATTTAAAAAAGGAGAAAAATCTGATCCAGGAAACTACAGACCAGTATCACTTACCAGCATCACATGTAAAATCCTAGAACACATAATATGTAGCAACATCATAAACCACTGAGACAAACATAATGTCCTCAACCCATACCAACATGGCTTTAGGAAATATAGATCATGTGAAACACAACTAATAGGACTAATTGATGATTTTTCAAAAGGTTTAGATAATAGTGAACAAATAGATGCTATCTTACTAGATTTTTCCAAGGCTTTTGACAAAGTTCACCACCATAGTTTGCTTAAAAAATTAAAATATTTCGGCATTAATGGTCCGCTGCATCAGTGGATTAAAGATTTTCTGATAGGGAGAGAACAAACTGTAATAATAAATGGCTCTAAATCAACACCAATAGCAGTAAACTCAGGTGTACCTCAAGGAACAGTCTTGGGTCCACTACTATTTTTAATTTACATAAATGATTTACCAAATTGCATTAGTTCAGGAACAAAAGTCAGATTATTTGCAGACGATTGCATAATATATAGAACAATAAAAACAATACAAGATACAGATATTTTACAAAGAGAATTAGATGAATTACAGAAATGGGAATCAAATTGGAGCATGTCTTTCCACCCAGAAAAATGTCAGTTGTTAAGAGTAACAAAAAAACTAAACAAATTAATTCCACTTATCTTATTCATGGAAACCAGTAACACAGACTAAAAACGCAAAATACCTAGGTGTTATAATAAATGAAAAACTGTCATGGAATCCACATATTGATGAAACTATTAAAAAAATCCAACAAAGCATTAGGGTTTATTAAAAGAAATTTCTATAAATCAAATAAGAACATAAAACTAAAATGTTATTTAACCTTGGTTAGGCCAATAATAGAATATGCATCCACCGTTTGGGACCCCTCAACTCAAGAAAACATTAAGAAACTGGAACAAACACAAAATAGAGCAGTGAGATTCATAACAAACGAATATTCACATTTGACTAGAGTAACACCATTAGTAAAATCACTATATTTAGAAAGCCTTCAGGACAGAAGACTCAAAAGTAAAGTAGCAAATAAACATAAAACACTGAACCATAATCTTTAAATTCAAAAACAAAATTTAATAAAATACTCTGAAAGACACAAAAATAAAGGCACATTCCTCGTCCCATATGCTAGGACAAATTTGTACAAATACTCCTTCTTCCCTAGTGCTATTAGAGCATGGAATGGGTTGCCTGAGCTAGCCAGAAAAACCAGTGACTTGGCAGAATTTAAGTCATTGGTTAATATGCATGACTAAATGCATGACGCGTGGGACGTAATCATCTTCTTTTTTGAAGTAACGTCTGTATTATATAAGATAAGATAAGATAGGATAGCGTTTTTTTTTCCATGTTTAATTGTATTTTTTTATTACATTTGGGGCCACCAAATTGACTTTTGCGTAGGGCCTCCTATTACCGAAGGCCGGCCCTTGTGGTGGAAAAAAAAAGAGAGGCGTACATTTCTGAGCCACTATTAGTCTTTCACAGGTTTGAATGGAAAAGTTGTTTATATACATATAGAAAGTAAAGATGTCTATTGCCCCACTTTGTAATATCAACGGAGCCGAAAGCAAGCAAAATATAAAAACAAAATATAAAAAAAAGTTTATCTAGGCAAAAAAATCCACTGTCATATTTTTTCATACTGCAAGTCTTAACTCCCTTTTCTATTTAAAATAAAATTAAGTTATTTTTACTGATTGATTAACTAATTGCTTAATTTTTGTGATTGATTTATGTATTGTCATTGAGTATGAATAATTGTACAGAAGGGGAAGGGACAGAAAAAACTTTTACGAAACTTTTACCAAACAGACAAACAGACAGACAGATAGACGGAGAGAGTCAAGATAAGCTTTGTAAAAAGAAACTTACTGTCTCCCTCTGTAAAGTTCTGAGCCCACAATGGACGGCACGCCATGCATGGTCGAGTTCTGAGCGTAATAGACCAACAGATCCTAGAAGTGAAGGCAAGAGTCTAGAAATGAGCATTGGCCGGAAGATGATTTATGGATCACATTGGAAATAGTTAAATTCATGTCAATGTTTTCTTTAAACAACATAAGCAATACAAATAACAATAACACAATCAATTATAGCAACATCAAGAACAACAGCACAAACAAGAACAGCAACGATAGCAACAGCGAAATCAAGAGGATGAACAAAAATATCAACAAGATGAACAAAAATATCAACAATATGAACAAAATATCAACAAGATGAACAACATAACAAGAAAAACTAAACAACAAGATCTACAACAAACAACAGAGAAGCAACAAAAAATACAAATAACAACGACATAAAAAACACTAATATTAAATAAAACAAATCAAAACAGCAATAATATAACAACAACAACAACAACAACAACAACAACGTAACAACAAGAACAATGACAAAATAAGAACAAATCAACAACAACAAAATAGGAACAAAACAACAAGAAATACTAACAAAAAAGTCGACAACAAAAACAACCCTACAAACATAATGAATAATGACAAGGACGAAATTAACAATATCCTGGACAGCAACAGCAACAAAAACCACAGAACCAGCAGTAGCAGCATTTTGAACAGACAAACTGACGATCTAAAGATTGTATTCATTCACAAAAAAATTTGTTTTCCAATTCACTATCTTGTTTACGTTTATTTGTAATGTTTAGTGAATATAAAAAGACTTATTGGAATCATTTTAATGATAAGTAGTAAATACTCGATATGAAATTGAAAAACAAAACATAAATTTTAGCCCAAATTCACTTTCCTTTATTACTATTATATTTAATTAGTCTAATTGAAAATTGAAAAAAAAATCTAAAACAGTATAATCAGACTTGAGTTGAACATGCTAAGCAATCATTTCGGCATGACAGTCTTTGAAACCCATTTGTTTAGTATGTTTGTGCATTTCTCATTTGTATAATCTAAGAAAGTAGAAGCGTACAAGTGGACAGGATATGTGTGAACACACGATTTAATACATGCTGAATACTAAACATTTGGGTTTTTGAAAAAGTAGAATGACAAAACAACTAAAAAAACATTCATAAAAGAAAAAAAACAAAAAACAAAAAAAACTAGCATGCAAATCTTACTCGGTTGGTTAACTGTGGAGGTGAGGGTAAAACCATGGCATTAGAGTTACAAGACACTTTTCTTTTCTAGTTTTATTACCACGAGACTCGTAAATACATTTCTGTAGCCCAGTCATTTTCAAGTCGACACATTTTCAAGTCGTCAAACGACTTTCTTTGTAAGAAGCTTCAAAACATTCTCTTGAAGGAGATGGAGGGTATACATTTCATTGAGGTCGAAACGAAAAGTAATGAAAGAAACAACACAGTGTATGAAATGAGTTGGTATGAAAGTCAAAAAACAAAAAAGTAATAGAAAAATATGAAAAAAACAAAAACGATTGAAACACATTTTATGAGGACAATGTCAAAATTATGTTAGTACATGTATTAAAAAATATATTTTTTGATGAAATTAAACATGATTGATTGATTTAAAAGTGTATAAAGTTAACTGAGAGAAACATAATTATTTGCTTTACATTGCGCTTTGAGTGTTCACGACTCATAGATACGAGTAATAGATTTATTAAATAAATACAACATAAATCTGCAGTTTAAAACTTATGACAATAGGTGACAACAGTTAATAGAACATAAGCCTGACAATTTAGTCTCGTCACTTTTTAGATGGCAACTATTCACTCACACTTCCGTCAAAGTAAAAATTGTAGATCATTTCTATTGAACACTTTCAATATCCTGCTGAGCGGAAATCACACACATAAACTTGTCTTGCGTGATGTCACATTTTACTAAATTTGAGAACTATCACTTCATTTTATTAATGAATTATCATTTATTTTCTCAACTTAAACAGCCTACAGGCCTAGTGTTTTAAATATGAGACTCAGGGGAGCTAACAAATGTATTGTCTTTTTCTTATAGTTGAATATAAATATTGTCCCCTATATATATATTAAATCAATTTATGAACAACTATAATATGAATGCTAAGTAGTAGAAGAAATACATTGAACATTAACAAGGAATCGACTTCATGTTTTGCATATAACATAATCAAACTAACTAAAAGTATTCTTTGGTCACTAAAGTTACATATTCAAAAAGTTATAAATTAGTTACAAACGTACCATTTAAACATGTAACTATTTTTAAGATTTACATATGTGCAGGTGAATTATAGCGTTTGTAGTCTTTGATGCGTGCCACCGTCTCTCTTACGAAGAAAAGCTTCTAGGGCATGGTGCATACTGTAGGAAGATCCAAATAAGATGCGCTGAAGAAGGTCAAGGCACTGCATGAGTTCTAGCGCCCTACTTACGGATAGTTGGTGCAAAAATATACATCAACGATAAGAAGGAACATTGAAATGGAATAAATATCGAGTTTGAAATACAAAAAGACAAACAAACACTAAATGCGTCGCTTCATTCAACAGAAAAAAAGATATATGGTGTAAAAGAGGATATATTCTATTAACATCTAAAAGTTTTAGATCTTTCTCTTCAAAAATGTAGAGTAAGATTGTAAGTTTATTTGTTTGTTTGTTTTACATGTTTCGGATGTTCCTTCAGAGTTGAAGATAATTACTTCCTAGTCCAAACCTCCCGCAGGACGACGGGGGATGGGAGCGGGCAGGGTTTGAACCGTAACCATCGATAAATCTGAACGACAGTCCAGCGTGCAAACCGCATGACCAGGCAGCCATTTCCCTTTAACACATAGTGTACGAATAACGTACAAACGCATCTGGTTCATTTTGTTTGTTTATCAAAAAACCCACTAAAATCTCTCTCTCCCCTCAGAAATGTTAAATCCTCTCCTAAGACCTTGTGATGGAGCGGATAACAAAACAAGTCAAGCATAGAATAGAAGTAACCCCTCCCAACCTCCTCCCCCCCCTCCCCCTCAACCAATTAGCTTTTGTGATCAGAAACTTATGACATCCAGGCATTCAGTGTAACAGATGTAGATATTTGAGTGGAAAACAATTTTGTTTCCCCTTCACTTGATGAGACTCCACATTGTCACATCCAAACATATCCAAACACATCCAAACATATCCAAACACATCCAAACACATCCAAACATATCAAATATGAACAAAAGAGTGAAAGGAGATAAAGAATAAAGAAACGAAATTAAAAATACAAAAACATGCCTGAACATCTATTCCTGGGCTACAGAATTAGAATACTTTTTTTGTTTGTTAGTATTGTTACGTTGCTTGAGAAATATTACTGCGTCCAAAGTCTTTAATATAAAATAAACATAACAATTAAATAGTTTTAAACAATAAACATTTTCTTGGAATGTTCAAGTTCCAAGTATTGAATTACTATTTTTTTTAAATAATGATCTGCATGACGAAAGTTCGTATTCTACATATCAAATATAAACACCAGCCACTGGCTTGCATTCAACTTCACTCTATTCACTGGCAAGAAAAATGATCTTTTCACATTGTTTTCATGTTTTTCTGTAGCGCGTCTTTATAGGAAATGTTCATTAATATTGTCATAAGTCTAAACTAAATCAAGAAGTCTTGATACGCTATGAAGGCATATGATACCTTTGTTGGTCTTATAAAACTGTAGAATACAACTTCTAAACACTTTTGCTTGTAACACAAAGTTGTTATTTTTATATTTTGTTGGTAACAGTGATTTTTCAATCCAGTATCCCCCCCCCCGCGACTATTTTTTCTTGCCTATTTATTTATTTTCTTCTAATCTTTTAACTTTTTTTTTTTATTTTCATGTTTTTTTATTTATTTTTTTTAAGTTTCATTAGGTCAGCCCCATAAGTCTCTATATCGCTTTTCCTTCTTTTGTCTTTTACAATCATTCAGATTTAAGACTGCAAACCGCATCTCAGTAAGTCAAAATGTAAACAAAGAGCAGATTACTCTAATTAACATAATTTTGAAAATACCCATTACTCTATGTACATTGTACTATGGGTGTATCGAGATAGTGTTTCCGTGTATCTTGTAGTAAGTAGAACAGAAGACGTAGATCTAGAATTAATCCGTTATCTCTCTGTCAGAATTTCTACTCGAACCTGATCATTTAGGTATCCATATGTATTTAGCCAGTGGCGTCACTAGGGTGGGTGTCACCAGGTGCTGACCGCACCCCCCCCCCGGTACCCTCTAGTCACTCCACTGTATTTAGCCACTAAGCCAAACCAAATTAAAACCAAAAACTTGTAATATCACCATCAGCCGAGATAACAAAAAAAATGTTGATAAGTTTTAATTATGCTCCAGCGTAAGTTTGCATATTTTATTAATGATATTATTGTTTTTTTAAATTTCACTTCTCATGGTACACTAGCAATCACACGGATCGAAATAAGCAAAAAGGTGGCCTTCTCTTACATTGCGATCTAAAGGGGCAGATGATGTCAAGCTCATCTTTTTCTTCAGCCAACCACTGATTATGAGGATGTCATGTGACATGTCATGTGACCATCACAACACGAGCAATCGCGTTTACTTCCCCAACGTAATGCATGTGTCCGCTAGAATTGTGGGACGTCTATAATAGAATTGTGGGACGTCTATAATAGAATTGTGGACGTCTATAATAGAATTGTGGACGTCTATAATAGAATTGTCGGACGTCTATAAGAAAAGGTCTTGCATCCAAGTACATGAACTACATTTGTCAAGACATTATAATGTTCGAGCTATGTTTGAGCTGTGCTAAAAAAAGTTCTATGCTATTTTCTTATTTAATTTCTTGCTATCATGCTCAATGAATTGTTTCTCTTTCTCTTCGCCCTATTCCTGAGTCCGTTGAACATGATCTGTCCACCGTCTTTCTCCATTTTTCTTTCTCATTGCCTTGAATAGAAACTCCCGTCCACTCTTTGATGTTGTCTTCCAAATGCTTTCTCCGTCATGCTGTTTCTTCTTTCTCCTGGTACTGTTCTCTGAAGGAAAGTTTTTGGCGAGCTTCGAAGACCCTGTGATATGGCCATAAAGTTTCATAAAGATTAAGTTAGCGGTTTTCTTTTCTTTTTGTTTTGTTTTTTGACAGTTGTCACCGTTAGTTCACTATTCTATTTATTCTTATATTTATTCTAATACACTAAAAGGTCTCTTGTGACTGACAGCTATTCCTGTTTTCTATGTGGTTGAGTGAAACTCTAATTAGAATCTAGCTTTGACCATAGGTTCTTGACACGAGCCCTAGTCCGATCTCTAGAACGTGGAAGAACCCCTTCTCAACTCAGTGTAAAGAAGAAATGTCTGTATCATCAAGTACTAGCTGAACCCAGATCTCCCAGACCTACATCTGGCTTTGATTCTCAAGCTTTCCATAACTGCTGCTCTCAAGAGAAGACGACTCTTGACTCTGCGATCTCATCCCCATCACAGCTGCTTCCCCCTACACCAGAGGGCGGGCAATCTTACAAACGAGAGTAATCTTTGTCCCAAATGCAGTCTTCTGTTTGAGCTGACGTCTTCCTACACTGAGACTGAAGCTAACGGGCTTGACCAGCCTGCAGCAACCACGGCAGAAAGATCCGCCTCTGAGAGGACAGTTTTTAACTCCGTGTTTGGAGGACGGAAAACAGAAGGCCCATATCTTCCTACTGTCAGCAGTCACGTGAGGATAAATAAGTCCACTAATTCCAAAAAGAACCTATTCTAAGGTAGAGACTTGCGAAAAAAAGGGAACAAACTAACTGGCAATAAGGAATTTTTATTTCGTAAATTGAGTCTATCTATCTATCTATCTATCTATCTATCTATCTATCTATCTATCTATCTATCTATCTATCTATCTATCTATCTATCTATCTATCTATCTATCTATCTATCTATCTATCTATTTAAAACAGAAAGATTTAAAAACTCCTTCATCCCACTTTCGGACAGAGTATTACAAGATCATCAGTCGTCATCGAGAAGTCCATAGAAATCTAATTTATAAAGCGCTGAATATGAGTGTGTATGTGTTTCGTGTGTGAATGTTGCATCTGTATTGTTTTTGCACAGTAGTTACACTGAGGTTGTCAATTGTAGTCAAACTGAATTTCAATTTGATTGGATCAATAAAAATTATCTTATCTTATCTATATGTGTATCCTTTTGAGGGAGATCTTTGGGTTAATATTTGGCTTTGAACGTTCACTATTCATACTAGTTGAAACTTTTCTATTTTTTTTCAAACTCGATAGTAATCCACTAGCCTAGATATGCTTCGATAAATCTAGAGTGAATCTCACGTGACCAATTTTAATCCATGTCAAAGATAATTAGAAATTGATACGCTTCACTTTCAGAGTTTTTTCCCCTGTAGCTTGGCCTGCTTCATGTCGTGTCATGGCCTCCTGGGCATTCATGCGTGTCTAGCCACGTGATATCTAGCAGGACAATGAATGTGAACATCAAACAAGGAAGGCCGATGTCCTTCAGATATTTTAAGCGTTGACCGAATCAGATCGGGAGAGATTTTGAAAAAATATCGTTTTCACACTAGAGTTTCCCTTTTCGGAATTTGCGATCTATGAGCCAGATGATGTAAAGGTCATCTGTTTCTGTGACCCACGGTTAACGAGGGTGTGTCATCTGGCCAGCACAACGACCAACCGCCTTTACTTTTCCCCAACTAATGTCAGGTGCCCGTTAGAGCTGGGAGGACCCAGAGGACCCCTAAGGATCTCGAAATTAAAAATCCCAATCTTCACCAGTATTCGAACCCGGGACCGCAGCTTGGAAGCCAAGTATTTTATCACTCAGCCACCGCGCCTCCCGTTAGCTTATAATTCACAAATGAGATGTTAATAACAAACATTTAAGATCCTTGTTTTCTGTAAAGGTTGTTCTTATTAAACTCTAGGGCGTTTTATTAACAAACTCTCTTTATATTTTTAAAGGGTGCTTTAGCTCAATGTCTCCAAAACATTTGACGTCGTACAATGGGTTACTGTTGTCAGATGGTGTGGCCGTCTATGTCTCAAGAGAAATGAAAACAGAAATTTTGCTTACACACTGGCTTCTTGAAGATTCAAGTTTGTACAAAGAATAAAAAACAAGTAAAGGGAGTTAATTGGAAATGAAAAGTCTGCATGTTATTTCCGCTAAAAAAAAGTTTCTATTTTTAATACCTACAAATAGGGGACACAAACTTTAATTGTGGGTCCATTTGTCAATACGTTTCAAGCTTCATGTTAAGTCTTATTAGGAAAAAAAAGAAATTTATTTATATTGTTTGTTTATAACAAGAGTTCAACATTTTCATGATTTTCTCTTGGGGAATCAAACTGTTTTATTTGTCAAAGATGGGGTTCTGTTCTTCACATAAACGAATATTTCCCATCCTACTTTAGAATTGGGGTCATTGGATTTAGTTTTTGGATTTTCTACTGCGAAATGCTAAAATCGTATTCACCACTCTATGCCTTTATAACACTGCACAGACAGATCATATTTCAACATTCAATACAACCTCAAAAGTGAAAACGTTGTAGTGTGGATAACGAATGTCTGGTCTCGTCAAAGTCTTCCAGCTGATGTAACACAGACAAAGGGCGATGACTCCATTTCACGTGAGATGTTGCATAGACTGGTATCTGGTTTCATTTTTGTTCTACATGCTCTTTCCATTTTCTTCTTCCTAATTATTTCCCTTATATATTTTCTTTCCTATTCCGTTCTCGAATTTTTATCCATCCGTTTTTTTCCTCTCATTTTTCATTTTCTATTTCCTTATTGAACCATTGAGATAAACCAGTGGTTCCCTAACGTTTTTGTCTCGTAGACTGACGTAGACCCCTTGGAAGTCCCCGTAGACTCCTGGGGGTCTATATAGACCACTTTGGGAATCATTGAGATAAACAAATGATAATGAGGGGACAAGAACTATAACATATTAAAATATTTGGTCATGATTACAAATGGTCTTTGTCGAATGAATACATCCGATGTATTTAAATTCAGTAGATAAGCCAGTCAGACCAAAACTGAAGAAGTTTTTAGGTCTAGTCTGGGTATTAAAAAAAGGGCAATAATAATAAAAGATATGTCATGAAAATGTCATGATTATTTTGTCTTCCCTTTTCTATCTTGAACATGATGTAAGTTCTCGGGGAAGATAAAGGTATAACATATCTAATGACGTAACTTCCGGAAAGATAACCACGTGCTTTCAAAGAAAAGATCTACCTACTCGTGTGAAACTGTAAAAGAAAGAAAAACTAGTTAACAACTTTCTATTCAAACTAAAAATAAAAATGAAACTAGTCGCTAGATACACGAAACTAGTGAATGACTAGAGCTGCACCAAGCCACGCCTACTTAACTGGTGAAAACAAAAATGAACCCGTGAACATGCAAATTTTACTTAGCGATTCTATGTCCTAGTGACATATCTCCACAATATCTATGTTTCTTAATTGAAAGTTTCAATAAACCATGGCAACTTTTCAAAACTTTTGGTTTGGCAAGGTCAATAAATTGACCAACTTTAAACCAACAACATCAGCGAAATTAAATTTTAATGTATCCCATCCAAAATGTTGATTTTCTCTATTTTCTATTTAATTACCAATATGATAAAAAAGGTTTGCAGTAGCTTCACTATTAGTGACCTCACAATGTGCATCAAAATATACAGTATTTTTGAGGTGATTATGAAAGAAAGGTCAGACATTTGGGTAAGTTAATTTCTTATGCTTCAATAGGAGTATATTATCCACCAAGAATACCAAAAATATAAAATACAGATCTAGCTTTATCTAACTATACATTTATCGGTCTTCTTATCTTATCTTATATACTACTGACGTTTCTTCAAAAAGGAAGATAATTACGTCCTACGCATTTCATGTGTCAATCTAGTCAGACCAACGAAGTATATAAGGAAGGGAATAATATGATACATATCAAAAGTGTTTGCTTATTTTAGAAAAGAAATAGTCTGGAATAATATCATCTAGAGCCAATAGGAAAATTGAAAAAAAAAATAAACCTATCATTCTGGAAGAATTGGATTTTCGTTTAAGACTCATAAATAAAGTTAAACTAATTCCAGAAGATATATCCATGGGGTGAGGGGGTTGGAAATGTCAACTATCAATAACACCCTAAGCCCCACAATTGTAGGCCCTCCTATTATATATATATACTGTATATTTTGGTTGCAATTAACAACTTGTACTTACAACTAACCTAAAAGGGGGACATTTAGGCTAAGCGTTCCATTGGTTCTAAGTAAACATTAAGCTTTGAACATGGCAGAGAGGTCAATTACGACTAAAGGCTACACACTACATGGCGATGAGCTCTGTGGTCCGGTTATTATTTACCTTGACCGGTTCCTCATCTTCGTCTTCATCCAGAAATTTTCTCTTTTTCTCGTGGGTCGGGCTGCTGTTGTTGGTGGCCAGCACGGTGGACGGTGGACGACTGCCATTGCTCAAGGGCTCCGAGTTCAACACCTCTCTCTCTTCCATTGTGCTCATTGGGTAGTCGTGTTCAGGTTTGATCTGCTTGCGATGCATGGGGAGGAAACTCTTTTGAGATTCAAGAGTCTTCCAAAACTGTGCACAGGATTGTCGCTGATGATTTTTCTAGGTAGACAGGAGTTTTATTATTCTACCTGGGAGTTCTCTACCTTGATAAAACCTTTTCTCTTTCCATCATGAGACTGTTTTATGTATTTTGAAAAGGTTTTTCGATGACTGAAAAAGGACGCTCTTAATGGCACCAAAGTCTGAAATGTCCTTTTTTAAAAACTCTTTTATCTCCCTTCAACGTGTCTAGCTACTTGCGATGGTGGGGCTTTCATCAACTGAAAAAACAAAACAAAAGCGTCTTGAACTCTACGAAATATTCCGACTGTTACTCTTTGAGAACCAGCTGAAAACAAAAAATTGAAACATAAGACAAGAGATTATTAAAACATAAAAATATATAAACAAATATGAAATGTTTAGGAAGTGCGATGGCTGAGTGGTAAATCGCTTGGCTTTCGAACCCGGGGTCGTTGGTTCGAGTCCTTGTAAAGACTGATTTAATTCTTGTGTTGTAAGGTAAAAAGAAATAATCGTGCACAATTATAACTAACTATATGATATGTACAATTTAAATGTCACAGAAACTCGACACAGCTAACTTATTATGATAAACACTTTGTGGGAGGCTCTTATGAGGGCTATTTATGTGTTTGTTTGAGGTAAACCTAAATTGTTAATGTATAACTTTGACAAATAGATTATGATTAATTATGATGTAAATAAATTGTGTTTGAAATATGTCATGTTGGTATTTCTTTAAAATTAAGAATGTATATTTTAGGCACATACCTTTACTAAAATAATTTTATAAATAGCTAGTACTGTAAAATGTTACGAGCAGCGCCAATGACTACCCAGGAGCGCTGTAATATTTCTATTACAAAGACTATGATAATAATAATAATGGCTTCATATATTGCAAATCAAAGTCACAGTTATGAAAACGACTTAGATGAGATATTACATAAAAAAGGAGTAGGAATGAACCGCAGAGGCCGCCTACATGCTTTTGTAACATACTTTAATTTGAACATGGGTTTGTTATAAAAAATGTCGATTATTGCTGCTCATTGGCCTCCTCCCTCTATCTATCTATCTATCTATCTATCTATCTATCTATCTATCTATCTATCTATCTATCTATCTATCTATCTATCTATCTATCTATTTATGTATCCATCCATCCATCCATCCATCCATCTATCTATCTATCTATCTATCTATCTATCTATCTATCTATCTATCTATCTATCTATCTATCTATCTATCTATCAATTTATCTATCTGTAGGTAAGCTTTATAGTCGGTGGGCGATTATTATGTTGAAACAAAGTTTATATTATATTAACTATTTTATTAACTAGGTCTCACATTCAAAGACCGCATCACAAACAAAGGATTAGAGACAGGGTTACAACAGCGATTGGACCCCATGATGACCTACTAACTATCGTAAAAAAAACTCAAGCTAAAAATCTATGGCCATATTACAAGATCTTTGGAACTTGCAAAGACCTTCCTTCAGGGAATAGTACCAGGAAAAAGAAGAAGAAGCAGACAGAGAAAGCGATTGGAATACAACATAAAAGAATGGACGGGTATATCATTGAAAGAGGTTCTAACTAAAGCAAAGACAAAGAGGAATGGAGAAAGACGGTCGACAAATCCTGCATGGCTCCCCAACGGTCCAACAGACTAAGGGATAGGTAAAGGTAATATTAAGTCACTCTGTCTGTCTGGTAAAAGTTTGAATACGTTCTTTCTCCCGAGGATCAAGTTGAAATTTCGCACGAATATTTATGGTCAAAGACGATACATAATTTAATTTTTTTAAACTAATGAGTCAATATCGACAAGAGAAATTAATTCTACAGTATTTAGAGATATAGCTAAATTATAAGGGTTTTGACCCCTTAGATAATAATACACGTTATTTCTCCCACATCCACTCTCGGATCTCGCTCGGTTTAAGCGTGTTGCAAATAAAAGGGTTGAGAGAGCTTGCCTTAATCCGTGACCTTCGTAAGCCTGACTTAAGTGAGTATCACATTTAAGGTCGAATCGATTGAAGACATTTCATTTTAATTCTAATTAATACCAGCATGTAAGCTCATTTGTAGTTCCTATATACAATGTTGTTTTTTTGTGTGTTTCTATTGGGCTATTGATGTACGTATTTATATCAGTAATATAATATTGGAATCATGACAGATTATGAGCCTCTGGGATTACTTCGTACATACAATGGACACACGGTGAAAGCTTTCAATCGGATCAGTGTACAACAACAACATAAAAGTGTCTGCAACATGTGTTCGTCTGTGTGTGTGTGTGTTATTGTTGTTGCTTTGTGGTAAGCGTTGTATTTGTACTATTCAACAACACCCTGAAATACTGTGGTTTACGTAACATAAAAGTGTGTTGTTGTTTTTTTTGTGTTTGGAGGGATCGATCTAGATCAAGTCTAATGCACGTTTCAGAAATAATATTGTAGAAACTATTAGGTCTACGGCTAAGGCCACGGGCTATTTTTAAAAGGATAACAAGAAAAACAGAAAAAAATCATTTTTATTCAGACAATACTTCTTTTATACAACTTACGGAACAATTATTTTGCTCTTTATAACTAATGAATGTTAGATCTTTAAAAAAAAAGGAAGAATTTTTTTTACCTCGCCCCCTTCCAGACACCCCCCCCCTCTCTCGCCCAAGAAAAAATCCTGAGTAAGCGAATCTATAAATCTACTAGACTTTAAAATGTTCTAATGATAGGCCTTAAGATCTAGACATAGAAGAAGATGCGCAAAATGTTTCTGAAAATTCATCTATTAAAATCTTGAATAATAATGCCATAGACGTAAACATACTATATCTAGACTGGAAACCGGAAACAAATTCTTATCCGCGATTGATCGATTCAAAGATTTATATATATAGATTTTTATGTACGTAACTTTTTTGTGTCTTAGAAAAGTAGTGATCTTTAGTTTTCAAAGTTAAGAAATAATGCAAAATCTTTTCTCGGATTTTCTTTAAAATGGGCTATTAATCACAGAACTATATATTCACGAAAATATATGAAATAAAGCTATTTTTGACGTATGCAAGTTACCAATAGGTACATCATCTATGCTCTCCTTCAACAGAGAAGACTGCGCTGGCTCCGTCATGTCACTCGCATGCCAGATGGAAGAATCCCTAAAGACAGAGGGAGTCAGACCCAATGGCCGCCCAAGACTAACCTGCAGAGATGTCTGCAAGCGAGACATGGAGAGCCACAGGAATCGACCAAAGTATGTGGGTGGAGATAGCCCAAAGCCGGACACCAAGGAAACAGACTGTACGTGTTGGTACGAACTTCGCCGAGTGCAAAAGAAACGAAGCTGCGTCAGCCAAGAGAAAGAAAAAGAAAGCTGCCCTGTCAGCTAGCCGCAGGACAGATGCAGATACATGCACGAACTGTGGCAAACTCTGCCGCTCCAATTTTGGCTTTAACAGTCACTCCAGATTTAGACCCATCTCAAAGCCAGTAATTCATCTGGGCGCTTCCGTTGTCTTCCAAGACAGAAGGAGCCATATAAGGTTAGGGTTGAAAAAAAAACAACCCCACTTTACTTCTTTTAACTACTTTACAAAACAACGCCTTGTTTCAACTTTTAAAGATATTTTCACATTTTTTGTAGTGTTACAAGATCTCCATGTCCACTGTCCAGTCTAGATATAATATATATAAGTCTATGAATAATGCTTACATGCGGAAATACCCGGAGACCTATAGTCCGTTCAAGATAATTTGTTGTTCTCTCTCTATGTCTGTCTTTCTCTGTCTGTCTGTCTCTCTCTTTCTGTCTGTAGGTCTGTCTCTCTCTCTCTCTGTCTCTCTCTCTCTCTTTCTTTGACTTTTTAAAAGATTTCTTTTCTCCTATCACTTTCTTATATTTCCCAGCCTTTTCCTTTTCCTCTCTCTCTCTCTCTCTCTCTCTCCCTCTCTCTCTCTCATTCTTTCTTTCTTTTCTCTCGTTTTCTATCGTTCGTTTTTTTTTCTAAATCTATTTACATTTTTATTTTTTTATTTTTCTGTCTCTCCGATTGACTTTATATAATCTTCTCTTTCTTTCTTTTTAATCTTTCTTTCTCTCTCTTTCGACACCACTCTTTATTTCTCTCTCTTTCTTTATCTTTCTCTATCTAGCTTGTCTCTCTCTCACTCATTATCGTTTGTTTCTTTTTCTTTCCTTCTCTCTTGTCTATTTCCAGTATAGTTATAATTCTCTGTTCTCAAGTATGTTTCTCCCTGTCAATCTCTCTCCGTCTATCGCTTGTTTTCTATCTCAAATGTAACTGTCTCTACCTCACTATTTCTCTCTTTATCTCTCCGAGTCCATCAATGTAAACATGTATTGTACAAAGCTTATATAAAGCTATCAACTCACCCCGCCTCTCTGTCTGCTACACATTTTTCAACACGTTATTTCTCCCACTTCCCAGTGTCGGATCAAGTTGAAACTTTTTGACAATTATTCATTGTCCCTAACAGCAGATGAATAAACCGAAAGATCGACCCAATTATTTTATAAATTAGTCGTAATGAATTAATTTTGTTACAGGAGATAACCTTGTGTAGATAATTAGGTCCTCGCCTAAAAAATTAAACGGAACAATAAATAATTAATAAAAACTTCTATTTTTATAAGCACTTGTCTAACTCAGTGGCTAGCTTGTTAGCCTCCAAAAGAGGCCTGATCCCTTGAGTTCGAATTAAAGTGAAACAACTTATTAAAATAATTGCTTTAGAAAAGCTAGCACGGAAAAATCCCCCCTCACCCCCAAGTAATCCGCACAAGTGATTGGACCATAGTGTATTGAAAATGGTAAAAGCATGACATTGAGCTTTACAAAAACAATGGATAGAAATATTCCAATTCGTACAAATTTATTATTCTTAGTATAGATCAATTACAAATCAATTACATGATGTATTCAAAATAATAGATATAATTACACTTGATATAAGCTTTGTTTAAAAATGAAGTGTTTTTATAGTTAACTTGTTTCATTCTTCTATCACTGTAGATTCTATCAATCTATCCACCACATATACTAGACATATCTAGATAAATAGTAGGCTTAGAACATTATCACACAACAGCGGCATTCTCCACCTCGTTATTGTTTGATGTGCTCTAAACAACTCGATATGGTTTAAGTGCTGACCAGAATAGAGACCAGATGTCTCTTTTTTACACCAAATTCATCCCCACAACTTATCGCATCATGGTGCCCGCTTAATAGTACGCCGCATAATAGCACTATTCGATTATTCGCATAACACTTGTGGGAAAAATAAAATAACTCAATGCACGTATGTATCCTGTAAAAATATGCTAGTGTAAGGAGGTATTCACTCTTACCTTCAAGTCAATAGCATGTACATTAAAGAGACATGCCTCATCTGTTTTACGTAACTCTCCACTGAATACATAAACGTAGGTGTGACGTCACGCACATTTAGGGGAGTTAGTGTGGAGAAACACATACGTTACCTGAACTCTTTTATACACTATACCTACACTTTTTGTTTCGTCCTCTTTCAGTCAGTCAGTAAATATATGTCTGTGTGTGCGTTATAGCTCCTGAGTCAGTTTCTAGCACTTCATTCATTCAGAGATAATAATAATAAATCATAAACATATAGAGCTGCACTAGAATTTAATCCAAATGTCGGGGTTGAATAACATTCCTTCCAATCTGGATCCAACGATGTATTTCATATAATGAAATATATATAATTCACTAGAGTGAAAACGGTATTCTATGTGACCACGCAACCTAGTTGCAACCTGCATATTTAGCTACATCTTATGTAGACAAAGCCGTTGTCTCCCGATAGTGTAGTTTTTTTTTCGTCGTCTGCGTCTGTTTTCGGCAGTGGAAACTGTGTGTCCCGCGAGACCATTATAGTGCTTACGAGGGGGAGGGGGAATGGTAAGTTGTGCTTCTTTACTGCCCATACCAGCCTCCAGGGAAATAGGACTGTTTGTAAGCTAGTTTTGACAGTGTATAACCATCATGAAGCGAAGGCATACCTACATCAGAGCACCTATCAATGTCTATAAAGCAGTGGTTCTCATTCAACAAGCGTTGAAAATAGTGTATTGTACCAATCAAATATAGGATAATAATAAAGAAAACTCTATCCCCCCTGTTGTTACTGGTCGTTGACTTGTAGCACCAAACTGCTGGTAGAGAACTTCACCATTGTAGGTGTAATAAAACTTACATTACTTGAATAACTTAATTTTGGGAACAAAAAAGAGCGTTCTTTATAAGTTAGACAAAATGAGCTCGTGATAAAATGAAATAAATGTAGCTGACTTAAGTAGTAATATTGTTTTAAAAATCGAACTCACTACAATAACACAACCTTTCGGCCTCATGTTCTGGAGTCGTCTCCCCAAACTAAGACTGAATGACGACAATGCCACCTATCTTGCTTATCTCCCCTATTGTCCTACTGGACGCCAATATATAAAAACGTTAACCATGAGTCACAAATATATATTTTATTGTTTAGAATTCCTTCTATTAGCTTGCATTCTTTTCATGATTGGAAACTTGATGGACCGGTATTTCGAAAACGGCTCTAAAACGATTTTCTTTTTAAAAAATTATAATTTATGTATAACTTTGATTAATACAAATAACTACCTAATCGGCCACACATCTAAAATCTGTTTTTGACCATATCACTTTAAAAAAATATAACCATCTTAAAATTAAATATAGCTGACGTCTTTTTCGTTTTTTAAACAAGAGTTCTGCAGGAATCCCTGGACTAAACTGCTTCTTTCTATTCAGTAATGAGTTGTATCAATTCATAGGTTCACGTCCTGTGTAGGTTCACGTCATGTGTAGGTTCACGTCCTGTGTAGGTTCACGTCCTGTGTAGATTCACGTCCTGTGTAGGTTCACGTCCTGTGTAGGTTCACGTCCAGTGTAGGTTCCAGTCCACATTCTCTTGTAACGATCATGGACTGCTGGAGAAGAGCTTGAGTCTGCAAACAGCACTGGACAGATTTCTTACAATATCAACGCATCAGAAGACATTGAATCAGATATTATAGACCATCAGCAGCTTCATAAAGGAACAATGGATTTTAAAAACTTTTATTTATATTACTTTTTCGCTTACTAGTCGACCCACGGCGTAGCATACGCCCCTATTTTGAAGGGCCGGCCTTAGGCCACTGCAACCTATGCGACCTCAGTTGGCACCACACTTTCATAGGACCCGCACTAATTCTAGGTGTAAATTACAAAATTAAATTATTTTACAACTTATAACAGATTTCCCGCAGCCTCCTGATTTACCAGAAGCTCCTGTAAATCTCCTGAAATTTGCAAAATATACGAAAAAGCCATGGAAATCTCCGGAAATTATTAAAATCTTTTGAACTCATACAAATCTCATGTAATATATAGACAAAAATTGTCATTTTGTGGTGTCATTCAATATGGAAAACGCCAATCCTACGCGCGATAAATAAACGGCATTATGCAATACCCGTGATCGATGTAGGAAACAGAATTCTTATGATATACTGTATGACTTTGCTACACGCAAGGCTCTTAAAGTAATTCTGTACGTAGTAAAGAACGAATAAAATGCATAGACGAATTTATTTTCTAATACAAGCTCATAAATTTCACTTATTGTCCGCTTCCCTACCAAAACATGGCCCCGCGAAATCCTTTTCGAATAGGGCCCCACAATGCTCAAATCCGGCCCTGCTATTTCGTGTTTGTAAAATGTTTTACATGTTTCGGATGTTCCTTCAGAGTTGACGAGAGTTTACTTTCTAGTCCAAACCTCCCACAAGACGAAGGGAGATGGGAGCGGGCAGGGTTTGACAGTCCAGCTCGCAGCCATTCTTAAAAACGTGTTCTCCCCCCCCCCCCCCTTGTCTTTTTTTTCGTGGAGTGACAATCCGCAGAACTAAGAGAGTGATCTTTCCTTTACTTCTTGCTCGTTGAAACTGTTGAGGGAAGAAGAGAACTATATATCTATTGATACCAAACACTATTCTCAACTAATTACTCTCTACTGTGTAGAATGATGATGACATGACTTACACTCCAGCAGACGACAGCCGCTTTGCTTATTTCAGCGTGCCAAATTTATGTCACAGCTGGACTTTGGTATTCACGTGAAATTTTGCACTCTTCCTGACTATTCAGACGTAACAACAATGGCTTGTTATTAAGCGTAATAGATGTTTCAAGATAGCTGAACTAGATATACATGGTATTCTATAGTGCTTATATATTTGCTTGATATACTCTTACTGTCATAACTGCATCCAATATCAGTGTTCTTCCAGGTGATAGGCTTACATCTTTCACTGTACGTGTAAACAAATGCTGTTCTTTTTTTGTTGTAGTTTTATTTTTGCTGATGTCCAACAAATAGGATCGTTACCAATCGTTTTAGAAGGTCTGAATAGTGACATGCAACGTAACAACCTGTGGGCAGTTTAGACTCATGGTTCATTGCCACGTCGTACAGGCCTTTTACATGGCAACGAGCCATTGGTCTAAACTGCCCACATGTTGTGACGTTGCAGGTCAGATATCAAGCCTTCTATGACGAATGGTTTCATAGGATGGTCTAAAAGTAAACGGTGTGTGGCTCTTTAGGACCTTTCCTTTTTTATGAAAGCGTCACAATCGGGATATTCATCTCTAAATTCTATTGACTCGTGTCATTAATTACTGGCCAACTATTTTGGACTAATCCTGTACTTTTTAAGTAATTACTTACTAACACCTAAAATTATTCTTTTCGTTTAATAAAGATTGTATGTCCCGCTTTTGTCCATCACTGCAGTGTGTCCTTACTGCGTTCAGCTTTTCAAACAACAGTTCACTTTGTCCAAATCGTCGGATCGAAAGTATTGTTATATCAAACTAGCACGAGTCCATAAAGATCTGGAGCTTACGACCAACCAGCTGCTCTAATGAACCATGTGAGTACTTATGTTTTCGTTAAAAAAAATTAAGCTGAATTCAATAGGTCAGTGGTCGGACGGGACTGGGCAACAGATGTATGCTTTGGAAAAAGAATGTGTATGACCTTATCTGTGATAGTAAGGGGGCATCCAAATGTGAAGTCTTAATGTGTGACGGGTGAGGAACTGAGGTCAACTAGAAGAAATGAATTCAAATCTCCACACACACACACAAAGTAAAAGACACCACAGCAAGTAGCCTCTGAAACAAACTTTTATTCGCTGGAGACAAGTCTGTTTAGCATGTAGAGTCTATAGACAGTCGAAAGATTTTCGTGTCAATTACTGTTAATTACAGTTGGGAGCCAGAGACCATCAGAAGTAATTTGTATAACTTGTTGTTGTTTTTTAAGTCCAATTATTGTATGTTACAAAATCACTTTCCTGTTTTGTTTTGTTTTGTTTTTTTTATTTTTTAATCAAATAAAAGGTTTTTAAGTTAACTACTGGCCTACTTTTTGTTATTGTAAAATGTTGTCTGACAAACTTGGTAACCTGGTCGTGGGGTGGTCTCAGGTCTCTAGTACCAGGTCTGAACCCTGCCAACCGCCCTCCCCCACCCTCCTGCGGGAGGTTTGGGTTAGAATCTGAAGGAACATTTAAAACGTAGGAAATATTTGACAAACATTTTTTTGCTAAATCTTTTTTTTTCGTAATGTATTGAATGAAGGAAGAGGAACTAGTTTGAATAAACGTATCAGACATGGGGGAGTGTCACGTAGTTTGGACAAGTGTCTTTTGCTTTCTCCCAACTCTGTTAAGTTTTTTTTTTCCTCTCCTTGTAATCCTTGTACGGGGCGAGAGTGCCTTGCATTTTTGTTTTGAATTGTTTGCTATGTCACAAAGTCGGGTGACATTTATTGGTCATTCTTTGTCATGAGGCAGTTCACCCTCTGAATTCGGTAGAAACGGACGGTGTGTTGGTCCGTAAAAGATTATTAGTCCGTGTAAACAAGTACTACTTCATTGGACTTATTTGGTAGGATTTGTGGACCTCTGTTAAGGGTGATTTAGTTCGTTTTGTGATATCTCTTATTACTCCGCATACCTATATAAACAATGTCAACAATTATATACGTGGGTTGCCAATATGTTTGTAACTAAGTTATAGGCTGAGCCTCTGACAAGAAAGGCCAATGCTTCCATCACATTGAATTTAGTTTGTGTTACAAATGGAAGAGCGTAGAACATCTGATTCTGCAGTGCACAGAAAATTATCATATTCATATTAACAAAACATAGTTTATCAACATTTCCTTTTTTAAAAAAGCTTATATCAATCATCCTGTCTGTCGGTCTGTCGGTCTGGTAAAAATTGTATACAAATTATTTCTCATACACTCTTTCTCGGATCAAGTTGAAACTGTGCACAATTATTCATTGGCATAGACAAGACATGGATCAATAAAATATAATTAATCAGTCAATTAATTACTGGTAACTATTAATTATTTTCTTTGATACCAACGAGGGAAACTAATCATTCAGTATTCACAGATATGGCTAAATTAGTTGGGTTTACTCCCCTCAAATAATTGCTAACGCCATTTCTCCCTAACGCATTCTCGGATCAAGTTGAAACTTTAAACAATAATTTAATGTACCTAAGTAAACATGTATCTGTGTACAAGTTATCCAATGAGTTCACAAATAGAAAAGTGCAGAATTATTGTAAACTAGAAACGCTCCACTTAATTAACATAAACAACGCCAACGCTACAACGCCATATTCATAAGTGAAATTAGTTTGTGTTACAAACGGAATGGCTTAGAAAATCTGATTCTGCAGTGCACAGAAATTATTCATAAATTAATTATTTTGTTTGATATTGAATAAGGGAAATAGCTTGTATATTATTGATAGATATAGTTTTAAGGGCGGAGTTCTGCCCCTTTAGATAAGCTTTGTTTTTTTTTCTTTTAAGGAAATTTAAAAATTTCGCTCTTATATTTTTTTATTTTTTTTTTTGTACACCAGATATAACAATAAAGAAGCTAGTTCTTTATAGTTCTTCTACCATGTATGAAAATCAATCTCCAATAAAATAAGAGCTCGTGTAAGTTGAGTGGAGAAAATGCAGAACAGAATATTAATATCTTTTTGTACTTTGATCTGTATTTATAGAAGACAAACGTTCGGTGTATATGTAATAAAGAAAGTATTTATGCACAACGACGTGTGTGATTCGATCATTTGGAAGAATCGTGTGTGTGTTGAAGTCTATTAATAACGACATATTGATTTGAGGCCTCTAGCCACAAACCTTTCAACCTAAGTCTTCTGACCAAGTACAGACACAGTTCGTGGGTTTTACGTTTAGAAGATAGTTTGCGTTTCCTATGATTTCATGTCAATTCTTTCAGGTGATTGATTTAGGGACATGATTCTATGGTTATGAGAACGTTTTGTAACCTTATTTGAAGACATGAACATTTTATTTTTATTTCACGTGCTGGGACAAATTCTATTGAAAGTTGGTTTTTTTTCCAATGCAGGTCAAGCAAAGGATTGTGTTGACTGATATAAAACAAGAAAACCCAATGGACCTCATTCACCAATCGTAAACAAACACCATTTAGCCACGTGATTCTCTTTAATAGAAGTTACGTCGTCCATAAAGGCTGTCACGTGATACGTTTTTTTCATTGTTTTATCAATATTATCACGTGACTAAATGTTGTTTGTTTACGATTGGTGATTGATGTCCATCATGGGCGTAGCCAGGATTTTTTTTTCGGGGGGGGGGGGGCGGGATTCCCCCCCCCCGACCCCCCCCCTTTCCGCGAAAAAAAAGTATTATTTATGTGTGTGTGTGTGTGTACAACATCTTTATTACATTCTGACCATTCTTTCGGAACGTTTATTGTACCCTAGAAAAGGTTCTTCCTGGAGGTAGTGGAAAAATTGTAGATTCCCTGCTATTGCCAGGTAGGACCTCCTCCATCGCGAGGCGTAGCCCCGCTGCCAATCACTATTTCTGGTATTGAAAGCCAACAAAATGTATATTCTGAAGTATCTACAGTCCATTTTCCATTTAGCTATGGTCATAGAATTTGGTAACTGTAGTTTCCATTAGAATAATATTGAAGATAGACGTTTTCCATCTCAAAACACTCTGTAGGGGGATTTTAAACTCAATTTTGAATTTTGAGTGTGTAATTTGCTTTCTTTTTATATTGATTATATTATATTATCGTAAATTTTGGAGGGGTTGCTTAAAATCAAAATCTTCCTTAACTGTGCTCTTGGAATTAGGGGATTGTCGTTTGCATTTTTTAATTTTTTTTTATAGAAGAGGGGGATTTAACTGCAAAAAACCCTGGTTGGGGGTTTTAATTTCAAACCCCCTGGTAGGGGGTTTTAAACTCGAATCCCCCTGGTAGGGGGTTTTAAACTCAAAACCCCCCAGGGTAGGGGATTTTAAACTCAAAACCCCCTTGGTTTTTCTGGGGCAAGTGATGGTTTAGTATTAAAATCTCATCTAAAATAACAAAATTAAAGCAAAAAATCAGACACTAAATTCCAATCCCCCCGCCCCCCCCCCCCAAGAGGGGGGGATTTCATTTCGGGTGGTGGGGGTTTGGGGTTCTGGCTACGCCCATGATGCCCATTGTTACTTTAATGTGCATTATTAGTTAGCTAGGTTAATATACAGATATAATGTTGAGGGACTGTCTATTTGGGCAAATTTGTAAGAGTTAAGCACTTAGCTTCTGAACCAAGGTCACAGAATCGAATCTTGGCGAAGGAATTCTGAACTTTAGGACGTCCGGGTCCAGCCAACTATATTGGACTTCTAACCTTAGCTGGGGAAAGCTAAGAGCGTAGAGTTGTTGTGCTGGCTATATGACACCCTACTTAAGGCTATACAAACTGATAAGCGTTATATCATTTACCCCCCGGATCGCAAAGACTAAATGGAAACTATAAGAACCTTGATACACTTATAATTGCACATATATTACCTTCTCTTTAATTTTACACCAAGAACAAAGCACTGGAGTCGGAGTCTGGCAAGGTATACCCTAGTCATACCTGACATCAATTACAGAAAGCGAAATACGTGACCGAGTTGAAGAATCGATATTATAAAATTAAACGCAGATAGTAGACTAGATCTTGAGCCACATGAAGAGAATGAAGAGAAACGAAAAGAATTGTTTGCAAGGAGTGAGGCTAGCGAACAGAAGAGCGAAAATTCAACGTCAAGGCATAGAACTTGTAGGGAGTGAGGCTAGCGAACAGAAGAGCCAAAATTAAACGTCAAGGCATAGGACTTGTAGGGAGTGAGGCTAGCGAACAGAAGAGCGAAAATTCAACGTCAAGGCATAGGACTTGTAGGGAGTGAGGCTAGCGAACAGAAGAGCGAAAATTCAACGTCAAGGCATAGAACTTGTAGGGAGTGAGGCTAGCGAACAGAAGAGCGAAAATTCAACGTCAAGGCATAGGACTTGTAGGGAATGAGGCTAGCGAACAAAAGAGCGAAAATTCAATGTCAAGGCATAGAAATTGTAGGGAGTGAGGCTAGCAAACAGAAGAGCGAAAATTCAATGTCAAGGCATAGAAGTAGGGAATGAGGCTAGCAAACAGAAGAGCGAAAATTAAAAGTCAAAGCATAGGACTTGTAGGGATTGAAACTAGCGAACAGAAGAGCGAAAATTCAACATCAAGGCATAGGACTTGTAGGGAGTGAGGCTAGCGAACAGAAGAGCGAAAATTCAATGTCAAGGCATAGGACTTGTATGGAGTGAGGCTAGCGAACAGAAGAGCGAAAATTCAACGTCAAGGCATAGGACTTGTAGGGAGTGAGGCTAGCGAACAGAAGAGCGAAAATTCAACATCAAGGCATAGGACTTGTAGGGAGTGAGGCTAGCGAACAGAAGAGCGAAAATTCAACATCAAGGCATAGGACTTGTAGGGAGTGAGGCTAGCGAACAGAAGAGCGAAAATTCAACATCAAGGCATAGGACTTGTAGGGAGTGAGGCTAGCGAACAGAAGAGCGAAAATTCAACATTAAGGCATAGGACTTGTAGGGAGTGAGGCTAGCGAACAGAAGAGTGAAAATTCAACATTAAGGCATAGGACTTGTAGGGAATGAGGCTAGCAAACAGAAGAGCGAAAATTAAAAGTCAAAGCATAGGACTTGTAGGGATTGAAACTAGCGAACAGAAAAGCGAAAATTCAACATCAAGGCATAGGACTTGTAGGGAGTGAGGCTAGCGAACAGAAGAGCGAAAATTCAATGTCAAGGCATAGGACTTGTAGGGAGTGAGGCTAGCGAACAGAAGAGCGAAAATTCAATGTCAAGGCATAGGACTTGTAGGGAGTGAGGCTAGCGAACAGAAGAGCGAAAATTCAATGTCAAGGCATAGGACTTGTAGGGAGTGAGGCTAGCGAACAGAAGAGCGAAAATTCAACGTCAAGGCATAGGACTTGTAGGGAGTGAGGCTAGCAAACAGAAGAGTGAAAATTCAACATTAAGGCATAGGACTTGTAGGTAGTGAGGCTAGCGAACAGAAGAGCGAAAATTCAATGTCAAGGCATAGGACTTGTAGGGAGTGAGGCTAGCGAACAGAAGAGCGAAAATTCAATGTCAAGGCATAGGACTTGTAGGGAGTGAGGCTAGCGAACAGAAGAGCGAAAATTCAATGTCAAGGCATAGGACTTGTAGGGAGTGAGGCTAGCGAACAGAAGAGCGAAAATTCAACGTCAAGGCATAGGACTTGTAGGGAGTGAGGCTAGCGAACAGAAGAGCGAAAATTCAACATTAAGGCATAGGACTTGTAGGGAGTGAGGCTAGCGAACAAAAGAGCGAAAATTCAATGTCAAGGCATAGAACTTGTAGGGAGTGAGGCTAGCGAACAGAAGAGCGAAAATTCAACGTCAAGGCATAGGACTTGTAGGGAGTGAGGCTAGCGAACAGAAGAGTGAAAATTCAACATTAAGGCATAGGACTTGTAGGTAGTGAGGCTAGCGAACAGAAGAGCGAAAATTCAACGTCAAGGTCTGTGCCTCAAGTTTCGAGAGAACAGAAGGATCTCTGGCACGATTCAGTGTGTGAATGAGTGAGTGAGTGACTGAATGACTGAGTGCCTAAGTAAATGATAGAGAGGAGTAGTTGAGTTGAATCCAACAAATCTTACGATCATGAAGAAATAGTTTCTACCCTTTCGTTTAAAAATTAATGTATTATTTATAGGAGTTGGACGTCCAGGCTCACATGATGCAAAGATAAGATTAACAAGCAAGAAATAAACTGAGAATATGCTTTCTAGTCACAGCATGGGGGTAACGCATGTTCAAGATAAAATGTTGTTTACACGCTCATGTGTAATGACTTAGCATCTAGCGCTTTGAGGTCATCCAACTCTATTAAAGCTACCTGTAGTCTGTAGACATATATCAATGTCTATATAGATATATAAAGAAAGATGATGGATAGAAAGGTCTATAGGTAGATAGATAGATAGATAGATAGATAGATAGATAGATAGATAGATAGATAGATAGTTAGATAGATAGATAGATAGGTAGATAGTTAGATAGATAGATAGATAGATAGATAGATAGATAGATAGACATACACAGACAGATAGATAGATAGATAGATAGATAGATAGATAGATAGATAGATAGATAGATAGATAGACATACACAGACAGATAGATAGATAGATAGATAGATAGATAGATAGATAGACATACACAGACAGATAGATAGATAGATAGATAGATAGATAGATAGATAGATAGACAGATAGATAGATAGATAGATAGACAGACATACACAGACAGATAGATAGATAGATAGATAGATAGACAGACATACACAGACAGATAGATAGATAGATAGATAGATAGATAGATAGATAGATAGATAGATAGATAGATAGACATACACAGACAGATAGATAGATAGATAGATAGATAGATAGACAGACATACACAGACAGATAGATAGATAGATAGATAGATAGATAGATAGATAGACAGACATACACAGACAGATAGATAGATAGATAGATAGATAGACAGACATACACAGACAGATAGATAGATAGATAGATAGATAGATAGATAGATAGACAGATAGATAGATAGATAGATAGATAGATAGATAGACAGACATACACAGACAGATAGATAGATAGATAGATAGATAGATAGGTAGGTGGGTAGGTAGGTAGGTAGATAGATAGATAGATAGATAGATAGACAGACATACACAAACAGATAGATAGATAGATAGATAGATAGATAGATAGATAGATAGATAGATAGATAGATAGATAGATAGATAGATAGACAGACATACACAGACAGACAGATAGATAGATAGATAGATAGATAGATAGATAGATAGATAGATAGATAGATAGATAGATAGACAGACATACACAGACAGATAGATAGATAGATAGATAGATAGATAGATAGATAGATAGACAGACATACACAGACAGATAGATAGATAGATAGATAGATAGACAGACATACACAGACAGACAGACAGATAGATAGATAGATAGATAGATAGATAGATAGATAGATAGACAGACATACACAGACAGATAGATATAGATAGATAGATAGATAGATAGATAGATAAATAGATAGTTAGACAGACAGACAGACACAGACAGACAGGCTGATAGATAGATAGATAGATAGATAGATAGACACAGACAGCAAGACAGACAGACAGACAGACAGATAGATAGATAGATAGATAGATAGATAGATAGATAGATAGATAGATAGATAGATAGATAGATAGATTGATTGATAGATAGATAGATGGATACATAGATAGACAGACAGATTCTGGTTTGAAAGGAATAAAACCTGAAGCTTGGAATACAAAGATAGAGAACCAGTCAGTTTCAGTTGTCCTTAAAAAAAAGTACTCCAGTACTTTTACTAACAGTGTTATTGTGTAAATGACATATTTATATAAAATTTTCGCGCTAATTATTAACTGAACAGGCGAGAAGACTCAGATGTTTTATATGTTTGGTTGACAAACTGATGCGTGTTTGTGTTAGCTGTGCTTTGAAAGCCAACAAATATCTGTGTATGCCTGCGCCTTGAGCGGTGTCAAAAAAACCTTTCTCCATAATTTGTAATATAATCAAAACGGATTTTGGTTTGTTTTCTGTCATTCAAAGTATGATTGACAGCAAGTAGGTCTGGACGATCCTTTTACAAATTTATAGGCCGTAACCATTACCCTACCATCTGGAAAAGCTGGGATAAGTGTAACCCGATACGCTCATGGTGGCTACAACCCCTCCCTTTCCTAAAAAAAAAACAATAACTACTAACAAAAACATATCATAAGTTTAATATTATTCTAGCGTGAAGTAATTGAGTTCATTGATCGAACATTGTACATATACTATAGCAACGTCTCTCTACTATAAGAGATTTTCATTTATAGCCATTAATAGCTAGCTATTTGGTGTATCCGGTGTAAACATAAAATGTTGATTACCTTTGTAATTTAGAAAGCATGCGATATATTGTGTGCACATTTTAGCACATTTCTAAGCGCTTTTGTTTAAATCGCAAGTGAATTTTTATAATTTATTTGACAGGAGTGATCTTTTAAATAGCACTCTTGATATTGTTTAGAATCGAAAATTTAACAACAGCAAAAAAAAATGTTATTCAATGGATACCAGCACAAATAGAACTAGAAGGAAATGAGAAGGCTGACACACTCGCCAAGTGTGAGAGAACAAAGACACGATTAAACATTGCACTCTATCCAGAAGAAATGAAGAAACTAATAGTAAATAAAATAAATGACAGATGGACAAGCTCTCATCTGAATCACAAGAAAGATGATGCCTATTATAAGCTATCCCGACACGATCAACGTCTAATCTTTCGATTCAGAACCGGAAACAACAGAATGAGACAACACATGTACCGGAAGCTCAAAATAGGAACCAGTGAAATCTGCCCATGTGGAGTGTCACCAGAGAATGCTGACAATGTCCTTCAAAACTGCTCTCTTTACCATGAGGCCCGTACAAGACACTGGCCAAAAAAAAACACCCCAATGGAAAGAAAACTATATGGAGAGCTACCTGATTTGGAAACCACTGCGCAGTTCATCTCGTATATTGATATAATCATCTGAACGCTCCAACAGTTTATCTCATATATTGGTCTAGTCATCTGAATGCTCCAACTTAAAAATGAGAACGAGGAAGAAGAACAAGAAGAAGAAAATTTATCCTAAAATGCCCAGTATAAAAATAAATAACACATTGGAATGAAATTTGTATAAATATAGAAAATATACACAAGATTTGTTGTATAGTATGTAGCTACCGTTATAACTATATTAAATGTTAGATTTTTTCTAAGGATAGCTTTTTTTTTCACGCGGATGTCCAGTCCTAATGGTGCCACATTCTTGAGACCATCCCCGCCAAAAACGCACAGTACCATTTACAAGCAATAGCAAGCAAAACAGAAATAAAATAAAACCCAGTCATTGAAGGCAGATCTAATTTGTTGGCAGTGAACAATGAACCATGAATTGACCTGGTCTCGAGTCTTTGATCCTAAATGCTCCCGTTACGAGATCTGTTGTAATTTAAGCTCATTATCGCTAAACGTTCTGCCTTATCTTTACATACATGTGACAAAATTCCTTCTTACATTGGTATTTTATGTCAAATAATCATTGGTATACATTTGTGTGTGTGTGTGGAAGTGCCATTTTATATTTAGTCTAATCTGAAAGATATCAGCTAAAGACTAGAGAAGGTTATCCTAGACCAGTGGTTCCAAAGTTTTTTTGTCTTGTTGACCCGTTGGGAGCCGTTGTAGAACCCAGGGTTATATATAGACCACTTTGGTAATCACTGTGCTAGACACATAATATGAAAAAAAAAAGTAAAAATTACAGTGCCCCCATTCAGACCATGCAATC
This sequence comes from Biomphalaria sudanica, assembly GCA_036873155.1. NCBI lineage: Eukaryota > Metazoa > Mollusca > Gastropoda > Planorbidae > Biomphalaria > Biomphalaria sudanica. Next base: position 780,136 of record JAZGLO010001115.1, read on the forward strand.
TATAGGGCAGACGATGTAAAGGTCCTCTATTTCTACGGCCAAAAGTTAAACAATGATGTCCTATGGCCAGCACAACGACAAGCGCTTTACTATCCCCAACTAATGCCAGTTACCCATTTAATTTGGGTGGGCCCAGGAGCGTCCTTAAAATCCCAAATAAAAAATCTCAGTCTTCATCAAGATTCTAACTTAGAACTCCTCGGTTTGAAAGTCAAGCGCTTAACCTCTCAGCCCCTAGAGACATGATTTGCGTCGAGCTAAAAACTTGTAATATTTGACAGGATCAACATACATTTCTTTGCTTGTTAATATGTAGGTTTGTATGTCACGAATGTTTATCAGTGGCGTAGGGTGGGGGAGTGGGGTCCAAATTTGAAAATCCCCCTGGCCCCCAGTTCAGGAAGGCCCCCAAATGAGTGTCCGAAATTTGTTTTTACATTAAATATTACGCCATTATCTCATGCCATGATGTCGAATGTCAGACCCCTCTGGCACCAAAATCCCTAACTACGCCACTGCTGACTTATTTATCTATCTTCGATCTAACAGTCATAATAATAGTCGATAAAGTCAATATCTATATCTAATAAGGAAAGTTCAACTCTTTGCACTTGCTGAAGCAAATTTGAAATAAATTCCTCTTTTTACATGTGATGATTTTTTCATCAGTTTCCGCCACTGCTATCATTGTCTTAAGTCTGACTCAGTCGAGTTGTAATCCGTCCATTTCTCGATGTTGCATTGCCTTCACTTTGCTTGCCTGTCTTCCATTATCCAGGTTGTGCACTATGTAGGAAGAATTAGTAATATATACATGTCTCCATCCAACAAAAAGTACATTGTCATTTTACTACTAAATTAATCTCGAAGTCTTTTTATGAGATCACTTCATTTTTAAATCTACAGTGTTTTCCTAACGTTATATATTATGTATGCTCACTGAATGATAATGTCTCTAAGAATCTATAACAGCGGTTCTCAACATTTTTAGCTCGGCGACCCCTTTTTAATATCCCCCATTCTGCCGCGACCCTCCCTCCCCCCACACATAGCAACAGAAGAATAGACAATAACAATCCATATTTTCGATGGTCTTATTGGACCCCTGGCAAATCGTCAATCGACCCACAGGTTGAGAACCCCTGATCTATAAGGTGTCTTCTGTAAGTGTTTTAAGTCAGTAACAAGTTTCTTTTATATTAGAATATTTATTTTTAAACCTTTGAAATTTGTGTTTCTTTCTTTTCTTTTTTTTTGTGGGCTTACTTCCCTTTTTGTGGGCTTACTTCCCTTTTGTGGGCTTACTTCCCTTTTGTGGGCTTACTTCCCTTTTGTGGGCTTACTTCCCTTTTGTGGGCTTCATGACTCTTTTTGGTTATTCCGCCTCTTACACTTTTGTATTGGTGGACACCTACCGCCGATATTTATTAATTTTTGTATTGGGTTTATGCCTCTTTAAGTTATTCCGGCCTTAAAATGTTTTGTATTGGTGGGCACCTAGAGCCGATATTGATTCCAGATAGTACTGGAATATGATTTAGCCAAAGCTAAGATGTTGATGGTGTAAGAAAAGTTTTTTTTTTTTTTACAGTTTAAGAAACTCGAATATTTAATTTGCTCCGAGTATCTATATTCCAAGGGGTAGCTTTAATGGTATATCCTATATTTAGTGTATAATATGTTCAGTCAGACACTTTTTTTTCTAAAGCATCTTATAAACACGAGTCACGTTGTGCGATTATATATATATGTATACATATATGTCGAAAGGCACAATCCTCGTGCCGTCTGCTAGGACAAATTTGTACAAATGCTCATTGGTTAATATGCATCACTAAATACATGACGCGTAGGGCGTAATTATCTTCTTTTTTGAAGTAACGTCTGTATTACATAAGATAAGATAAGAAGAGAGAAAGAGTGGACAAAGATAGATACTTAAGACACAGTACAGATATTGTTCATTGAAATAAATATCTTTCAGTTAGTTTACAATTATCAGATGAAAGTTTTCTTACAATAAATCCAACGATATCTCTTCGATGCTTATATTGTGACGTCTCGGACCTACTCTTTCTCCAGTCTCGCCTTCTTGTGTCAAAAGTTTGAGTCAAATATTCATTTAGTACTCACTTCCCAAATCCCCCAATGTGTTTTTAGCAACACGGCTTCATTTCTTTACACAACAGTTACCGCCCCAAGAATAGGAGCAATGAAAAATGAAAACCTCTTTATCTCTGGAGAGTGAAAAAGAGTAGACTGGTAGCTACCTACTTTTGGAATTTGGGCGTACTAGAGCATTCTCTTTATACAGAAGAGTCAGTTGACTATCTCGCTGTCACTGACCTATAATTAATCATTGAGATTATAATTCTATGGGGGCTTTCACAATAGAAAAAAAAAAAGAACTGTCATGAAAGCAATATCCGAAGACCTTTGGGAATTGGATTATAGTATTAAAAAGTAAACTCACAAACCTCATCACTAACTTGATGCTTATAAGCATTTCCATTGTTCTGTACACAGAATACACCAAATAGCTTGCTCGTTTTAGATTTGCCTCCATGTTGAAAATCTCCAAATAAGATGCTACAGTCCCCCTTTCAGATGTCAAGGACATCTGTTTCTTCGGTCAACGGTTAACGAGCAGGTTGTGATATAAACAGTACAACGACCGACTGCCTTTACTTTCCCCAAATAAAGTCAAGTACCCATTAGAGCTGGTAGAACTCGGTGGACTCCTGTAGGCCCTAAATATCCCGAATTTGCAGCTTCCAGTCTTTGCCGAGATTCGAACCTAAGACCCCAGGTTCGGAAGCCAAACGTTTAACCACTTAGCCACAGCGCACACAGTCTTTATTTAATTCTTTTCATAAAATAGCTCCCACTTTTTAAATTTAGATATTTTTGTTTACTTTCAGAGGCCAAAAAGTTGCATTGGCGGATTGATTTTTAAATCGTTGTTGTTGACTGCTTCATCGTGTAGCATTGATCCACAGGACAACGTAGTGAAGGAAAACATCTAGTTATTGTTGGGAAACACGCAGTTTTAATATGTGGGATACCTTCCTCGTTGAGGCTGCCTGGTCATGCGGTATGAGCGCTGGACTATCGTTCGGACGTCTCCATGGCCCCGGGTTCAAACCCTGCCCGCTGCCCTCTCCGTGCTGAGAGAGGTTTGGAAGTAGATTATCTTCGACTCTGAAGGAACATCCAAAATATGTCAAATAAACAAACAATCAATGATGCGCGCTTCGGACATTCGTCTGATAGTCCCGAATTCAAACCTTCCCGCCGTCATCCCTCCCTGGCGTACTGATGGAGGTCTGGATATGGACGAAATAATCTTCACTAGTCGACTGGCGGCGTAGCATATGCGCTATTTTGCATGACCGGCCCTACGCCACTGCAACCTATGCGACCGCATTGGGCCCCGCACTTCCATAGGACCTGCCCTAATTTTAGGTGTATACATTATTAAATTAAACCATATTATAACTTAAAATAGATTTCCCGCGCCATCCTATCGATTTACCTGGAGCTCCTGGAAATCTCCAAAATTACTAAATATACGAAAAAGTCCTTAAAATATACGGAACTATATAGAGAAACATTGTCATTTTGGGGTGTCATTCAATATGGAAAACGCCAATCCTACGCGCGATAAATAAAAACGGCATAATGCATTAGCCGTAATTGTGTAATCTGGTGAAAGAAGCTTCTCGCGCATCAAACTAATGAAGAATTACTTGAGGTCAACAATTCTCAAAGATAGATTGAAACATTTGGTAATTCTTGCTATTGAGCGTGATCTATGTAGGAAACAGAAAGAATTATGAAATGCTGTATGACTTTGCTACACGCAAGGCTCGTAAAGTAATTCTGTACGTAGTAAAGAATGAATAAAGTGCATAGACGAATTTATTTTCTAATACAAACTTAAATTTCACTTTTTGTCCGCTTCCCTACCCAAACTTGGCCCCGCGAAATTCGTTTCGCATAGGGCCCCACAATGCTTGAGTCCGGCCCTGCTATTTAGTGACGAGTGAATATACATAGTGGATTACTTGTTCTCTTTCCGTGACTTCTTGGTCACAATGGTGAAGTCCGGCGCTGCCATTTAGTGTTTGTAAAATGTTTGTAAAATGTTTTACATGTTTCGGATGTTCCTTCAGAGTTGAAGATAGTTTATTTCTTAGTCCAAACCTCCCACAGGACGAAGGGGGATGGGAGCGTGCAGGGTTTGACAATTCAGCGCACAGCCATCCGTAGCGACGTGTGAATACCCACTTGTTCTCCCCCCCCCCTCTTGTTTTTTTCGTGATGTGAATATCCTCAGATATAAGAGAGTGATCTTTCCTTTACTTCTTGCTCGTCCAAACTGTTGAGCGGAGAAGAGAATTATATATATATATATATATATATATATATATATATATATATATATATATATATATATATATATATATATATATATATATATATATATTGCTGAAGGAGCTTCTGAAACTTGTAGAAAAAAACAAACAAAAGCTTGCCAACATATTTCTTAGGCTCTTCCAAATGTAAACATACAGCTGATCACTTCAAACACTTTAATGCAGAAGAAGGGGCACAGTCCTTGTTGTCGCTAACTTGGGGTCGTCCTTCTTTCTTGTCCGTTGCTCCTCTGTTTCTGTTCTTACTTTTGAATTACTCGTCACGTCACTACGGAAAAACCCGATGAAACTCAACTTCTACTCGTCTTGTGTCATTACAATATTATCACGTGGTTAAATGTTGTTTGTTTACGATTGGTGAATGACAGTGGCGGACTGGCTATATGGGCATTTGGGCAAATGCCCGGTGGGCCGATACCTAAATGGGCCGGTAGAAATCTCTCTACAGTGAAATACTAATTTGATCTAACACATTTTCCGAAATAATGTAATAGCCTACATCCATAGACAGTGTTACTAGTAGGCTTCATCCTTTTAAGGCCTACACACTTATCGATTAAAAAGCAACATAAGGCCTATATTTCTGATAAAATATAGAGCTTATTGTATGCATGTGTACAGTTATCGATACTCAAACTCCACATACCGATTTTGAGGACATGCAAGCCTATAATTAGATGCCCATCATATTATATGCAATTTATGGGCCTGATGGAATAGGAATGCCCGGGCCGATTTTGACACCCAGTCCGCCCCTGGTGAATGAGCTCCATTGGACCAAACGATGACCTGCCAACTATCATCTCCTTTTATAGAGTGTGTTTTTTAAAGGTAACGATAAGGGAAGGGACAGGTAAATAGATACGATACGTGAACGGACTAAGCTCCAATAATGTGATATTCTTTTCTTGTAGAGGTACGATACCTGACACGTGACAACTTAAGCAGACAAATGACAGGTACAACAGTTACTGTACGGACGAGGCCACAAAATGTCGAGATCTATCATAATTTAGGTTAATAATTCCTTTGGGTGTTGAAGTCAGAGAGGCCAGAGAGTAACGATGTATTTTTGTAGTGATCTGGATTTTGTTGAAGATTATATATTATTATTATTATTATTAGATAATTTAGATCTATATTTATCTTAAACTGAATCTGTGTATATTGTAATAAAAGTAACATTGGGTTGTTGTTGCTGTATTGGGATTTTTTTTGGTTAAAAAAAGAAGTTATATAAAGTGTTATACAAAAAATGTAATACGCTTACATCGGTTTAGCTGTGCTAGCTGTTCGTTGCTACAATCCAACAACCGAGTATCAACACCCTCCCCCTTGAAAAAGCTGGTATGTTGGCAGCCCCTTGCTGTGAAGGTATTGTTGCATGACAATTGTTAGGAGAACCACGCGGTTAGTGACCTCACACAAAAGCACAACACCACGGGGAGATATGCGGGCATTTTGTTGTTTGTTGATTCTGTTGCATTCTGTTTGAGATGGGCCTCATTGACTCACATTACGATAGTGTGTGTATTGAGATTAGAAGAAGTCCGTTGTTAATAGGACTATGGACGTAGAGAGAATATATATGCATGCATGATTAGGTAGATTGTTGAGACTTTATTGATATCAAAAACGTTAGTTTTAATTACTTGATTTTATACATATACATGCTTAAAATAGAAACATTATAGAAATTGTAATGAAAAGTATAAGTCCTCTATAGTCTCAACCTAAGGCGCTGTGGCTGAGTGGTAAAGCGCTTTGATTTCGAAACGGAGGTTCCGTGATCGAATCCTGGTAAAGGCTGGGATTTTCACATTCGGGATCTTTAGGGCGCCTCTGAGTCCACCCAGCTCTAATGGGAACCAGACATTAGTTGTGGAAAAGTAAAGACGGCTGGACACATGACAACCTCGTTAACCGTGGGCCACAAAAACAGATGTCCTTCATCTGCCCTATAGATCACAAGGTCTGAAAGGCTAACCTGCCAATAACTTACTTCTTACGATTGTTATCTCAATCTATACCTATGGCCTCCTTCAGTCGCGAAACCACTATGGATCATCTCATGGAAATAAGGATGAATGCTTTTCCACTAGCTATGGTCGGAACAATAATGCCCTCACAACAGTTCCCGCATCTCTCCAAGCCGATGATTTGTCTAAAACAGTGTTTCCCAAACATTTGATCTATGCGTAGACCTTCTAGAGTTTTCGTAACACTGAGTACCCCTCGCCCCCCTCCCTCGCTCAAAAGGATTTATTTTAATAACAATCAAATTTTGTTTGTAGGACTACATACCCACAAAATAATAATAACTATCACAATTAAGTATTGAATTATTGAGATTTTTTTTTTTTCTTGTTTTTTTTTTTTTGCATGCCTCAGAGACACATTAAATACATTCTAGAAAAAATAGTTTTTGCGTTGAAAAAGTGGGCGTGTCGACGAAAGTTGTAACATCCCTATCCATTTCCTGATTTTTGTTGAAATTCGTCTTAAAATCTAAAATGGCACCGTATTTAAGTTTAAATAAATAATAAAAAGGATTTTAAACTTTTGGATTAACTATGTGCAACGCGTACCCCCTTCAAACTCTTCCCATACCCCTGGGGTACGCGTAATCACTTTGCCGATACTGTTTTGGATTAGTGACATGGCAGACTCTGCCAGGGTGTATCACTGTACTGCAAGCTGCTTAAGGGTTAACGGCTCCTGATTTTTCCTCAGGGTAGACACCCGAAACCTTTCTCCTGTTTGGGTACAGCAACAAGACAGCAAGAAGACAGCAAGAAGACAGCAACAAGACAGCAACAAGACAGCAACAAGACAGCAGAGGTTTCAATTCAGAATTTTCGTTTTCCTTGGTGTGTAGCCAGCCGGACTCAATGAGCCACACGTGTCCGCGCGAACATCATCAAGTTTTTCTCCCGCTATAATTAAAAAAAAATACAAAAAGTAAGAAAATATTGCACTATTGACAAAATCCTAAAGTAACCGCAACGTAATATGCAGTAAAGTATCTCAAAAAAAAATGTGGTGTGCATTCAGAAATGTGACTTCATGATAAACTTTTTGTTTCGTTCAAAGAGCACCAAATCTAGAACAATTAATGGCTTGTGAAAAGCTTGGAAATGTGTGCCAGAAAATTATCACATATACATCCCTAAATAGGCATTGCCACTTCTACAGTGCACAGGTAAGCTATGCCCCGTTTCCCTTCAAAAAGTATGGTTGCGGTACTTTTGAGTACACCGACAATAAAGTCTGGAACTCCCTTCCCATCGTGCTCAGTCTAACCACACATGCTTGAGTACAATCAAGAAGAATGTTAACACTTTTCTGTTCAAAACGAATTTAAATTTTATTTTTAACTCTCGGGTTTTAAGCCTATATTATGTGTATTGACAGCGCTATTTTAATAAAATTATTATTTCGATTATTATTATCTAAATGTATAATTCATTCTTCATGCAAAAATTACTTTCCATTAACAGATAAAAGAAAACGATGGCTACAGGTGGGCTCTAGATTGCAACGTTTAGCGAGTTTTTCTTATCGTGGCCAGTATCAGTGAAAGCTGAGCTTCTCTCTCTCTCTCTCTCTCTCTCTCTCTCTCTCTCTCTCTCTCTGCTGGTACGATCTCTTTATCCAGAACACAATCAGACGATCAGTGGGTGTGACGGTAATGCACATGTTACTGATTTGCTATTTTAACGATTTTTCTGCTAACGTTACGCGTTTATGGTGAAGACTTTTGGGACTCAGTTTTCTGTTACTTTCATTTAATTGTAGTTAGCAGTCGTTATAGATGTCTGCTTTGGAGGTAGAGATGGGAAACAAACCGAACCCGAACCCCACTTACGACCGAACCGAACCCGAACTTTTTAACTGGTTGGTACTAACCGAACCGAACGAACCGTCCTTACCTTAACGTAACTGAAACAAGGTTTTGGAACATTCTAGTAAGAAAAAAATAGTTTTTTGCGACATGAGTTGACAGCTATTTTTAATGCTCGGAGTATTCTTCTACCATTGAACAATATTTAGCGGCGGCCCTGACCAGAAGTATGGCTGGATGTCATAGCGGACTGTCAGCAAGAGTTTTTAGAACAAGCGGAACCTCTGTGGCAAGGTGTTGAATGAGAACCATGTGATGATGTGTTCAGCACTGTCAAGAAATTCTCTGACAGAAATAAAGTCCAGATATGAAGACGTTTTATTTAACAGTGAAGTGCGGGGCTGGTGAAATGGAGGAAAGATTCTAAAATATTTTTTTATTATATGAGACACAAAACTGAAAATTTTATGTCAGAGAAATGAAAACAAGTGTCTCGTGGTTGGGGATTTAGCTTTTTTAAAGTGACATCACATCATATCTAAATAGTCTCAATAACAAATTACAAGAAAAAAAAAAGTTGATTTCGAATGTATAAGCCGACATAAGCACCTTCTAAATGAAATTGCAAATCTTCATATAGCAGGTGGAAATGGACGAAATGTTGGGCGTATTCGCCTCACTGACGAACGACAAGATTTAATGCCTCGACCAGGTGCTACATTTATGCAGCGAGATTTTGAGAAGTTGGTTTCGGATACACTTTCGACATCTCATAAACTAGTCTAAGTAATATATCATAGGGTCTAAGTAATATATCATAGGGTCTAAGTAATATATCATAGGGTCTAAGTAATATATCATAGGGTCTAAGTAATATATCATAGGGTCTAAGTAATATATCATAGGGTCGAAGTAATATATCACTAGGGTCGAAGTAATATATCATAGGGTCGAAGTAATATATCACTAGGGTCGAAGTAATATATCATAAGGTCGAAGTAATATATCATAGGGTCGAAGTAATATATCATAGGGTCGAAGTAATATATCATAGGGTCAAAGTAATATACCATAGGGTCGAAGTAATATATCATAGGGTCTAAGTAATATATCATAGGGTCGAAGTAATATACCATAGGGTCGAAGTAATATATCATAGGGTCGAAGTAATATATCATAGGGTTTCTAGTCAAAGTGATTTATTTTTTTATTTTTTAAAATTTTTAATCGAGTGTCAGAAATTAAAATGGCCCGTTGTCTGAGTATATATATATCTAACGTTTAGTTTTCTTGCCAAAAGGTCTAAAAGTATCTTTACATTTTATAGGTTATTCTGTTTGTTTTCAAGCTAAAAATAAAACCAAATGATTCTTTGGAATTCAATTACTTTAGATAATTAAAAACCTGTAGAGAATGATGACATGAGCATTTACTGCTGTATCTGGAAACCAATGGGGGCCGTCTCTAAAAATCTTTTTCTAATCTTGTTTAATTTTAATTTTGTGTTGAGGATTATTTGTTCATCTTTGTCAACATAAAGGTAACAAATACGATGGGTCATTTCTGACACTTTTAGAACCACTCATGACCACCGAAGGTATTTTATTTTCTAGACTTCTAAACCCCTGGAGATTCTCTTTTGTAGGTGTAGACATGGACGTGCCATATGAAATTATCGCCCCTTGATACAATAATATAGCACTGTTGGTTTTACAGAACACAAATAAACCGGAAGATGACATGCTGTCTGCTATCCTGATCTTTCTCTTTGCTCTATATTCTCTAAGTCTTTAGCTCTCTCTTTGTTTTAGGTAATCCTTGTTTTCTTTTTTTTTTTTTTACTCTGCCCGACTGTCTTTCCCAAATGTTTACAAGTCATTTCTCTCACTTCAAAGTCTCTCATCAAGTTTAAACTTTGCACAATTATTCATTGTCACTAAGAAAAAAAAATCAATCTAAAAATTAAAGAATTATCTATTTAATTAGTAATTATTTATTAATTTTGTTTGATATGAAAAAAGGAATCAATCTTACAGTATTGAGAGATATGTATTTATATGTGCAGTATGTCACTAATATAAGCTTTATTTAAAAAAAAAATTTCTTTCTCTTGATTCATTTCATTCTTTTGTCTGTTCATTTTATTTCTACCCAACTGTCTTTTTTGTCTCTTCTATTCGGCTTTCAATTTCTTTCTCTTTTATTTTCTTCCTTTCCACCTTTCTTTCTTTTTGTTTGTTCTTGTCTTCTACCTTTCTTTTTCTATTTCTTTTTTTTTTATATTCGTCTCTGTTTCGTATCTCTCTTTCTCTCTTATCATGTCTTTATCTTCTTTTTCTTCCTTTTTCTGTTATTTCCTTTCTCTTTGTCTGTCTTAGTTTTACTTTCTTTCTCTCTCTCTTTGTTCATGTCCAAAGTCTCTCCTTTTTATTTTCTCTTTCCGTGTATTTCCCGTCCCCTTCTATCACTTTCTCTCTGTCTATTTTCATCTACATTTTTCTTTCTCTGTTTCGCCTCTTTTCTTGTACACTTCCCACTCTTTCTCTCTCTATTTCTTTATTTTTTTCTCTCTTTCTTTCTATCTTTCTCTTTCTCTTTTTCTCTCTCTATTTCTTTTTGTCAATATCTCTTTCTTTCTCTCTTTCTCCCTCTCTCTATTTTTCTCTCTTTCTGCCTCCTATCTCTATCTCTTTCTTTCTCTCTTTCTCTTTTCTCTCCCCTTCTCTCTCTCTCTCTCTCTGACTTCCTCTCTCTCATTGTTCTCGCTTTCTCTCTCTCTCTTTCTCTAACTTACTTTCTTTCTCTCTCTCTCTTTCTCTAACTTACTTTCTTTCTCTCTCTCTCTTTCTCTAACTTACTTTCTTTCTCTCTCTCTCTCTCTTTGTCTCCCTCGCTCTTTCCCTTTTTCTTTCTCGCCCCCTCTCTCTTTCTCTCTCTCTCTCTCTCTTTTCTCTCTCTCTCTCTCTCTTTCTCTCTCTCTCTCTCTCTCTTTCTCTCTCTCTCTCTCTCTTTCCTCCTTTCACCTACAACACCAAGCTTGTAATTGAATTACACTCCATACACTTTAGAATTAAAAAGTAAAAAAGACAGAAAGTGGGGCGGTGAGGAAAGAACGGCGGGGGGGGGGGGGGGGTATTGACGCGAGAATGGAAAACTGAAAATGTGCGTCAGAAACACAGCAACAAGTCAACACTACATGAAGGCAACGCTTTTTTGTTTTTCAATCTTTGACGCCGATTCCTAAACAACATCAAAATTGAAAACAGAAAAACAAACAAAAAATCGCAAACAGAGAAACACAGAAAAGTTGAAATCGCTTCTTCTGTTTTTTTTTCTTAATCTTGTTCCTTACAAATGGAGATGAACTTCAAATATTTATGATAGCTACATTTTTATGTAGTTTCCATGACATCTTTTGTTTTTCTGTCATGGGAGGTGGTGGGGTAGATGCAAAGATAATGTCAAAAGTGCTTTTTTACATATTCGGACATTGTCCTAAATCCTTGTCATTGTTTAATTCAATCAAGAAATTGTTTGCTTTGCTCGTGAATTTTATGTTTCTTTTTTTTAAAGTTCCATTATCACCATGTTCTGGGACGCCACCTAATGCTTGCAGACTTAATTATTAAGAAATGTTAACAGCCTGTATTTAATTAGCGTTCTATGTCTTTTAATGCGTCATTGTTTTCTTGTGCCTTCTTGTATTGTACCAGTATCTCCTTTGCAATAATTTGTGTTGTCTTGTCTGCGTCTTTCTAGATTTCACTCTATTTTCTTTGAGTCCGCTCCATGTTTTCAGTCACTCTGTCTCTCTTTCTCTCTTTACTTTCTCTGACTTCTTTCCTACTCTCTTTTTCTCTTTTTTTCTTTCTCTCTTTTTCTTTGTCTTTCCATCTTTCTCTTTCTCTTGCTCTCTTTTTTCTTTTTCTCTATCTCTTCCTCTTTATCTTTCCTTTTCTCTTTCAATTCATTTCTTTCTTTCTCTCATTTTTCTGTTTCTTTATCTTTCTCTCTTATTTTTGTTGTTGTTGTTGCTGTTTTTTGTACATATTACTTTAGCTCTAAGAGAGTTGTGCGTTTCTAAAAATATTTCTAAATTTTGAAATTGATAAGAACCACATTCAGAGTGAACTCCGTACTTTGATATGGATGTGAAAGTTGGACACTGAGGCTGAAAAAAGAGTAAATGCTACAGAAAACTGTTTGGTATCAGATACCAGGAAAAGAAGAAGACAAACGAGTTTGTACATTTTCAAGTCAACACTTTAGCTGGCAAAAAAAAAATAATTCCACAATAAAGATAAGAAAGCTGAGCTGGTTCGTCAAATTGTAAACCATGACTCACTTATAAAAGTCATCTTTCAAGGTCCAGTGGAGGTAGTAGAAAGAGTCGTCCAAAGGAAAGCTGGCTGGACAACGTACAAGAATGGACCGGCCTCATCTCTTCATGTCCTGCTATGAGAACAGCTGAGGAGGGATTTGGTGACGCGAACTGTCACAGCTCACCTAGGAAGAAATTCAAATGACATATGAGATGAGTCGCTTTAAAAAGGATTGTTTTACCAGCTAGCTTATATCTGTGGCCGCCGAGATAGCTTTCAACTGGGATCAGTGCGAAAAGACCTCAAAGACTAAGTTGTATTGCCTTCTCATGAATCTCGGCTGTATGGTGTGAACTGTGTGATGCCTTTTTAGCACAGTACGATCTAGTAACATTGCAAATACTTCCCCCTGAGCTCTTCTCTCTGAACTAAGGTTACTGTTATCACTATTAGCATTGTCACATTCTTGGATCATTTCCTAATGTAGTTACGCGTATCAAGACTGCAACAGATCATACATACATTGGTGAGAGGCTAGGTTTTTAAGTAGATACCCTTTTGTTTTTGATAGATGAATTTAACAATTATAAGGACATACAGCTGGAGACGGCTATTTGATCAAAGACAAGCTACAAGATTATCAGGCAGTTTATTATGAGCTTGTTATGATCTTACACAAGACAAAACCAGGATCTCTTAAAAGACTACGGAAGGCGGTTTGAAAGAATTCCAAGGTGTACACATCCATAAACAAGATAGTCCTTGCTTCACGCTGTGCTGCTCAGATGTACGTTTGATACCTTTACTCTGCATTGAGAGGAATGTGTAGACTCCAAACATCCCCGAAAAACACTCCAATAAAGAGAGAAAGAGAGAGAGAGAGAGAGAGAAACAGGAAGGGAGTGTGAGAGTAAGAAAGACATAAAACATAAAAAAGAGTATGAGAGAAACAAACTGTAAAAAAATAGACAATGAGAGAAAGAGAGGGAACGAGAATGAGAGAGAAAGAAAGATATTAAAGGTGAATTTTATTATGACGGGGTATATCATCAAAGTATCTTATAGCAGTGGTCTTTAACCTTTTTTTGGTCTACCGCCCCCTTTTCATATTTCTGTTTGTACACGTTATTTCTCCGACACCCAATCTCTGAGCTAGTGGAAATTTTGCACAATTATTTTTGTTTTACCTAGCAACACATGAATCAATAAAAAAGAAAGCAATAGGGTTTGTTGCTGAACATAAAAAATTATATATGTGTCAGACGCGAATAGCCCAATTTTCAGTAAAAGAAATTACAAAAGTCTCTATGGAAGAAGTTACGAAGGCTATATAAAATACAACCACAGACCTATATGTACTACAATAAATATAGGTTTTTCATTGCTAGTTACGATTTATTTAGGTTGGTGCTGTTTTACTAATACATACCAAGTATTAGAGTTTAGAAAAACCCAGGTTTGTTTCTTGTGTAACGCTATTAGCTAACACCTCATACCATCTCTCCATTAGTATATTTAGATCTATAAACTAATTCTAGTCTAGATCTATATATAAAAATCGAATAGATCTAGTAATAGTATAGATTCTATCTTGAGACTAGATTGCCGAGTATAGCCTATTCTATGCCTATAGTCAGTTTTTATTAGAAAAAAGTCTAGATATTAATAAAGACTAAAGTTTTTTTAATTATTAGCTATAATATAGACATAAGACATAGATCTAATAATACTGCAATACGTTTACTATACTCTATACTTAATCTACTAAACTAGAGATCAATCTATAATCTAGTCAATCTAGATCTATACAATATTCATTATAATACTTCTACTTATAATGACTTATTTAATAAGTTAGTACTTAGACTTAGATCTATTACAGTTTATTAAAAGATTTATCTACTTTTCAATGCCTAGACCTAATAATAAAATTGCGAATGATGTCTATAATGACTGATTATTTATTATTTTTTTATAATAATAGGCCTACTAAATCTAGGTCTAGACTCTTCTTAAATCTAGTCTAAAAAAATGACTGTCTAAGACTCTAGATGATTGAGAAGTTCACATAGAGGTGTTTTTAATAATACGGCATGTCGGCTGAAAGTATATAAAGTGCTTTTTGTGTAACAATAAAAAAGCGGCTCCGGTACTCAGTGATAGATTGCCTAACTTTCAACTACAAATAAATTAACAATTAACGTTGAATTACAAGAAAAGTAATCATTTTTCCCGACATTGAAAAAAGGTGCCGGTACCCCGTACCGGTGCGTACCGTCACAAAAATATATGTATATCTCAATCTTCTTTCATTTAATTTTTTTTGCGGGGTTGTTGCTACTTCATACATTGATACCGGATCGATTTAAATAGGGCCTAAGTATACCAGCAGGATTTCGAGCATTGGATAAATTAATTTTTTAAGTACAAACTTTTATGTAAGAGGCAATACATTAGTTGTTTGAAGTTTGTAACTTATTAAATTCAGGCTAAAATTATCGAAGCCTACATTTTTACACTCATTTCTAAACAATTAGAAGAGATGGACTGACTCATAGTGTAGCTTGTGTACATCTGCAAAAACACAAACTCAGTTAGACTTTCAAAACTATTTAAAGAAAAACTTAGTGATTATTTTTACTGTATTTATATTATTATTATTTTTTAGAATTAGGATATAAACAAAAATTTGCCATATGACTTTATCTAACAGAAAAAAAATTAAGCTTACGTTTATTTATGCGGTTATTTATAGTTACCTAGTAATATAAAATATATTGAACTAACACGTACATTCATCATAATGCAGCCATGCGATTTTTCGTTTATAAACATAGCATTATTTAGGACCAATATTTTACAAAGGAAGCTAGGAGAAACAGGTATACCCAGTAGGAGAAAAACGACCCCTTTACTCAAGAAAAATTTAAGAAACTAGAACAGACACAAAATAAACAGTGACATTCATAACAAAATAATATTCAAAATTGATTAGAGTAACGACTTTTTAAGTAATCTTTTGAAGTTTAAAATCACTACAATTTTTTTCTACAATTATTTTGTGTATGAAATTGTGTATCGGAAAATGCCGGGTACATGAAATAAGCTAGTCCTAAAAAAACAACACAGATCTTGGGTAAAATTCTCAACAAATAAAGTACTGTAAATGTGTAGTTTCACGCGCTAGTTTCAGGTCTTTTCTTTTTATAGCCTCTATCGGGTATATCCCAACTACCCGTATTTTTGTGCAGAATTGTTTTCTCCATCAGGCACACTTAAAATTAGAGCATAATAATGTCAGTTTAATTTAAAAAGAGAACTGAAAAATACAAAGATATATAGGGAAAAAAGCGACTTCCGGCCCAATACTTTTTAATCAAAGAAACGAAACGGACTAGTCCAACAAACCCTAATAGTTAATTAACTATGTGTAATAAATTACGTTGTTTGGAATCTGAAACAAGGAAAAGATAGTTCTTGGCTCAAGTGTTGGTATAAGCTTAATAAGTCCCCTTTCCAAGGGAAATAAATAGTACTTGACTGAAGTGGTGTTTTAAACTGAATTAGTCCCCTTTATAGATTGTCGTTTGAGGCTTATTACTAATTTAATTACATCACTGATCCAAACTAATTGGTACACTTAATATCAGCTTTATTTTTAGTTTATATTTTGATTTTATTATGTTTAGTTTTAACATTTTATCTAAATATTAATTATTGCTTAAGTTTGATTCCACTTTCTGTTACCTACGATGTTATGGGGCAAAAACAACATTAGGCGTTGAAAACATTACATGCAAATTTGTTTGTCCGCTATGCGGTTTTCCTCGTATTGGGCAGTCAAGTGCTCTGTCAGAAGCCATATATATATATATATTATTACGTATTTCTGAATCTTCTGGCTAAATGTATTAGTAGGCACACAAATATAAACACTGCAAAGAACTTGACGACTAAACTTTCAGTTTCATATAACTTTATTGACTATTAACTCTAACAATTTGTTACTGTAACATGTAGCGTTGAAGACTGTACAATATCTGTCAGTTTACAGTTAGCTACATTTTGTTGCAATTCATCTCTTCACTTCGTTGCTATTCATCTCTTCTCAACTTGCATCGAGCCGTATTCCACAGAACAGACCAACGACACACTTTCCAGTGTCGCTCCAGGTCTCCCAAAGCTGAACCAAGTCGTACTCAAGTCTACCGAATCAGAGCCGCACACGTCTTACATCGACTGTATCGACTGTAACGGCTCAAGTGCACTGTAGTTCGCTGTATAGACTTTAACGACAGTAGTCCACTCCTGTTAACTCTACCCTAGTTAACTTGCAACGAGTCGTACACATCTCTCTTATACTGTCTCGCAAAGTAGACAACAGTACCGACGACTCACTCACGACTGACTTTCACATTAACTCTTTGGCTTATATAGAGTACCTAATCACTCCTCCAAGGAGTATCTTCTGAAATAACACGTGAGGAAACGTCACATCCTGTCTTTGTTTATACATGTAGATTTCAGAAAACATCGGCTGCAGTGTCATCTTGCCAGGGTCACTCTATCTGTCACTGGACATTGCTAGTACCTTCCAGAATAACACGTAAGGACACGTCACATCCTGTCTCTGTTTATACATGTACATTCCAGAGAACACTCGCTGCTGTGTTATCTCGTCGGGGTCACACGTTAACCTCTTCCTGTCACTGGTCATTTGTAACAATATATATATATATATATATATATTGT
Source organism: Biomphalaria sudanica (assembly GCA_036873155.1). Lineage (NCBI taxonomy): Eukaryota > Metazoa > Mollusca > Gastropoda > Planorbidae > Biomphalaria > Biomphalaria sudanica. The sequence goes on from JAZGLO010001115.1 coordinate 797,493, forward strand.
TAATAACTCCAGTGGCGGACTGAAAGGGTTAATGTGTGTGCGGCCTACTGATACACACGACTCAGGCCAATCACACTGGTCAACGGGTCAACGGCTGTCGATAGACAGGGGACAGTACTGCTAATAACCGCAAGTATGACCTGTGTTGCTTTCAAGGTCGAGAGACAGTGTATTAAAAAGGACAGTTGAGTCCAGACCAGCAAGGCATAAGGACTGTGGTACCCTTGAGTCCTTGAAAATGTAGCTGTACGAGCTAGAGAGACTTGTAAAGTTAAGTAAGGCAGTTCTGTTAAGTTCAAGAAAGCATTTGAATTGATGTAGCCAAATGTGTTGAATTGGCTGTCGATGTATTTGTCATTAAACCGCCACTTTGTTACTTGAGGCTCTTGTTGTCAAGTTCTTGTGTTAGATGTGCTATTGTGTTGTTAAGTAGAAGGCGTGATAGAGAAGATCGTAACAATATATATATATATATATATATATATATATATATATATATATATATATATATATATATTAGGGGTGCACCGGATAGTACTTTTTGATATCCGGCCGGAGCCGGATATGACCGGATAGTAAAATTTGATATTCGGCCGGTGCCGGAGCCGGAGCCGAATACCTAAGTGTTTTGTAAATAGCTTGTATTGCTGAGCATTTTACGAAACTGTTAAATAACATACCTATATTTGTTGGTATTATTTTTTCCTTTTATATACCTTATTGTTTTAAACTCTTTTGCTGATTGATTTATTAAAGATTAACAGTATTTATAAACATAAATTAATCTGTGTAGCATGAGCGTGTCTGTGTGTATGTACGAGGCCACCAACTATAAAGGCTGTGTGTTGGAGGGTCAATGTAAAATATGTTAGTATATATTTAACTAGTTACTAATGTAATTCTCTCATCTGGCTTGTATGGTGGTTGGATGTATGTGTTCAATAATTTCTGACCAACAACTGGTCATCAGACTTGTAATTTTAAGTCCAAAGGCTGCTTCTGGTTCTGGCTTCAAGGGCTTAATACTGATAGCTGTTAGTTAATAGTTGGAATCTAAAGCGTAGTAGGTCATATAACGATATTTTATTAACAGCAGGAACATCTATTATACCTACTCATAGCCTGAGCTTTAAATGTTGCGAAGCATAGATTTAATTGTAGTTTGTAGGCCTATTATTGTTATCAATGTTTAGATCTACTGTTATATAGATCTAAGAGAATTAGGAAAACCAACTATAAAAGAAACAGAATCACCCACACCCTCCCTACCAAAAAAACAACAACATAAATAGACTTTGTGTTCGACTGATTGTAACAACCTGATCAGATAGACGTAGTGAGCCTACACATGTAGTCCTAGTGTAGTGTGTATAGTTGATGGTGTTGACCTTAACGCGTTTTTTTTCCTTGGGCATACGCAATAGTGTTTAGTGTGCAGGCGAAAAAAGATAACACATTGGCATGATCAGTCAAGCATATAGATACATTATCTCTGTACCTTAGTTACAGAGGTCAAGTGTTTCTTAACATTCCAACATATTTTTCTTTGTTTGCTAGATCTAATTGTGGTGCTTAAGATCAATTTATTTTATGCGATGTTAAATTTAATTGTAAGGTTTTCCTATATATATTAAGTCAATAGAATTAAACAATGAAATTAGTTTTCTTTCTAAAGGTTTTAGAAGGGGAAAAATACATACACGCACACATTTACATATTTGTTTTATTTTATTGTGCAACGAACGTGTGTGTTCAGCGCCCTAAATGACATTTCTCTACAAGTAAACAAACTTAGTGTCACCATCTAGTGACCTCTAGACAGTCTCAATATGTCTTAACAATTTGCGTTAATCCATTCTGGCTTAAGAATGGTCAATGTCTATATTCTCTATCAATACATTGTCATGGATTAAACAAATAAGAAGTTGGGGGTGTTGAGTCTCTTGAGCCCTCCCTTTAAAGATACCCTTGGTCAGTGTCTGTTTGGCTTGTAGTGCTGACTCATACGTGAGACTTAACTCAAAGTAAACAAACTTATTACCCGTCCAATAGTATAAAAGGTGTGGTTTGTGGCCCAGACCCTTGATTGACAACCTATCTCATAATAAACTAACTCATACCAAATTAACCTTATAGAGATTTGGCTTGTAGTCCCGCCTCTAATAAAAATTCTAATCCAAGTAAACAAACTCAGTTCCCTCATAAGATGTGACCTCTAGACAGTGTCGACACGTTGACATCTGGCTTAATGTGGTCAGCTGCCTATTTGTGAACTCAATGTTATGGACTAAACAAACAAAAGGAGGTGGGGGTAGCTCATCTCTACCTCTGGAGATATACCCGCACATCTAGACAGATTATCAGCGTGACGTAGTTAAGGAATATGACATGTTTACTAGACCACTCAAAGGTCAAGACAAGCCTGTGTGCCAGACATTGCTGCTACGTATGTAATACGAATTTATAATGTAAAGTCTAGTCCCCCCCCCCATAACAAACCTAGTTCCCTCGTGTGACCTCTAGAGAGTGCTTACGTCCATCGTATCTGACTTGGGGTCACCTGTCAATCAATGAACTCAATGTGATGGGCTAAACAAATAAAAGGGGGAGGGTGTTGTTCATCTAGAAATATACCTGGTTACCTTAGAGGTGTGGCTCTTGTAGTCCAGCCCCCCCCCCTCCCCAATAAAGATTAACTACTAAGTAAACAAACTCAGTTCCCTCGAAAGGTGTGACCACTAGAGAGTGTCTATACGCTGACATTAAACCTACGTCCATCGTATTTAACTTGTGGTTACCTGCCTATACAAAACTCAATGTGATGGACTAAACAAATAAAAGGGGGTAGGAGTTGTTCATCTCTACCTCTGGAGATATACCCGCACAGCTAGACAGACGTCTGGTCAGCATGACGTAGTCAAGGAATGTAACATTTTAACATGTTAACTAACTTACTTAAAGGTCTAGACAAATTGAAAAAAGTGCCAGCCATTGCATCTCTGTATGTAAAGCGCATTTATGATGTAAAGTTTCATCTCTATTTATATTAAGTTATTAACATGCCTTGTCTTTATAATAAACGATGTTTGGTGCATATTTATAATGGCTCTATTTTTAAGCACATTATTTTGTTTTCATATAAACATTAATACATTCTATAACAGACAGTAATGGAACGAGGTCCACTTTATGCATATTAAATAGGTATTTTTACTATCCGGTTTACTATCCGGTAGTGATATCCGACCGGAGCCGGATAGCACCGGATAGTAAAAAATGCCGGATATTCGCCAGAAGCCGGAGCCGGAGGGACTATCCGGTGCACCCCTAATATATATATATATATTGGAATCGCCCCAGTCAACCTCTATCGTCTGCAAGTTATCTTTACAGACGTCTCGTGGGACAGACAGCCATGGTAATAATCTTTTATAGTTTCCCCTTAGAGTTTGATTCAAATTCGCACTTTTAACAAAATCTAGTGTAAATTAAAAATAATGTTGTTTTTTTAGTCTATAACTTCTATTTCACGGAAATAATTAGAAAAAAAAATCTTACCTTCAAATTTGTCTAATAGAACAGTAAAACTTCAATATCGGATATTTTAAGACTACTTTTAAAAATATTTGGTAGATGAATACACAGGCTACGCTACTCAGTCACAACGTGACGCCCTGGTTGAAATGGTCGTTAGTGGAGGCAACTAGGTCGATATAAGGCTCCTGATGGGGTGCCTAGGAAAATTATTTATTGCACTGGTCAGAGATTGAAACAGAGCCCTTAAACCTTGTCACTGTCCACACGTCTTTCCTCAACCAGTACGGTTTGTGTAATTCACTGAAGGAAAATGGTGAAGATTCCCCAATGTGCTCGGCCTTTAGCCTCGCCTCTAGTTTCTAGCCACAGATAATAGGGATGTTATTACTAATATCTGCTTGGACCTCTCCTAGACAATTCCCCAGTGAACTCGGCCTTTCGCCTCGCCTCTAGTTTCAAGCAAGAGGAAATAGGAATGTTATTACTTATATCTGCTTGGGCCTCTCCTCAACTGTTCAGCCAGGCTGGCAGAAAGGAGCATCTTGCAGGTCTAGAGCTTAAAGAGTCTATGGCTCAAGCCTTTCGACAGTAACAAATTTTGCTGGATGAAACCAGGAGCTCCGAGAACTATTTGGATTTAGTGGAGGTGTCACGTGATACGCTTACTGTCTAGCTCTCCAACTCCAGAAAATAAATACGTGTCTCTCAAATATAAACAAACGAAGTTTCTATCTGTCCTGACAATCTACTTTTAAGTGCACTGAGCACTCGAGAGACATCTGTCGTTCTTCCAGACTCCTGCATTTAGAACTGACTGCGTCATCATAATAGTAAATATTCGATGATTGCTTAGACCAACTTTGGGACGCCCTAAGACAAAAAGCATGTCTACAATAAGGTGATACATCCGAGTATTGGTCAAGAAAATGGGGAATCCTTATAAATGTTTAAAATTAAACAAATGCAGGAAAAGACTTGGCAACAGCCTAGCTGACTAAAAAAGTAGAGTGGAGAGAGAAATATTTTTAATATGAGCGGTGTCACAAGACAAAGTTTGAGAAACACTGGTCAAGATCCATCATCGCTGTTATGCATTCCTCTCACTTGTGATCAAATGTCACGATAAGACCAGTGACTGTAGTCCAGAATTTTGTTAACATTTTTTATGCCTTGTATTTCGTTTCGTAATTTTTTTCTACAAATATTGTTTTCTTTCTGCACATTTCCCATGTCATTCCATGTTTTCTAACACTGTGTTTCAAGTAATGTGTGAGGGGTTTGTAAAATACTCGTTTTAACCTTTAACCTTTCATTCATGTTCTTGCGAGGTAATTGGGGTACCAATTAGTCCCAATCTATGTCAAGAGTCGCCCGCTTTTTTATGCGTGTCCTACTGCGTGCACTGTTTGAGCGGACGATATCAACCAAAAGGACTTAATGATTGATTAGTTGAACAAACACTCATTTGTATTGTAAGTAAAAAAAAATAGGGAAACTTCCAATCACAGAGCCAACAAGAAATGAGCTATTACTGTATTTACGCATTGCGAATTCAAAGTTTATTTTCGAGGCCTACCAGATTTCATTTTTGCAAAGCTTATATCAACTCGCTCTGTCTGTCGTCTATCTGTCTGTCTGTCCTTCTGTCTGTCTGTCTGGTAAAATGTTTGAACACGTTTTTCTCCCATTCTTGAGTCCATTATTCATTAAACCTGACAAAACACGGATCAATAAAAGAAATTATACAATTATTAAATTGATTGTTGGTGATTAATTATTTTGTTTGATTTCAAAATAAGGGAAATAAACCCTACTATATATTGGTCCCATTTTAACATTTGGACAGGTTTTTCTCCCACTTCCCATTCTCAGACCAAATTTAAATTTCGTAAAAGTATTCATATTCGATGACAATACACGAATCAATCCTAGAATTAATTAATTAGTTATTCATTAAACTATTATTTTATCAATTTTGTTTTATATAGCTGAAAGGGAGATAAACCCAGTAATTTTCAGTACTTAGCGGTTCCTTCTCCTCGGTATGTATTAATTTTAAAAAGTACTCATTTTCTATTGATTGTTCAGTGTTGTTACTTTTTCAATTTCTTCAATTAGCTAACACTCTCTTTATGGGGAAAAAAACATAATGCAAAAGTTGTTGTTGTTTTTTTTGTATATTTCGAAAAAAGCTCCGAAAATTTTCCTGAAAATTTGACATTTTATGGATGTCACTTAATTGGTCGCAGCGAGGACCATGACTTCTGTGTTTTGTTTTTTTTTAAATATTTTATCCTTTGAAATTATTAAAAGTAAACTTGGCTCAGTATTTTTGGAATTCCTTTTATTATTATTATGAGTGGGCAGTATGGATTTACCTAAATGAAACACAAGCTAATAGCTTTGGGCCCTCACTTGCTTAGATGCCCTCAAAAAGGGTTTCAGTGATAGTTTCAGCCTATTTGATGCACGAGTAAAGAAAAAAATGCCTTAGTTGATTACAAGGGGCCCACATTCAAATAGCTTTATGAATTCAAAATCCGGTCCTGTTTCTTGGTGGACACGGAGTTCATAAAAGGCTTTAACGATTCTCCTAAGTTATTATAGAATCGGCGGAGGCAGAGAAAACTCTAGTTAGACCGTAAATATTTTTTTCAAAATATAATCATATTAAAATTAAATTATCCTTTTTGAACCCGTTTTCAGTGGATATTCCCGAACTCTGCTCACATGTTGCTTTGTATTTTATATTTTAAATACAATTCTGCTTGTTTTGTTTTTTTAATATCTCTTACAGAAAGATTTCGTAAATGTAAGCTTTTGGCTGTGTACGTAACGATTCACTCATGTTTTTAACCACTTTAACTAGTTCAACCATTTCTGGTGATTGTATTGCGATTCTACTCATGTTTGTTCTCTACTCATAGGTTTAAGAAGGACTAATATTTTTAATATTGATGTCATCACATAGGCTACATGGACGAGACATGTCATCACATAGGCTACATGGACGAGATATGCCATCACACAGGCTTCATGGACGAGACATGTCATCACACAGGCTTCATGGACGAGACATGTCATCACACAGGCTTCATGGACGAGATATGTCATCACACAGGCTTCATGGACGAGACATGTCATCACACAGGCTTCATGGACGAGACATGTCATCACACAGGCTTCATGGACGAGATATGTCATCACACAGGCTTCATGGACGAGACATGTCATCACACAGGCTTCATGGACGAGACATGTCATCACACAGGCTTCATGGACGAGATATGTCATCACACAGGCTTCATGGACGAGACATGTCATCACACAGGCTTCATGGACGAGACATGTCATCACACAGGCTTCATGGACGAGATATGTCATCACACAGGCTTCATGGACGAGACATGTCATCACACAGGCTTCATGGACGAGACATGTCATCACACAGGCTTCATGGACGAGACATGTCATCACACAGGCTTCATGGACGAGACATGTCATCACACAGGCTACATGGACGAGACATGTCATCACATAGGCTACATGGACGAGATATGCCATCACACAGGCTTCATGGACGAGACATGTCATCACACAGGCTTCATGGACGAGACATGTCATCACACAGGCTTCATGGACGAGACATGTCATCACACAGGCTTCATGGACGAGACATGTCATCACACAGGCTTCATGGACGAGACATGTCATCACACAGGCTTCATGGACGAGACATGTCATCACACAGGCTTCATGGACGAGACATGTCATCACACACGCTGGACTGTCGTTCGGATTTATCGATGGTCCCGGGTTCAAACCCTGCCCGCTCCCATCCCCCGTCGTCCTGCGGGAGGTTTGGACTAGGAAGTAAACTATCTTCAACTCTGAAGGAACATCCGAAACATGTAAAACATTTTACATTTTACAAACACAGGCTTCATGGACGAGACATGCCATCACACAGGCTTCATGGACGAGACATGTCATCACACAGGCTACATGGACGAGACATGTCATCACACAGGCTACATGGACGAGACATGTCATCACACAGGCTACATGGACGAGACATGTCATCACACAGGCTACATGGACGAGCGTGAATTAATTAATTCCATGAGTGCTTTCACTTGACTATATTTATACAACCTCCCTCTCTAAAAACAAATTTTAAAAAAAAGATCTAACTAAATCAAACTGTAGATAGCACTCTTCTGTATATTTACATATTTCATAACTGTATCATTTTGTTTACATCTTCAAGACGATATTTAAATTTTATCATTGGATACTTTTTTCATTCCATTTCTTTTTAACTAGCTTTATAAAGAGATGTACATGTAATATAAAAATAGTTTAATGTACTCTTTTTTTTCCACTATTGCATTTCAATCTCTAGCAGTTTATACATCATTTAATGTAAAATACTGACTGTTATCTATTGTAGGCATTATATATTTTATCTTTTTTCCTTTATATACATCTCTCTATGTCTCTATCTTTATGTTTTAACCTTTTTTTTCCCTAACAGCCATAAGATAAGCAACACGCTGTTGAAACTAAATTATATTGATGTAAATAGAATTTTTTAAACCGGGTTGGAAAACGAAAGATTTACTTTCAAAACCAGAAGATCGTTAGAAAGGGATTTAACATATTCGTTGGGTCAGAGAGCAAATCGTATATACAATTACACAACTACACGTACCACAAACATCCACAACAACCACATACAAACTAACACAACCACACACAAACACACACAATTATACATAAGAACAGAAAACTAATACCATCACACACAATCATTTCTACCAAATACACTCTTGCTTAGCTCACTTGACTATTCAAAAGTAACACACACACACACAAAACGGTTCGGTTGTAACTCGTTTTTTTTATTCCAATGTTGATAACATTTTGGTGTCACACCGTCATTTGGCGCCCTGCCCCCCCCCCTTTTTTTTTACACATTACCATACCCCTCCATCTCCTATCCAAAAGAGAACGCTTTGTCTCGTCTGTTTGGTGTTAGTCCAGGAGTATAAGTGTTTGGCTTGTTTTAGTCTTTCACAAATAGTTCCCTGGCATGGTTCGTCTGTTTCTAACTTTGTTACCAGGCCAGAAATATTCTATGCATAGTCCTCATAAGTCACCGGTCCTATTCCATCCAAGATGGACGGTGTGTGGGGGGAGGAGTTACTACACAACCAGAGGGAAATAGAAAGCAAGTAGAGACAGCAAGAATGATGACGTAATAGTATCCATTTTTGTTGTTGTTTTTGTTGGTCACGTCATCGGCTTACGAGGATATTGAGTCATCAGTGCAATGAAAAGCTTGTATACATCCAGACGAAGGGGAAATAGTGAGTCCAGAGTCCAAGTGGCTTTGTTCCAAGTGACTTTGTTCCAAGTGACTTTGTTCCTAGTGGCTTTGTTCCAAGTGACTTTGTTCCAAGTGGCTTTGTTCCAAGTGACTTTGTTCCAAGTGGCTTTGTTCCAAGTGGCTTTGTTCCAAGTGACTTTGTTCCAAGTGGCTTTGTTCCAAGTGACTTTGTTCCAAGTGGCTTTGTTCCAAGTGACTTTGTTCCAAGTGACTTTGTTCCAAGTGACTTTGTTCCAAGTGACTTTGTTCCAAGTGATATGTTCAGAATGGACATTGCAGCAAGATGTGTAAGCACGAGCTTGTATGGACACAGTAAATAAGGGACGATTCTTCTTCTCCTAGCCAGCTTTATTGCTGCTGAGCTGTGACCATAAGTAAGTTTCAGAGCGACAGAAAGAAAGATTTGCTTTGGGGAATAGTGAAACATAGTGAACACATATCTATAGACATAGATAGAGATATATATAGATAGATAGATAGATAAATTGATTGATATATAGATAAATAGATAGATAGATAGATAGATAGATAGATAGATTCAGATAAAGATAAAAGAATGGAGAGAAATAGATACACAAAGAGAGAATGTTGTTTATGTGTTTTGTTTTACATGTTTCGGATGTTCCTTCAGAGTTGAAGATGGTTTACTTCCTAGTCCAAACCTCCCGCAGGACGACGGGGGATGGGAGCGGGCAGGGTTTGAACCCTCGACCGTCGATAAATCCGAACGACAGTCCAGCGCGCAAACCGCACGACCAGGCAGCCATCCCGCACGACCAGGCAGCCATCCAGAATGAGGGAGAAAGGAAAGAGAAAGTGATAGAAAAGGCTTAGAGACAGAGAAAAAGGTGGAGAAAGTGAAAGACAGTGAAAAATAATTGAGAAATAGAAGGAAGGAGAGAAAGAGAAAAAAAGAATAAAAGAGAGATAGAGAGATTTAAAGAGAGAGACAAAGAGAGAGAGGGAGAGAGAGAAAGAGAGCAAAAAGAAAAAAAGACATAGAAAGAGAGGGAAAGATGAAGAACTAGAAGCGGAGGATATAAAGAATTATTTTTTTATTCGCATTTTTCATTCCCTCTGAAAATCTTCTTTCTTGACTTGTGCTAAAAAAAAAAAATACTAATATTCTTATGCTAAATATTTTGTTATGTACACCTCATATGAGAAATCTCCCAGAATGATTTTATTTTGTCAAGCAATATGCTTTCTAAAATACAAGCTGATAAAACTGAAAATCCATGTATCGGCCCAGCAGCTCTAGGACTTCCAGACTAAGTCTTAGAAAACATTTTCTTCTTGTACATTCAGCGCGTAGAGTTGAGGGCCAATTCCAATTGCCTTTTTAATCTTAGTTTTAAATATTTAAACATTGATTATTATGTCTTACATTTATTATCACTAAGTGACATATCTACCCTTTTTTATCAATTCATTTACACCAAATTTAATCGATTTAATGCACATACTGTGGTATATATATATATATATATATATATATATATATATATATATATATATATATATATATATATATATATATATATATATATATTTATTTATTTATTATTTTATTTATTTATTTATTTATATTAATTTCTCCTCTTTTGTTTATTCAGATGACCTTAAGATCATCTGTCCTATAGGTCGAAAGCACTTTACTTTACTTTAATCAATATGAAGCTTCATCTTTCTTTCTAGTAGACTCGAATAAACTTAGAGTTGATTGGTTCAACAACACACTAAAGGAGACAAATCAACACTCATGATGTCTTCCCCCACTTCAGCTACACACAATGCTATTGTGGTATGTATAAGTAAAGTAGCCACTTTCAGACCTTGCGATCTATAGGGCAGATGATGTTAAGGTCATCTGTTTCTGTCATGTGCCTAACATAACGACCATGCTCTTTTGCTTTCCCCTACTAAAGTCAGGGACCAATCGGAGTTGGACTCAGGGCTTCCATAAAAATTATGAAATTCAAAATAAGAGTCTTCAACGAGATTCAAACACAGGACCCCCAAGATTCAGAAGCCAAGCGCTTAACCACTCTACCAGCGCTGTAGGATCAAACTTTTGGTCTACCTAACAAGATTGCTCGAAGTCGAATTCCTACAGATCAGGAAACGATTTGACCAGAGCTGAGTTGTGTCTACTAAGTGCACATGCAGACGCGGAATCTTTCTCCCAAATACCCCATTCCCCATATATCCACAAAAGAGATTAGACCAAAGTAAACTGTGTTTGCATGGAATTCGCGCATTAAAAAAAAGCTATAAAATGTATTCGTTAATATCGAGACTAAGAATAGATAAGAACTGCATGAGTATTAATGTATGTTGCATGATGCGTTTTGAGATTTCCGCACCTGCGTTTCCCGATTAACTGTAGAGTCTGTAGACCAACAAGCTTCGGGTTGAGTGTTTCTGTCTTTTTGCAAAGGGAGCAACACTATGTAACTTTTATCATTGAAGGAAAATCCTTACAATAGGAATACAAAAATACTTTTAAAATGGAAAAGAAACAAGAAAAAAACAAAGCTTACATGTAGCGTAGCTGTATCAATTCGTTTGGATCAATCATGTAATAGATCTAGAAAAACAATAAGAAATCTATGCGATAGAAATATTTTTACCAGTTGTTTTGTTTAGCTTTCTCAATGGGCTATGATCCTATCACTTGTCTAGACCTGTTGGGAAAGGATGGGGGGGGGGGGAGAAAGAAGAGGGGTATCTGTGTGAATGTCACTTTTTAAATGCATATATATATATATATAAATAAGCAAATACACTAACCACTGTGCCAGAGAAATGATTACGTAAATAGAAGAGGTTTCTAGTTATCTATTTTTAGTTTCAAACTTAAAAGTTGGCAACCTACTTCTTTCTACATAGATTAAAGGGGGGACTAATAGGGTACTAGGTTGGACTAGTCCGTTTCGTTTCTTTCATTAAAAAGTTTTGGGCCGGAAGTCGCTTTTTTCCCTTATATATCTTTGTATTTTTCAGTTTACTTTTGAAATTAAACTGACCTTATTATGCTATCATTTTAAGTGTACCTCATAGAGAAAAAAATTCTGCACAAAAAATACGGGTAGTTGGTATAAAACCCGATAGAGGCTATAAAAAGAAAAGACCTGAAACTAGCGCGTGAAACTACATATTTACAGTACTTTATTTGATGAGTATTTCACCCAAGATCTGTGTTGTTTTTTTAGGACTTACTTATTTCAAGTACCCGGCATTTTCCGATACACAATTTCATACACAAAATAATTGTTGAAAAAAAATTATTGTGATTTTTAACTTTAAATGATTACTTAAAAAGGTGTAACTCTTATAAATTTTGAATATTAATTTGTTATGAATGTCACTGTCTATTTTGTGTCTGTTCTAGTTTCTTAAATTTTTCTTGAGTAAAAGGGTCGTGTTTTCTCCTAATGGGTATACCTGATTTCTCCAAGCAGCCATTGTAAAATATTGGTCCTAAATAATGCTATGTTCATAAACGAAACATCGCATGGCTGCATTATGATGAATGTACGTGTTAGTTTAATATAGTTTATATTACTAGGTAACTAAAAATAACTGTATAAATAGACGTAAGTTTAATTGTTTTCTGTTAGACAAAGTCATATGGCAAATTTTTGTTTATATCCTTATTCTAAAAGGAATAATAATAGAATTATACAGTAAAAATAATCACTAAGGTTTTTTTTTATATTTTTAATAATTTTGAAAGTCTAACTTTTAATATTACAAAGAGTTTGTGTTTTTGCAAATGTACACAAGGTATGCTATGAGTCAGTCCATCTCTTCTAATTGTGTAGAAATTGGTGTAAAAATGTAGGCTTCGATATTTTTAGCCTGAATTTAAGAAGTTACAAACTTCAAACAAATAATATATTGCCTCGTCCATAAAAATTTGTACTTGTGAAATAAATTTATCCAATGCTCGAGATCCAGCTTGTATACCTAGGCCCTATTTGAATCGATCCGGTACCAATGTAATAAGTAGCAATAACCCCGCAAAAAAAAAATTAATGAAAGAAGATTGAGATATACATATATTTTTGTGACGGTACGTCCCGGCACCTTTTTTCAATGTTGGGAAAAATTATTACTTTTCTTGTATTTCAACGTTAATTACTAATTTATTAGTAGTTGAAAGTTAGACAATCCATTACTGAGTACCGGCATCTTTTTTTTTTTTTTTTTACAAAAAAAAAGTACTTTATATATGTACTAGTCGACCGGCTGCGTAGCATACGCAGCTATTTTGCCAACCTTATACCACTGCAACCTATGCGACCGTAGTGGGCCCCGCACTTTTATAGGACCCGCGCTAGTTTTAGGTGTAACTAATAACAGATTTCCCGCGGCCTCCTGTCGATTTAATAGGAGGTCATGGAAATCTCCTGCAATTGCAAAATATACAAAAAAAGTCGTGGAAATATCCGTGGAAATTATTAAAATGTTTTGAAAACTCATACAAATCTCCTGAAATATATACACGAAAATTGTCATTTATTTTCGCCTCTTAAATTACCTAGGATAACTCGCTCCGTCCGAGTTGCAAAAATAAAAGAGTGATCTTTCCGTGGCGTCCAAAGTCTTGAGCGTGTTCTGTCGCCTCGTTAGTTACTACAGAGTACATTACTTCCCCCCCCCCCCTTTTTGTTTTTCGTGAGGTAAAAAAAAAAAAAGAGTGATATTGCAACGGTCCCTGCTATTTTGTGACGTGTTCTCCCCCCCCCCTCCCCACCTTAAGTTTTTTCGTGGACTATCCACAGAGTGATCTTTCCTTTACTTCTTGCTACTCGACAAAAATCTTGCGGGAAGAAGAGAATTATATATATAGAAGATACTTTGTATACAGCTTACTTTCAGCCGACATGGCGTATTATTAACAACACCTATATGAGAAAGTCTTAATCATCTATAGTCTTACACAGTCATTATTTTAGACTAGATTTAAGTAGAGTCTAGACCTAGATCTATTAGGCCTATTACTATTAAACAAATAAAAATAATCAGTCATTAGATATCATTAGCTATTTTATTATTAGGTCTAAATCTATTAATAATCCATAATGTATTTAGATCTAGACTTAGATTTAGATCTAAGTCTAAGTACTAACTTATTAAATAAGTAGAAGTATTATAATGAATTTTATATAGATCTAGATTGACTAGATTTTTGATAGATCTATAGATAGATCTCTAGTCTAGTAGATTAAGTATAGATAATAGTAAATGTATTAAAGTAACCTATTATTAGATATATGTCCTATGTCTATATCTAATAATCTAAGAATTAATAAACTTTAGACTTCAGTAATATCTAGACTGTATTCTAATAAAAAAATTACTATAGGCATAGCATAGGATAGACTCGGCACTCTAGTCTATACTATTACTAGATCTATTCGATTTTTAAAATATAGATCTAGACTATAATTAGATTATAGATCCAAATATAGTAATGGAGAGATGATATGCGGTGTTAGCTAATAGCGATGCACACGAAACGAGCCTGAGTTTTTTAAAACTCTAATACTTGGTATGTAATAGTAACTTAGCACCTACCTAAATAAATCGTAACTAGAAATCTAAAACGTATATTTATTGTAGTATATATAGGTCTGTGGTTCAATTTTATATAGCCTTCGTAACTTCTGCTATAGAGAAATGACTTTTGAAATTTGTTTTACAGAAAATTGGGCTATTCGCGTCTGACACATATATAATTTTTATGTTCAGCAACAAAGCCCATTCAACTTGTAAAGTAAACATTTTGTCCTTGTTCGAAACCAAACAAAATATTTAATTATCAATACTTAATTAACTAATGCATTTTTTTTTTATTGATTCTTGTGTCTTGTGCAAGATTTGATCCTGATCCGAGATTGGGTTTGGGAGAAATAACGCGTACAAACATTTACCAGACAGACAGACAGACAAAGTGAGTTGATACAAGCTTTGTAAAAAAAATATGAAATATTTAAATGGAAGCGTTGTAGGTCAAAGGTTAGGATTCGACATATTGCAACCCTAAACGTATCAGTTCTAAAAATAGATTTGGCGGTCTCTGGCTAATGCTGGTATAATGACGATGACCTACTGACTAAAAGGTCGTTACTCTCTGTTACTAATGTAAGTCTAATGTCCAGCACCCCCTCTACCTCCGTTAATTCTACACTACATTTCATTTTCTGACCATTAAATACTTGGATAGCCACTTTGATGGACTATTACAGGAATACATCGGAGTCTCATCTACATTTTTATCGACTGATCAATAGACATCAACATTCTTTGGTGATTACAATAGAATTTGTATTTTTATTTTTCTATCCACTTTTGACACCAAATTGTGTAAGCTATTTAATGTACCAGAGCCATGAAAGAAAAGTTTGGAGAGCTCTGTGATGATGTTTCATTGTTTCATCTCGTTGTCATTAAAAAATAATTTTATTCACAATCTTGATCAGTTGTTTTTGTTACATGTTCCGGACGATACTTTAGAAGTATTACACCCTGCCCAAACCTCCCGTACGACGACAGGTGATGGCGGTGGGCGGGGGTTCAAAGCAGATGATAGTCCAGAGAGCATACCACACGACAAGGCAACCACCAGATGGGTGTATATGTGGTGATATGTAATCAACTTAATGTATTTGTGGTGATATGTAATCACATTAATGTATTTCCACATCGTTCTAAACAATACAATATTATAGAGATAATATAAGACTCTCTCTCTCTCTCTCTCTTTCTCTCTCTTTCCCTCTTCACTCTATATTTCTTAATTTCTCTCTCCACTTGTTCCACGTCTTTTCTTTCTCTTCTCTTTCTCTCCTCTTTTTTACATCTCTCTCTCTCTCTCTCTCTCCCTCTCCGTTTTTTCTCTCTTACTCTCTGTGTCGCAGATAACAAAATGAGTGACTCGGTCATAGTTGTTGTCGGTCATTGACTTGTAGCATCAAACTGATGGTAGACAACTAGACCACGTAAGGCGTATTATATTCTAACTTGTAGAACTTGAAATAACTTGAATAAGTTCTTATACGAACAAAACTAAATAGAACTTTATTAAAATATATACACATTTAACTTAAGATGAAATGAATTAAATGTAGCAGACTTAAGTAATAGTATAAAATAATATTTTGAGCAAAATCCAACTCAATACAAAAACTCGTCTTTTCACTCTGGCATTCTGGACTCGTCTTAGGCCTAACCAAAATTGCTGACGACAGTGCCGCTTTTTACATCATTTACACTACATAGCCACCAACCAATCGCTAACCTCTTCCCAACGTTACCATAGAAACACAAACACACACTCCATAAAAGTAAAAGAATTATTGTTCGGGTTTTTATGTTGTGATCTGCATATTAACCTAATTCAGTCTTACATGCATACAGTTTTCAAAGAAATTAAAACTACACCCAAATGTCATAGAATATTGCGACGACCACACATCATGCTTCTCAAAAGGTAATGTTTATCTTTAAGGATTTAATTGACATTGATGTAAGTTTATATTTTGTTCTGAACATAACGGTGTAATATGTCCATTATAAAAAGTTATAATCCACTTATGGATATTATGAGTATTATGAATACTTATATCGAAAAGCATGTCATATTTTAGAAGACAGAATTGGAGTACTGTTAAATTGAATCTCATTTTCACTTTTTTAAAAAAATATTTCATATTGCATATTTTAGTTTTAAAAAGTGTATATTTTTTAGATTTGGAGGGTAAGGCCCTTGGTAGACACAGCTGCACTTACATGCTCCAAAGAGGTATTTCTGTATCACGACACAGTGTTGCCAGCAGATGTCAGATTTCAAGTGTTAGCGGTAAAAATGAGAAAAAAAAATGTTTTGAAAAAAAACAACGTTAAATTTTCTAACCCATCAAAATCTGGATATATATTTTAGCTCTCGTAGAGAGCCGTTTCTTGGGGACTCTCCGGGGCAGTTGTCCCTCTTTCCCTCCCAACCTAAGGTTCAGGCCAGCAAAACTTTTATCGGGCTAAACATAAAAATGTTACTTTCTAAAGCAACTCAGCCTATAAAATATATATATACTATCCAGATATTACTCAGGGCCTTAGTTTGTGTATTACTAATCTAGTTAATTGGATTTATTTCTATGTCAAACTTAACTCATGTTTCTTTCAGGTTTATTTCTTTCACCACAAAAATACAAGTAGATGGCGAAGACAGGTTCACCCGATATGTCCAAAGTTGTTCTTTAATACAGATATATTTAGCTATTTTTTAAATTATATTTTTGGGGCCCGCTGTTGTGGGTGGGACATTAAACATATACTACAGTCCTCGCCGTGATCAAAGGAACATTTATACCAAGTTTTATTAAGATTGAACAAACGGTTTTGATTTCTATGCAGGACTCACATACATACATACTCCTTACATTCTACTTTATATATATTATGATAATTTTTTTATATTAAAACTGCTCGATTGAATAAGTTATATGTGAAATATTTGAATGCTTCTTTATGACGTACTGCTAGTAGAATTAGTGTAACAACACAGAAGTACTCACCAATTCATTATAAAAATATCCACTGGGTTTAGAACGAGAGAGAACTCAACAATAGCTTGATTACATAAAACAACAGTTGTCCAGCATTCATGGCTGGCTAGCGGGTGAGTACTCTCTCTATGTTGGCTGACTCACGTTCGACAACTTGTTGCCACATTTCGGCGCGCCTCGATTCGCGCGCGTTCGCCGTTTAACATTTGCGTTATCTCAGCTCACCTAAACTCCACATCTCTGAACCAACCACAGCTACACCAACCATAGCTACACCAACGCAGAGCTACACCAACACAGAGCTACGCCAACAAGAATACTTCATATATCTTATAAAATCTGATACTAAATTCAATATATACCACAATCATATTCTTATCAATTAGATATACATAAATACATATTGAAATATAATTACGGCTAATAATAAATCTATTACTATAATAAGCTACAATATTTTGCACAAAAGTTCATCCAGACGGCTGGTTGGTTATTTGGTAAGCTTTTCGGACTGTCTTTAAGACATCTTCGGGATTTGATTTTAGCTCATTCAGAGTTTTTTTTTCCAGACTTTGGTCCCATCGAGGTCAGAAATTGGCTCTGGAGCACCTGGTGGAGCGACTTTCAAATTCAAATTTTACTTACAAAAAAAAAAAACTTAAAAAAACTGAAATCATGTTTAGCCTAACAATTTCGGTATATAAATAAATTGATATTAGGTGTAAAATGTTGATTCTTCTAATGTTTGTTTCAATTCTAAGTATTGAATTTTGATGTTCCCTATTGAGCTTACTTCAGGTAACTGGGTTGAAAGCATTTAATATTTTAAAAAAAAGTCTTCATTGTCTTCGAATAGGAAACTAAACTTTCATATTTCATTTGTTATTGAAAAAAAAACGAGGCAGGCAAGAGTCCTACGTTAGGATAGCTGCCTGGTCGTGCGGTTTGTGCGCTGGACTGTCGTTCGGATTTATCGACGGTCGAGGGTTCAAACCCTGCCCGCTCCCATCCCCCGTCGTCCTGCGGGAGGTTTGGACTAGGAAGTAAACTATCTTCAACTCTGAAGGAACATCCGAAATATGTAAAACATTTTACAAACAAACATTTTACAGTTGCAGCCTCACTGGGATGAATGTATTGAGAAAACGATGAAAAAAATGTTCATTGCAAGGATTGAACCCACGACATTCGCGATACAAACACGACATTCTAGCGGCTTAGCAAACTGGTCATACAACTGCTCAAACATAAATATATATTTTAACTGTGAATAGACCTTGTTTTCAATGATTTAACTGCATAGAATTTAACCCTTGTTATGTAAAGGGAGAGTGATCCTTAAAGGATTACGGGCACGACATGGCCTAAATTGTGCCGATGTGCCTAAACTCAAAACTTAAACTCAAATATAGAGATCTAGAAATAAATTTGAAAGGAATATAGAACTGACAGCTTTTTTTTTTTTAATTCTTTTTACAGAACGTAACAATAACAACAACAGCAACAACATACATTCAATAACTTACTTGATGTTGTTTTTTTTTGAAATTTCTGTATTATATACGATAAGAAGATTTTTATAAAATATTTTGTCACAAAACACAAAATTTCGTATGGATTTTGAGCTTGATAGAATTATAAAAAAAAAAAATTTCAAATTTGGCATTTTTAGTTTTCGACTTTTGATTACGACGAAATTGTGAGACAGTAGCGATTGGGGGAAAAAAAGCATTTTATAAGATAAAAACTCAAAAGTGTCAATAATATTCATTGCAATATTTAGAAACCAAAGTAGTAAATCTATTTATTTTTAAGATCTGTGGTTTTGAAAAAATTCTCAATACTAGTTACCTTTGCAGGTTGTTTGCAGACCGCTTGCAAGCTAAGAGTGTGTGGGGTGGGGAAATGGGGAAAAAAACACCTTTTAAGAAAGTGTGTGCGTGTATGTGTGTGTATGTGTGGGGCGGGGGAGAGGACGGAATGACGTTACGAGATCTACTCAAAAAAAAACAACAACATGGGGAAAAGCGTGTCAGGCCAATGCTGTTTTAAAGCCTAAATAAAAAAGAAACACTCGATACCCCAGAAATTAGGTCAAATTTCTGAAACATTTTGGAAAAGTAAGTAGCGTGAGCAAAAGCAGCCTGGGATAGCAAAGATTTAGAATATATAGGCGATACAAAAAGCGTGTTGTCCTCCCATCGCTTTCTCTGCCTCTTCTTCTCTTTCCTGGTGCTGTTCCCTGAAGGAAGGACTTTGCGAGTCTCGAAGATCTAGAAATTTGAGCACAAAGTTTTAGCTTGCGTTTTTTTTTTTTACGATAGTTCGCAGGTCATCATGGGGTGCAATCGCTGTAGTAGCCCTGCCTCTAATTGTGATGCGATCTTTGAATGTGATACCTTGAATCCTTCTGTAGCATCTCAATTCCATTGCTAGGATCCTCCTCTCTAGCTCTGCCGTCAGCGTCCAAGACTCACAAGCATATAACTTTGTGGCCATGACCAGTAGGCGCATCAGTCTGATTTTGGTGTCGAGGGCTAGGCCTTTGTCTTTCCATATTATTTTAAGTTTTGAAAGAGCTGCTGTGGATGTACACTTGTACGATTTGGTTGGAGTTTGGACGTAATAATCTCTTTTGTATGAACAAAACCTGAAAATGTATTGCCAAGGATGAAGTATTGTCTTTGCGAAGATTAAAGATTAATGCATTACTTCACCTGATAACGCAGACCAGACATAGCCAAACATACACGGAGGGGATTTTTTCGTTCGTCTACACGACTCTTTATTTTGGGTGTCAAATATTTTCGTTGCGACCTTCTTGATGGTCTTACTAAAATGTATAGTGGGATAGCCTATAGATATCAAAACGTCCCAAATGAAAAAAAATGGCGGGCTCCTGTACCACTAAAGCGAATGTCTCTTTAATCTGCGATACATGCCGAGGGAAATATTTCTCAAGAGTAGAGCTCTACAGTCACAGGAACCATAGTCGTTCTATGACAGAATGACGCCAACAACAGTAGCCTATAGATATGCCAATAACCAAATGCAATATTCTTTTTTTTCTTCTTTTTTTTTCAGAATTAGGTACATGTACAAAATGACCACATTACTTCAATGCACGAATGTGTCCAGACTTGTCATAAGCATATTTATTGTTAAATACAAAATGTTAGCTACAAGTGAGAATTACACGATTCAATTCTAGAAGAATTTTAGCTTTGGTCTAATTATATACCCAAATAGTTAATGCATGACTACATGGTGTTAGACCATCCTTCATTATTTTCTAGTTTCTCATTAGTATTCTCCACCCGGTGGGCATCACGTGACAGGGTGTAACACATGTGCAGATGACAAATACAAAAACAACATTCACACAAATGTGAACAAAAGAGAAACACATATTGAGAAAGACAGGCCTCAATACACA
Organism: Biomphalaria sudanica; assembly: GCA_036873155.1. NCBI lineage: Eukaryota > Metazoa > Mollusca > Gastropoda > Planorbidae > Biomphalaria > Biomphalaria sudanica. The sequence continues at coordinate 818,434 of JAZGLO010001115.1, forward strand.
CAAGCAATGACACAAACACACAGACTAACATTGGCGTGGGTAAAGATACGCTTACTAAAATTAATGAACTCGAAGATGAGCACAATCTCATTTTCTATATGTACACAATCTCATTTTCTATATGTACACAATCTCATTTTCTATATGTACACAATCTTATTTTCTATATGTACACAATCTCATTTTCTATATGTACACAATCTCATTTTCTATATGTACACAATCTCATTTTCTATATGTACACAATCTTATTTTCTATATGTACACAATCTCATTTTCTATATGTACACAATCTCATTTTCTATATGTACACAATCTTATTTTCTATATGTACACAATCTTACTTTATGTATGTACAATCTCAGTTTATATATGCACACAATCTCATTTTCGTAGTATGAGCACAATCTTGTACGTACACTCCGGTGCTGGTCGTTAAACCCTTCACTTCTGTTACTCTGCCCCCCCCCCCTTTTTCATGCCATGTACACACATATATACACACACACACAGACACACACACATAACTAAAATACACACAAAACAGTTTTCAGTCAAAGATGTCATGCAAAGTAATGGTCATCATACAGAGAACATATTACAGTTCTATAGCGTGTATAGAAGGTTATCTAGCATACACTCTACAGAGTTAAAATGTCGAAATGTATTCATGAACAGAAGCAAGTTCAATGACTGAATAGAGCGTGGACAAATTGCGTCCATTACAATCTTTGTCCTTGCCTGTGGAACATACTCTATAGTTATATGGATATTTGATTCGGGACAGTATTTGTTTATATAGCTGAGTATTTTACGTACGTACTTTTTTATACACCAAAACGCGTGATTTTAAAATATGGTTAATATTTAATCCTAGCACATCCTGGATTTGAACCTAAAACTTCATAACAGTAAAGTATTCTTCTTTACACATTTATTTTTTTATGATTTGTTTTTATCGTTCTATCTCTCTCTCTCTCTCTCTCTCCCTCTCTCTCTCTCCCTCTCTCTCTCTCTCTCTCTCTGTGTCTCTCTCCATCCAAGTTATCTTTCGTTGTTTTGCCTGTTTCTGTTTCATTTTCTCTCCCCCCCCCCCCCTTGTTCTTTTAATATGAACAGTGTGATAAGGAATAGAACAAATAAATGGTGCAAGCCCTTGTTATAAGCTATGTAAGCAAGAATCAAGAGTTGTCTTCTCATCCAATCCACCTTCTCTTTTGTTGCAGTGCCAAGGGTGCTTACTCTGGAAAAAAAAAAGTAGAAACACTTCTGTTTTCTTTTGGGGGGTCATAGGTCACATGGGTATAAAAGAAAAGGAATAGGAACCTATACCCTCGGAGAATATCATTTGACGCTCAGAGCCTTGACACCAAGGTAACCGCAGCACAATAAGTGAAAGAGGTTCTAGCAGCGAATATGATTATCATAGCCTCCTGTGTAATTAACAGTCACTAGATCTAATTCGGTCAAGGCCATCAGAACACGAGTGCTAAGGAAACCTATCAGTATCACAAAAAAAATCAATTGATTTTCAAATATATGTAATTTCACTAAAGACATAGATTGCTTTTTATTCCAACACTTTCACTATGAATACATGTATATTATTTCAATGTGTGTATAGTGTGTCTGCAGAACTGAAGTATTTTATATTCTTTTTGATTATGTGTTTTTAAGTTTGTGCCATTAAATTTTTAGTTTTTTTTAAGTGCATCTGTGTTCATGTATTATTTCACAAATCCAATCACCGGCTACGCCTCAATGCTGTGTCACTAGATTTAAGTCTAGAATTACTATAGAGTATTAACTCGAAACACTAGCTGGTGACAATAGTAGGGTATTAGTGACAAAGTAAAGAAGTAAATGAAATATACCAAAAAAAAAACGGTATTATTATCAAACCAAAACGATTGTAAGTCAAACTCAAAATTATATTTTTCAAGGCCTTATGACTGCAATACAGACAGCATTATCTAATCCAAAACTAATTAAATGTGGAATTGTTTTTCTTTACAATTTGATGTTTGATTATTACGTCTGATTTTAATTAAGTTTTTTGAGTTTCTAACACATGTTGGTCTTCTATAGATACATCAAAATACTCTTTGAGAGAATACCTTTTGGATTCATATTATTTTGAATTATACACTTGACTATATATTAAACAAACTTATATTTTGAATTTTACATTAGCCTATATATTAAACATGCTTATATGGAAGATTCTATAGTTATCTATTGTTTGTATCTCATGTTTGTGTTCACTAAGCCTCAGACGACAATCTATAAGTGAGACTAATTCAGCTTATGCCACTACTTCAGTCAAACACCAGCTCTATTGCTTGTTTGAGATACCAAGCAAAATGATTTATTAACAATAAAAGTTTATTTTTTTATATATTGATTCTTGTGTTGTCAGGTAAAAGAAATAATGTTGCTAAATTTCAGCGTGATCCGAGATTGGGTGCCGGAGAAAAAACGTCTACAAACTTTTGAGCAGACAGACAGACAGACAAAATGATATAATATAAGCTTTGTAAATATGAGATGCCTATGTTTTGAATGATACAAATACAGATTTATACATAGTTTCAAGCTTGTTAACTCGTTATTGGTCAAAGACTAGACTCATAGTATTTCCACATATTCTAAAAACAAGAAAAAAAATCTCCTAAATTACCTGTCAAAATGTGACCTTTGATCTCCAGACTCCAAGCATGATTAACCTGAAACATAATTAGGGTTCGTCTAGTTTATGTTCCCTCTCTCAGAGCTGTAAAAACTCAATTATGGACTACTCTATGAGCCTTCCACATAGAAGTTTGTTAAGTAGCAGTGTTATATCACGTTACATGGTAACATTTAACTAGCCTGACATTGACCTGGCAAAAACCAAAAGGCAGGCTCCTCAAAGGCAGACCAGAAATACGATGGCTTGATGACGTAAAGGCCCGTGCATGGAGACGTAAAGGCCAGGAGAGATCAGAATGGTGAAATGTGCTAAAGCAGGCCAGGGCCCTCTGTGGGCTGAAGCGTCACTGGGATGGATGGATGGACATGGGCGCCCGCAGGTAGGTGCAAGGTGGTGCACTTCCACCCCCATGGATTCTGAGTACCCAAATTCAATCCATGTTTTTTGCACCATCAGATCAATTAATGACTATTTACCATATTGTTAACACATTTATGCAAAAGATTTTAGATTTTTTGTCAAAAAAGTTTTTTTTTCTGCAATTGTAATGCTAATTAAAGTAAGCTCTGTCATACTAAATACTACATTTACAAATAAAAAAGATTACATATAAGTGGAATATAATTTGAATCAACAATTAATAGGTAGTTTAATTAGTATTAACTTAATAATGCTACAGGCAACTCCACTATCTCACATATCAATTGGGCATCGAGTTACGATAGTGTCATAATGGCTGTATAAGTTATACTGCTATTTACAGAAAAAAAGGGTTTATAGCTGTATTGTTTTGGCGTTTTTTTTTAAACAAATGTGTAAATAATTTTGTAATAAATAAATGTGTAAAACAATGATTATAAATACATAAATATTACAAGTATTAATCCTAGAGCAGTTCAGGCCTTGCTCTTTCCGTCATTGAACGTTTACCTGGTCCGGACACGTTAGAAACACTCTAATGCTATTTGAAGGTTCATTGACTTTCAGAGCCTCGGAAGTTTGAGACTTCTGCGTGTAGCTAAAGAACAACATGGAGATGAAAGAGACTTTGGAGATGGAACATGAAAGGAGGAATGAAGAGTCCTACACTTATGACGACTTAAGGATAATTAAACACAGACATTAAGTGTATCGCGGCTCATGTGTTTGCTACTTGGACATTAGTTTCGCAGGACTCGTATGAGCTTTTAAATGTTAATCACAAACTCATAGGCAGACCTTGATGGTCAGTCACACTCACACATTACCTTGCACTCAATCTTACTCCTAGCCTAGAGCTGTTGAAACAAGAGCGCCTTTCAAATTCAAATGTTTATAAAAGTTAATGGTTTATCAAACCTCCTCACACTTCATCCAGGGCCAGATTTAAAGTATGTGAAGACCCAGGGCCAGATTTATAGTATGTGTAGGCCCAGGGCCAGAATTATAGTATGTGTAGGCCCAGAGCCAGATTTATAGTATGTGTAGGCCCAGGGCCAGATTTATAGTATATCTAGGCCCAGGGCCAGATTTATAGTATGTGTAGGCCCAGGGCCAGATTTTTGTGTAGGCCCCAACACTTCTTTCGTAAGCTTGAATAAATATGCAGTTATGAATAAAAGAAATACACATATCTACAAGCATTCTATATTTTAGAATATTTGAAAATTTAATCTTAATTTCCTTTCTTTTTTAAAAGCTAAGATGCATATTTTATTGTTGCCACCCGACGTAAGATTTAAAATGTTAAAATTGTAGGAAGTATTTATCTTCTTTTTTGAAGTAACGTCTGTATCATATAAGATAAGATAAGATAATGGTAGCGTTAAAAAGGAGAAAAAATACTTAAAAGTTTCTAACCCATCGAAATTCCGAAATATTTTTCTCTATTGAGGATGCCCTTTTCTTGTGGAGGCCCCGCGGCTGTAGCCCCGCCTGCTCTCCCTTAAATCCGGCCCTGACTTGATCTGTTCACCATTGCTAATAACTTTTTTATGAATAACCTGCAGATGCATCAATGCCACATAAAATGACAAGAAAATTTTTTATGACAAGATTTTAAAATGTACATCTCTAAATTCTTTTTGATTTAATTCGATGAGCTATTTATATCTGTGTTGTCCCCACTGCTTACGTTCCTGGCACGTGTTGTGACGTCTGCTCTGCCATCTTCCTTGTTGTCAAGTTACGTGAAGCCTTAGATATTTCTGTTTGAAAGCACTTTATGATCCTTCATTCAGATGGTGAACTCTTTCATTTGGTTTCTTTTTTTTTTCTTTCTCTCTTTGTTTTTCTTTCAATTTCATTCTCTTTTTGTTTTGTCTGTAGTATGTTCGTTTTCGCCTTGCTAGCTCATTTCTAGAAGTATCTCTCTATCCATCTCTTTCATTACACCTTTCTCTTTCTCTCATTTACTATCGTCGTCTCTGACTTTCTCTTTCTCTATATCTCTCATTTACTATCGTCGTCTCTGACTTTCTCTTTCTCTCTTTCTCTCATTTACTATCGTCGTCTCTGACTTTCTCTTTCTCTATATCTCTCATTTACTATCGCCGTCTCTGACTTTCTCTTTCTCTCTTTCTCTCATTTACTATCGTCGTCTCTGACTTTCTCTTTCTCTATATCTCTCATTTACTATCGTCGTCTCTGACTTTCTCTTTCTCTCTTTCTCTCATTTACTATCGTCGTCTCTGACTTTCTCTTTCTCTATATCTCTCATTTACTATCGTCGTCTCGGACTTTCTCTTTCTCTCTTTCTCTCATTTACTATCGTCGTCTCTGACTTTCTCTTTCTCTCTATCTCTCATTTACTATCGTCGTCTCTGACTTTCTCTTTCTCTCTATCTCTCATTTACTATCGTCGTCTCTGACTTTCTCTTTCTCTATATCTCTCATTTACTATCGTCGTCTCTGACTTTCTCTTTCTCTCTATCTCTCATTTACTATCGTCGTCTCTGACTTTCTCTTTCTCTCTATCTCTCATTTACTATCGTCGTCTCTGACTTTCTCTTTCTCTCTATCTCTCATTTACTATCGTCGTCTCTGACTTTCTCTTTCTCTCTATCTCTCATTTACTATCGTCGTCTCTGACTTTCTCTTTCTCTCTATCTCTCATTTACTATCGTCGTCTCTGACTTTCTCTTTCTCTCTATCTCTCATTTACTATCGTCGTCTCTGACTTTCTCTTTCCCATTTTGTCGCTCATTGTGATCATTTCCAAAACAAACCTGATATTTGACATAATTCCTTTCTCTTCGCATCTCTTTCTCTCTTTTTAAAGCGAATAACTTTGATTCTGTCTCTCTCTCTGTCTGTCTGTCTATCTGTCTATCTCTCTCTCTATATATCTGTATACACTCTTTCTATCTTTATCTCTGTCTTTCCAATTCTCTCTTTCAAATGTGACATTATATCCAGCAATGTATAGTTTGTTGGGTTTTTTCTCTCTTTCTTTCTCTTGCTATATCCAAACCCAAATTGTGTTTCTCCTGTTCTTTTTCTGACTCTCTTGCAAAGTTATGGCTGCCCTGTTCTGTGACATGCGCTCTGGACTGTCGTTTGGTGAGCTCGATGTTCCGGCTTCGAGCCCTGCCAAAGCCATCCACTGTCGCTAGGATATGATGTGTTTTTATTTATATTCAGAATCTGAGGGAACATAGAAACATGTAAAACAAAACAAAACAAAACAAAATATGCAAGTCTAAACTTTTGTTGCTCTCAATGTGTATGTGTGCGCCTCTTACTACAAGCATGCTAATATATTTGTTTTTTTGTAAACAGGAAAAATAAATAGAAAGAAATACAAAGAACTAGATACTTTTCTATTCTTAGCTGTCCAACGCTTATAACTCTAAGTCATCCAATCGTCACATCGTCTTCATCTCGACTAGATCAACATTTATCTCCCTTGGTTACCTTTTCCACCTGAATGATGGATATAGGAGATGGGAGTGTCTGCCCTTGTTTGAAACCTCCAGAGACTCAAGTTGTTTGGGTTCTCCTCAAGGCAATAAATGCCATGTTTATTGCTTGCCTCTCATCATTGTTGCCCCAACAAAACATCAGGAGGCGCTTCACAACGGCACCACACAGTGAAAGGAACTGTGTTTATAATGAAGTCAAGGAAAACTAGAATTGTTGGTAAGTCATCTAGATCTAATAAAGTACAGTGATGTACTGTGTTGGTAGCCGTAATTCAGTTTCTTAGAACCTTTGATACCGTAATGCTACCATGAATATATTCTGCAAAGAGCCATTAACACAGTTATCACAATACTAGCATGTAGGTCATCATTTTAATTAATAAAAACAAATATATCGAAGGTAGAGGAACTTTGTGCTTGAATGCTAAAGTGAGGATCTTGGATTTCAAACCCTGGTTACTTTTGCATTCGGTAAGAAAGAGGCAATAGTTGAATCTTCACTTTAAAAATCCAAATACACTCCAGACACGAGTGGGCTGGGTTTATTACCGTATTTCCTGATTAAATTTTTGTTTCTAAATTTTTTATTCTTTGCTGTTTACATTCAGCGAGCATGTTCTATACATACTTTTATCACATACAGTCTTGTTCATGTGTTCTATACATACTTTTATCACATACAGTCTTGTTCATGTGTTCTATACATACTTTTATCACATACAGTCTTGTTCATGTGTTCTATACATACTTTTATCACATACAGTCTTGTTCATGTGTTCTATACATACTTTTATCACATACAGTCTTGTTCATGTGTTCTATACATACTTTTATCACATACAGTCTTGTTCATGTGTTCTATACATACTTTTATCCCATACAGTCTTGTTCATGTGTTCTATACATACTTTTATCACATACAGTCTTGTTCATGTGTTCTATACATACTTTTATCACATACAGTCTTGTTCATGTGTTCTATACATACTTTTATCACATACAGTCTTGTTCATGTGTTCTATACATACTTTTATCACATACAGTCTTGTTCATGTGTTCTATACATACTTTTATCACATACAGTCTTGTTCATGTGTTCTATACATACTTTTATCACATACAGTCTTGTTCATGTGTTCTATACATACTTTTATCACATACAGTCTTGTTCATGTGTTCTATACATACTTTTATCACATACAGTCTTGTTCATGTGTTCTATACATACTTTTATCACATACAGTCTTGTTCATGTGTTCTATACATACTTTTATCACATACAGTCTTGTTCATGTGTTCTATACATACTTTTATCACATACAGTCTTGTTCATGTGTTCTATACATACTTTTATCACATACAGTCTTGTTCATGTGTTCTATACATACTTTTATCACATACAGTCTTGTTCATGTGTTCTATACATACTTTTATCACATACAGTCTTGTTCATGTGTTCTATACATACTTTTATCACATACAGTCTTGTTCATGTGTTCTATACATACTTTTATCACATACAGTCTTGTTCATGTGTTCTATACATACTTTTATCACATACAGTCTTGTTCATGTGTTCTATACATACTTTTATCACATACAGTCTTGTTCATGTGTTCTCTACATACTTTTATCACATACAGTCTTGTTCATGTGTTCTATACATACTTTTATCACATACAGTCTTGTTCATGTGTTCTATACATACTTTTATCACATACAGTCTTGTTCATGTGTTCTATACATACTTTTATCACATACAGTCTTGTTCATGTGTTCTATACATACTTTTATCACATACAGTCTTGTTCATGTGTTCTATACATACTTTTATCACATACAGTCTTGTTCATGTGTTCTATACATACTTTTATCACATACAGTCTTGTTCATGTGTTCTATACATACTTTTATCACATACAGTCTTGTTCATGTGTTCTATACATACTTTTATCACATACAGTCTTGTTCATGTGTTCTATACATACCTTTATCACATACAGTCTTGTTCATGTGTTCTATACATACTTTTATCACATACAGTCTTGTTCATGTGTTCTATACATACTTTTATCACATACAGTCTTGTTCATGTGTTCTATACATACTTTTATCACATACAGTCTTGTTCATGTGTTCTTTACATACTTTTATCACATACAGTCTTGTTCATGTGTTCTATACATACTTTTATCACATACAGTCTTGTTCATGTGTTCTATACATACTTTTATCACATACAGTCTTGTTCATGTGTTCTATACATACTTTTATCACATACAGTCTTGTTCATGTGTTCTATACATACTTTTATCCCATACAGTCTTGTTCATGTGTTCTATACATACTTTTATCACATACAGTCTTGTTCATGTGTTCTATACATACTTTTATCACATACAGTCTTGTTCATGTGTTCTATACATACTTTTATCACATACAGTCTTGTTCATGTGTTCTATACATACTTTTATCACATACAGTCTTGTTCATGTGTTCTATACATACTTTTATCACATACAGTCTTGTTCATGTGTTCTATACATACTTTTATCACATACAGTCTTGTTCATGTGTTCTATACATACTTTTATCACATACAGTCTTGTTCATGTGTTCTATACATACTTTTATCACATACAGTCTTGTTCATGTGTTCTATACATACTTTTATCACATACAGTCTTGTTCATGTGTTCTCTACATACTTTTATCACATACAGTCTTGTTCATGTGTTCTATACATACTTTTATCACATACAGTCTTGTTCATGTGTTCTATACATACTTTTATCACATACAGTCTTGTTCATGTGTTCTATACATACTTTTATCACATACAGTCTTGTTCATGTGTTCTATACATACTTTTATCACATACAGTCTTGTTCATGTGTTCTATACATACTTTTATCACATACAGTCTTGTTCATGTGTTCTATACATACTTTTATCACATACAGTCTTGTTCATGTGTTCTATACATACTTTTATCACATACAGTCTTGTTCATGTGTTCTATACATACTTTTATCACATACAGTCTTGTTCATGTGTTCTATACATACTTTTATCACATACAGTCTTGTTCATGTGTTCTATACATACTTTTATCACATACAGTCTTGTTCATGTGTTCTATACATACTTTTATCCCATACAGTCTTGTTCATGTGTTCTATACATACTTTTATCACATACAGTCTTGTTCATGTGTTCTATACATACTTTTATCACATACAGTCTTGTTCATGTGTTCTATACATACTTTTATCACATACAGTCTTGTTCATGTGTTCTATACATACTTTTATCACATACAGTCTTGTTCATGTGTTCTATACATACTTTTATCACATACAGTCTTGTTCATGTGTTCTATACATACTTTTATCACATACAGTCTTGTTCATGTGTTCTATACATACTTTTATCACATACAGTCTTGTTCATGTGTTCTATACATACTTTTATCACATACAGTCTTGTTCATGTGTTCTATACATACTTTTATCACATACAGTCTTGTTCATGTGTTCTATACATACTTTTATCACATACAGTCTTGTTCATGTGTTCTATACATACTTTTATCACATACAGTCTTGTTCATGTGTTCTATACATACTTTTATCACATACAGTCTTGTTCATGTGTTCTATACATACTTTTATCACATACAGTCTTGTTCATGTGTTCTATACATACTTTTATCACATACAGTCTTGTTCATGTGTTCTATACATACTTTTATCACATACAGTCTTGTTCATGTGTTCTATACATACTTTTATCACATACAGTCTTGTTCATGTGTTCTATACATACTTTTATCACATACAGTCTTGTTCATGTGTTCTATACATACTTTTATCACATACAGTCTTGTTCATGTGTTCTATACATACTTTTATCACATACAGTCTTGTTCATGTGTTCTATACATACTTTTATCACATACAGTCTTGTTCATGTTGACACAAAAGTTCTAAACTCTGAAGGGAAAAAGTTTTTTAACCAGAACATTTCCTCCTGTTTCAAAAATATTTTTTCCCCTCAGGATAAAAACAAAACTTTGTAATGACAACATGCAATACAAAAAAAAAAAAAAAAATCTGTAAAAAGTGATGTTATCGTTGGTGAAGAAAGTCTGATGCACACGTTTCAACATATATACTTCTGGGATTTACTGGGCACCAAGCTGTCGCAACCTCTGATTTAAGGTACAGCCGCCTGACCTACATTGTGGTGCAGATGTCAGAAGATGTAAAAAAAAAAAAAAAGAAACGTTCCTCTACAGGCCTGAAGGTGAAGGGGTGCTCTATTTGATCTAGAGGGAAAGGGGCGAGAGGGAGTTGACAAAAAACAAAAAAGTCAAATCCAAACATGAAACAAAAGAAAAAGAAAAAAAAAGTGGGAGGGAGAACCAGCACGTGACTACTTTTTGTTTCTCGAAATCTCTTCTTGACCGTACTCTTCGTTTTGTACAGCGCTGCCCCACCACTCTCTCTTTCTTTCTCTCTCTCTCTCTCTCTCTCTCTCTCTTCCTATCTCTTCCTCTTTCTTTTTTTTTTCTTGCTTTCTCTGATTTGTTGATTTTTTGGTCCCTCTTTTTTCCCTTCTCTCTCTCTCTCTCTCTTGAACTGTCCTTCTCTCTGTATCACTCATCCAGTGTCAATGAATTCTCTTGTCTGATTCTGTTTTTTTTTATTATTATTTTGCTTAGGGACTTTATGAAAACAAATCTATAAATAGCTAATTCTATTTTGGTTTATCAGGTGTACAAAATACCGGAAGTGCTATACAATTATTCGTTCAAAACAATTCGATTTTTTTTTCACTCTAGAATCACATTTCATAGCTCTTCAAAGTACAAAGTAATTTATAGGGGCTCCCGTAATGGGAAAAGCTGCTATTAAGTTTGTGCAAAATGTCCGTCTGTCCGTATGTCACACTCAAATGTAAGGGAGATTATGTTTACAATATGTTAACAAAGTAGGATATTTTTTGTGTATTTTCAGTATCACATGGTCAAATGTATTTATAAAATTTACAAGATATGTTCACAATAAATATAAATATTAAATATTAAACTGTGTTTTTTCCTGGTAAACATTTATTTTTTCTGATAAAAGCTAAGTATGCACTTTGTATATAAATGACACGCACATTTTTTAAAATGGACTTTTTATGCAGCGACTTTCATGCAGAAGCGTGACAGCCGCGGCAAAGCATTTTACTAAACTAGATTCATTAAAAAGTTTTAAATAATTATAATTCAATTATTTTTTGTTTAGCGCCTCCATCAGGATATAAGTCGCTTACTTTTGTGCGTTTTGACTGTTGGTCTGTCCGTCACGTATAAGTCGAAAAAAAAAACAACTAAAATCAATTGAAAATCTGATTTAACCTTTAAACGACAGTTCCTTTCAAAATATCTCAATAGCTTAAGTATCTATAATATATATAATATGTTGTTTCGAATGTTTTTGTTTTTTTTAAACATAGCAATACATACCAATGCCAACCAAAACAACAACAACAACTCACAACCAATAATAAGTTGTTCCTGATGTTTTAAATAAATAGAAGATAAACAGAAAAATGCTAAATGAACATTTCTATACTGATTTATATTTCACTACCTATAAAGTTATTCCGAATTTTGCTATAAAAAATAAATTACGTCGAAGGATTGTTAGTGTAGCATAATTGACCTATGTTACACTGGTACTTTTCCCTGAAGAAAGGTCATTGCGAGCCTTGAGGACCTTGTGATGTGGCCATTAGTTTGTGTTTATGTTTTTTGACAGAGGTTAGCAGGTCCTCATGGAGACCAATTGCTTTATTAATTCTGTTTTAAATCTCTTTTTTGCTTGATGAAGTCTTTTTAAGTGACACCTAGGATTTAACTATATCTTCATAACCATCAGTTCTTTGAATACATTTAAATATTAACAATGCACTAATAATAGCATTAATAAATCTCCCTATCCTTTGATATCAAGTGGTTACTCGAACAATACAACTGTATCGCGAACACTTTCCACATGAGCACGTCTCTTCTTTTTGTATCTTTTTGTAACTGTTGATAGTTTGTAGTTCATAGTTTCTGATTTTCTTTCTGAAAATATTGAAACCTGCCTTTTAACTGCCTGAGCGGACCTTTTCGGGGACCGATTTTGAGTTTGTATTTCCACACAAACTATCTTTGTCCCTTGACATTTTTTGACGTTTTCTTTTAAAAATCTCTCCGTCTTTAATCCTAGTCACTAAAACTAAGCAGCTGCTCTTAGACTTCTAAGCAGCTGCTTTAAGACTTGACTGAAGAGCTCGATAGGTACTGAGTCAGTGGTACTGTAAAGTTTGCCTATCTGGAGTTTGGATTAGAGATTTATTTTTAGTACGATCATAAGGAGTTTTAAACGAGGGAAATTTGATTTGGTAAATGGTAGGCTCGTGCTGATGTTCGAATTAAACATTTAATTACTGCTGGAGACGATATATTATTCCAATTAGTGCCATGAACGTGTTATAAAGTTAAAGATAGAAGTAATGAATTAGTTCTAACAGATTGACCTCATATTTTAGGGGTGGGGTGGGGGGTCGTTGTTAAATGCTCTCACCTTCCATGCATGCACATACGTTTCTTTTTCTGGTTCAAACCCTTGCGCATATAATTTACGAGGCTTTAAAAGTCTCTGAACAAAAATCACTTAACTGATACGTATATAGTTGAAGTGGATAAGTTAAGTAGGCTTTGGAGGCTTACAGGCTTCACAACTGTGAATGTGCGAGTGCCTGGGTGGATAATTCAAAAGTAGAACTGGAAAGTGTACCACTGGAACAATCTATAAAGTAGCAAAGCTTAGCTTTCAAAACCATCTCACATTCGAATGCCTATGGAAGGTGGGATTTTAAAATGTTTAGAAGTCCTCCTAGTTATGTTTGGGAAAGCAGAGGCGGAGGGCCATAGTGGTGGTCAATTTTAATAATTGACCAAGGAAATATTTCAGTCGAAAACATCTGGTTTTTTTATACTCTTAGGTACTGAAACCTTAACTTTGACTTAGTCAACTAAATAAAATTGTTATTCTATCCATTCTCAGAGTGTTGCTAAGAGATCATTTGTCGCGATTCAGTGAAATCATTTTTTTAAACTGTATTCACAACAAAGTTAATTCACTGACTATAACGTAAATCATTTTTACAATACCTTTTCAAGTCATAATTTAATGGAGGGTGGAGCCTAGAAGCTGATTTCAAAAACGGCTCTAACGATTTTTCTAGAAAGTTAACAGTCGATGTATATCGCCGAGAAAAGAATTACTAGCTGGTTGGCCACTAGTTTGACCATTATAAAAAATTTTTCGAAGTAAAAAATAAAAAAAATGTAAATATGGCTTGAGAACTATAACAAGATCTTGAGCCGACATCGGTATTGAAAGGACTATCGCGTTCTGGAATTTCCGAATGTAGGGCATTATTGATTCAAGAGCTTAATAAATGTATGTACAGGAACTTTTTGCACATCATCCAATAAGTGTTAGAAGTCTTGATTTAAAGGCTATTCAATTAAAACATGGCGTAGTCAGCTGTAGTGTACCGATAACTGAGTTGCTCATTAAATTAAATGTCGCTGTAAGTTTATTAAAAGATTATTTAAGCTTTGCATATATTTTAACCTAAATTTAATTTAGATAGCATCTAGAAACTAGACTTGATATTAGGGAGTTATAGGTCTGAAGTCTAGATCTAAATCTAGATCTTGATGTCTAAATAATGAAAGTACCAATAAATTGTTTCACAAGTTTGCATTGCCCGATTTAACATTGGGTACCACCGTTAGTTCGAGCAGCTGATGGTGTCAAAATCATGGTTTCGATAACCGGTTTGAACCAACCTTTTTTTTTTAATTTTTAATATGTTTTATTATCTTATCTTATAGAGTACAAAAGTTACTTCAAAATTCAAAAAAGATGATAACGTCCTTAGTTATGTATGTTAAACAATGACTTCAATTCTATATTGTAGGCTGTGTAACGGAGGCATTGTCTCTTTTTTTTTTTCATTTTATTCAGATTTTGCTCTATTAATATAATTCTAAATTGAACAAGTAAAGTGAAACATATTTTTTAAAAATTGTAACCAGTAACAACGTTAACAAGTTAGGTTTGATACCTATAATAATATATAGAACAATAAAAACAAAACAAGACACAGATATTTTACAAAGAGAATTAGATGAATTACAGAAATGGGAATCAAATTGGAGCATGTCTTTCCACCCAGAAAAATGTCAGTTGTTAAGAGTAACAAAAAAACTAAAACAAATTAATTCTACTTATCTTATTCATGGCAAACCAGTAACACAGACTAAAAACTCAAAATACCTAGGTGTTATAATAAATGAAAAACTGTCATGGAATCCACATATTGATGAAACTATAAAAAAATCCAACAAAGCATTAGGGTTTATTAAAAGAAATTTCTATAAATCAAATAAGAACATAAAACTAAAATGTTATTTAACCTTGGTTAGGCCAAAAATAGAATATGCATCCACCGTGTGGGACCCCTCAACTCAAGAAAACATTAAGAAACTGGAACAAACACAAAATAGAGCAGTGAGATTCATAACAAACGAATATTCACATTTGACTAGGGTAACACCATTAGTAAAATCACTAAATTTAGAAAGCCTTCAGGACAGAAGACTCAAAAGTAAAGTAGCAATTATACATAAAACACTGAACCATAATCTTCAAATACAAAAACAAAATTTAATAAAATACTCTGAAAGACACAAAAATAAAGGCACATTCCTCGTCCCATATGCTAGGACAAATTTGTACAAATACTCCTTCTTCCCTAGTGCTATTAGAGCATGGAATGGGTTGCCTGAGCTAGCCAGAAAAACCAGTGACTTGGCAGAATTTAAGTCATTGGTTAATATGCATGACTAAATGCATGACGCGTAGGACGTAATCATCTTCTTTTTTGAAGTAACGTCTGTATTATATAAGATAAGATAAGATAAGTCATGCTATTGAAATGATGCAAATACTGACAGCAGTATTGTACTCATAGACTTAAATATATTATATCTAGACTGGAAACCGGAAACAAATTCTTATCTGCAATTGATCGATTCACAGACCTATATATATATAAATAGATTTTTATGTACGTAACTCTTTTTCAAGCTCTAAGAGAAGTCTCCCCAATCAATCTTTTCTGTCTTAGAAAAGTAATGACCTTTACTTTTCAAAGTTTAGAAATAATGCAAAATCATTTCTCGGATTTTCTTTAGAATATATGGTTCGTCCATCGTGGTTTGATGATGACCACTTTGTCATCCAGGGGGCTGAGGGCTTTGCACTGGGGTTTTATGCCTCCTCATGTGGCTGGTGAGACCTATGTGATCCCGGAATGTTCGGCCGCACACTGGGCAGGTTATTCCAGCTGGAGCTAGTGTCGTTTGCTTTGCTTTTCTTTTCTGGCGTTTTTCTTCTGCCAGCGTTGTTCTTGTTTCCTCAGCAACCTGTGCGCCAGTTTTCACAGCGCGACGCCATGATGCTCTGTCATGTGCCTCTGTCTCCCAGGTGCCTGGGTCTATGCTGAACGATTTCAGAGCAGCTTGGAGGGTGTCCCTGAAGCGCTTTCTTTGACCACCTTGCGAGCGCTTTCTTTCGCTTAGCGGCCATACAAGAGTCGTTTAGGGATGCGGTGGTCTTCCATTCTGTAGACGTCACCTGCCTATCGCAGCTGGGACTGCATCAGGATTGTGTGGATGCTTTGCAGACACGCTCTTCGAAGGACTTCTGTATCTGGTATTTTGTCTTGCCATTTGACATTCAGTATTTTTCTCAGACATGTCATGTGGAAGTGGTTCAGTTTCTTTGCATGTTTACTGTACACTGTCCATGTTTCTGAGGCATAGAGCAATGTAGGGAGGATGACTGCTCTATAGACAACTAGCTTTGTGTTTGTGGTGATACCACGTCTGTTCCAGATATTTTTAGACAGTCTGCTATAGGATGCACTGCCCTTGGCGATTTCACTATGGATTTTTCCATTTCTGGAGAGTGTGATGCCAAGATATGTGAATTTGTCCACTGCGTTTATATCCTGTCCATTTCTAGTGATGCTTGGATGCGAGTAGGCTTTCCCAGGAGCAGGTAGAAATTAGACTTCAGTGTCTTGTTCCTATTGATGGTAAGGCCAAAGCATGCTCTTGAGAAGTCACTGACGATGCTCTGCAGATCGTTTTCAGAGCAGGCATTTAGGGCACAGTCGTCAGCAAATAGCAAGTCTCTGATTACTGCTGCATTTGTTTTTGATTTTGCTTTAAGCCGCCTTCTTTGAAGCATTCCCAGCTTTTATCTACATTTGATTCAGTTAGAAGGGTGGACTTGAGGCAGTTCTCTCTCGTATCTGCAAGCGAGTTTTCAGTTTTATCATCTGCTAAGCTGGCCATGTTAAGCCTTTTTAGGGGTTTAGAATAGGCGATTAATCACAGAACTAAATATTCACGCAAATATATGAAACAAAGCCATTTCCTGATACTTTCCATTGAGATAATGTTTCAATAGATCTTTCTAGATTATGTGTCTAAAAATTACAAATAATAATTATGAGACTAGAATACTCTTAATTTCGATGTTCAATTACTAGATCTAGATCTAAAAATTAAATTATCTATTACATAGATAAGGGTTTAAAAAAAGCAGCTGCTTATAGCTACTTTACAAAACAATGCCTTGTTTCAACTTTTTAAAACATTTTCTCGACATTTTTTGTAGTTTTAAAAGATCTCTAAGTACAGTCTAGATACAATATATATATATATATATATATATATATATATATATAATATATATATATATATATATATATTATATAAGTCTATGATTGTACTATTCGTACATCTTAACGGATGCACTCATTCCTATATCCCCGAGTGAAGGAATGTCTTTAACACAATCGTGATATGAGACTATTGCACCTCAAAGAATACTTGTCATAACAGAATTACCTTTCTTTATACTAGAGTCTCATCAATAAGATTAATCACTATAAATCTGTCAGTATTTAAAGGCCGATAGAAACACGATAAGCGACTTGCAATGGCCACATCGATCGTGTACTTTATTTAGGGTGTCGGTCTATCTTCTGTCTTTCTTTCAAGACGTATAGATTAGCGTTGTTTTTGTAAACAGGTTTTATCCAAACTCTGGTAAAGTATGTCTCGTTTTGTGCCAGAATGTCACTATGAAGTAACATATATATGTATATCGAAAGAAGTTGTTGATAAGTAATATTGACACATTGACATAATCTGTTAATAACCGTCTTGATAAGATAATCTACGTTCGAACATTGCGAGTCCAGTAATTATAAATCTAACCTCATCCCCTATGAATATACTCACCCCTCGAGCGAACTAATTCTTATTAACTTACTCTATAACCTAAGGAGTACACTAATTACGAGTCTACTCTCGAAAATTGTTGTGGTATGGTGGCTGAGTGTTAAAGCACTTTGCTTTCGACCCGAGCTTGAATCTCGGTTTAAGACTGGGATTTTGAATTTTAGTATTTAACAACGCCCATGATTTTATTGAACTCTAAATGGGTACCTGAATTTTGTTTGGGAAATTAAAATCGGTTTGTCGTTGTGCTGACCACAGGACACCTTCATTAACCACCAGACATAGAAACAGTTGACCTTAACATCATCTGCCCTTTAGATTGCAAGGTTTGAAACGGGCACTTTGCTTGTACCTAAGTCATATGATTAGTCTATACATACGTAATGACAAGTTTATTATTAAATTCAAAATTCTATTTTGTATCTAATATCCTATACCCTTAAGATGAATCTGCCCTCTATCGCACTGAGTTTATTCTATAGCAATATAATAAGTAAACCATTTTAATATTATCATCATGTGCTTTGTCTTTGTTTAAAAAACTACTTTTAAAGAATGTCTTCCCTGCATACTCTTAATTACTACATATAAAAACTTCTTTGCTGACGTCAGGGGCATAGTCAAATCAGCCATTCACAGGCTCTGGTTTCCTTTGGTGACGAAATCTTATATCAAGGAGAGCATCATAAAGTTATGAACTTAAGTTTAACGTTTAGAACCCACTTAGATAATACACTTATGTGAATGTGTTTTTTTTTTCTTTTTGTTACGTAATGTATAACTCATTGCAGAGCTATGGAAGACGATCCTGCTACTGGAACTGAGATGCTATAGGAGGATCTTTGGTATCACTTACAATGACCATATTACAAAAATGAGTAGATTCAAAACATGATCACAATGGTAATTGGGCCTTACGATGACCTGCTGACCACTGCAAAAAAAAAAAAACAACAACAAAAAACAAACTTATGACCATATGACAAAGTCCTCCTACCTTTCAATGACTTTTCCTCAGAGAGAAAGTCTACCAGGAAAAAGAAGAAGAGGAAGAGAAAAAGCAAAACATCAAAGAATGTACAGGTTGTAATTGAAAAAGAAATTCTATTCAGGGCAAAAAGACAAAGAGGAATGGAGAAAGACGGTCGACAGATTATGTGTGGTACCCCAACGGTTCAAAATACAAAGGGGCATGTGAAGGTGGATGAATGTCTACGATTCAATGAATGACAGGGGAAGCAAACGTGTTTTTTCTTATTGGTAGATATAAGATTATTTTTTTTTATTGTTTGCATTGTGAAATGAGAGCTCTAGTTCTAGTTACTGGCAGTTTAGAATCTAGTTCATTTTCACGTTTTAATTTCATTTTTTCCCCATCAATACACAATTTTTGTTCCATTTTATCTTTCATTTCATTTCTAGTTCGGTATTTTATTTCAGTTTTATGATGACAGCAAGGACCCGATGATCCAACTCGAGGCTAGATACAGACCACACAAATGTCACAAGCAAATTCTCTCGATGCTTAGAGAATACATTGGCAATATATTTATATTGAAACATGGTATTTTAGAACGTGAAATTGACACTCACTACAAAAACAAAACAAATCAATACAGTAAACATGCACCCATACACATAGCGAGAAACATACGTATTTATATGAGGAATCCTCAAAAATTAAACATGATTCACAAATTGCAATGGTCATTTTCTTTCGTTTTGTCTGTTATTTTAGGCACAGATTTCAGTGTGTTGGTTTACCACTGTGGAAATAGGATGGTGTACTCATTCAAAAGTTTTCGTTTCAATTTGTTTCGTGTTTGTTAAGGATATGTTTTTATTTCGGTTAACGATAATTTCCGTTATCGATTTCATTTAGTACTGTCAAGCTTCTAATAACACACACACACACAAACATCTAAACACGCTCTCAAAGGCATACACTTGCGCTTCAACTCACACACATAAGCCCATGACCTTAATGACCGCTCATGAACTCACATACCGATCAACACGCACACGCACCCAATGAGAGCAATGCACGTGCACATAGACACACATACACACGAACGCACACACTCGTTACCTAGTACCTTCACAACAGCAAAATGTCTTACAAGTTTAGATCTAACAGCTCACGGTATTTCCCGCCTTTTTTTCTTCACACACCCACACGCGCGTCACTCGTAGTATTCCCTTACACCTGTAGACTGATACACTTGCGTGCTATTCACCTGGGTGAGGTATTAAATCACCGAGATTCACAAACCGGTCATGTAAGCGCTTGTACTTCTTGCTCAGCTCTGATATGACTTCTTTTAAAAAAATGTAATATTAGAAACCAAACACCTAGTCATATATCACTTCATCTTTGGTCCAAAACCTTCTGCTCTGATTTTTTTTTTTGGGGGGGGGGGGGGGCTCATGCCTTTTTTTTATGAGCTTACGCCTCTTTCTTCGACTTCAGACCACTTTTGGTTATCCCAGCGTCCATGCCGTATTGTATTGGTGGACATATACTGCCAATATTAGCTGTTTCCAATTAGTACCTGGGGGATTGCACTCCTTCTGCTATGATAAACATTAAACTGTGTGAGCTTGTTGATTCTACTTTTAAAGTTGACATTATTTATGCCGTAATATAATTATACAGATGGATACTTTGAAGAGAATTATTTGAAGAAATGTGGGGGCGATGTAAGGTAACTTGAAAGAAAAAAAAGTATGGAAACAATAAGAGGAGCTTTGGGAGAGAGAGTATGGAAGACATTGACGAACGCAACAATGTCAAGGATGCTTTATTACACTATAGAAAGATCTCTGTTGCCATCTAAATAATAATAATATAAAATATTGTATTGTAAAATATTGTATACTACAAGTGTAAGGGTTTAGAATTTTGATTCTGCAATGCTAAAATATTGGCTTCCTTTAGTCGTAGAACGACTGTGGTTCAAATTGAACATTTTTCTTTAAGCTGTGGAACTCTATTTTGGAGAGACACTCCCGTCCAAATATATTGCAGGTCAAGGTGGCTTTCACTTTGGTGATAGAGGAGCTGGCCATTTTCCGTTTTTCTTCGAGAGCTACAATAAGCAAAAAAATTATCGTATACCTTTTAAAGTATAGAGATTATCAACACTTCCTAATATATCATATATATGTACACCGGAAATCAAATAAAAAGGTACCTAGTTATAATCATACGCCATAGGCAAAAAATCTCATATTACGCCATAGGCAAAAATCTCACATAAACAGATATTTGTTTCAGCTGCTTGGTCGTGCGGTTTGCGCGCTGGACTGTCGTTCAAATTTATCGATGGTTCAGGGTTCAAACCCTGCCCGCTCCCATCCCCCGTCGTCCTGCGGGAGGTTTGGACTAAGAAGTAATTATCTTCAACTCTGAAGGAACTTCCGAAACATGTAAAACATTTTACAAAGAACATTTTACAAACACTCTGAAAATAGCAAACATTTAAATGTTTTATGTTTAAACTGTATTAATTACAGAGAATAAGTATTGTTTTTAAAAGAAGAGGCGCATAAAAAATACTTTAAAATTTATAGCGCGATTTTTTGTTTGTGCTTCCAATAACTAATGAAGGTAAGATTTAAAAACAAATGGAAGCTTTTTAACCCCGCCCCCCCCCCCCAACACAAGAAAAAAATCCTGAGAATTTATAATATTTTAATGATAGGCCTTTAAATATAAACCTGGAAGATAAAGAGGTACTGACATTGACTGACAAGCCAACCAGGAGGAATTTATTTTGACTGGCTTTGACTGACCAAGTCTGCCAGGAGAACTGACTTTGGCTGACTGCACACAAAACGTTACCGTCACCAACAAAAATACTCTCTGACAGACAGCATTTATTTTTACAAGCCTTCAACGTAATCCCATAGATAGCTATGTTACATTTACCTGTTTTTTCTTTTTTTAGTTAAAATATCAAAAGCTTTTTTTTTTCTTTCATTTTGTTTAAAGGGGGGGAAAAGTTACTTAACGCCAAAGGCAACATTTGTAGCAGACATTGAATGGTGCGCGACTAATGGCCATCAAATGCATGTTTCTATTCTTTCTCTCTCCCTTATGCATTATTACAGAGGCCTATATAAATGTACACGTATGCCATCTCTACAGGCAAATAAAATCAAGACAGGCAGAAAGAGACTTGCTTCATAAATACTTTGCAGTGACCTGTGGTCAGAGTGGACGTCAATGCTTCTGAAGAGCTTAGCTTTACTGCTTCTGAGATGAATTCATTGAGATGAACTATAAATTTTTTTACCCACTAAATGAAGCTATCTTTTTAAGTGTGTGTGAAACAACGAAATCACAATAACAAACAGGCAATAGAAAAAAGAATACTTTTAAAAACCAAAGCTTATCTAAGGAAAAATAACGCTAATCACTACCATTTATCTTAAAATTACAGAATTATCTCCCCTTTTGCCATATAAAGCAAAATTAATTAATTAGTACTAAATGACTAACTAATTGGTTAATTTTTGGATTGATTCGTGCATTGTTATCGGCTATGAATTATAATGCACATTTTTAACTTGTTCTGAGAAAAGGAAATTGAAGAAAAAACGTGCCAAAGCATAATCTCTCTTTCTCTCTCTAAATGTATCTCTCTATCTCTCTCTAAATGTATCTCTCTATCTCTCTCTAAATGTATCTCTCTATCTCTCTCTAAATGTATCTCTCTATCTCTCTCTAAATGTATCTCTATATCTCTCTCTAAATGTATCTCTCTATCTCTCTCTAAATGTATCTCTCTATCTCTCTCTAAATGTATCTCTCTATCTCTCTCTAAATGTATCTCTCTATCTCTCTCTAAATGTATCTCTCTATCTCTCTCTAAATGTATCTCTCTATCTCTCTCTAAATGTATCTCTATATCTCTCTCTAAATGTATCTCTATATCTCTCTCTAAATGTATCTCTCTATCTCTCTCTAAATGTATCTCTCTATCTCTCTCTAAATGTATCTCTCTATCTCTCTCTAAATGTATCTCTCTATCTCTCTCTAAATGTATCTCTCTATCTCTATCTAAATGTATCTCTCTATCTCTCTCTAAATGTATCTCTCTATCTCTCTCTAAATGTATCTCTCTATCTCTCTCTAAATGTATCTCTCTATCTCTCTCTAAATGTATCTCTCTATCTCTCTCTAAATGTATCTCTATATCTCTCTCTAAATGTATCTCTCTATCTCTCTCTAAATGTATCTCTCTATCTCTCTCTAAATGTATCTCTCTATCTCTCTCTAAATGTATCTCTCTATCTCTCTCTAAATGTATCTCTCTATCTCTCTCTAAATGTATCTCTCTATCTCTCTCTAAATGTATCTCTCTATCTCTCTCTAAATGTATCTCTCTATCTCTCTCTAAATGTATCTCTATATCTCTCTCTAAATGTATCTCTCTATCTCTCTCTAAATGTATCTCTATATCTCTCTCTAAATGTATCTCTCTATCTCTCTCTAAATGTATCTCTCTATCTCTCTCTAAATGTATCTCTATATCTCTCTCTAAATGTATCTCTCTATCTCTCTCTAAATGTATCTCTATATCTCTCTCTAAATGTATCTCTCTATCTCTCTCTAAATGTATCTCTATATCTCTCTCTAAATGTATCTCTATATCTCTCTCTAAATGTATCTCTCTATCTCTCTCTAAATGCATCTCTCTATCTCTCTCTAAATGTATCTCTCTATCTCTCTCTAAATGTATCTCTATATCTCTCTCTAAATGTATCTCTATATCTCTCTCTAAATGTATCTCTATATCTCTCTCTAAATGTATCTCTATATCTCTCTCTAAATGTATCTCTCTATCTCTCTCTAAATGTATCTCTATATCTCTCTCTAAATGTATCTCTATATCTCTCTCTAAATGTATCTCTATATCTCTCTCTAAATGTATCTCTATATCTCTCTCTAAATGTATCTCTCTATCTCTCTCTAAATGTATCTCTCTATCTCTCTCTAAATCTATCTCTCTATCTCTCTCTAAATGTATCTCTCTATCTCTCTCTAAATGTATCTCTCTATCTCTCTCTAAATGTATCTCTCTATCTCTCTCTAAATGTATCTCTCTATCTCTCTCTAAATGTATCTCTCTATCTCTCTCTAAATGTATCTCTCTATCTCTCTCTAAATGTATCTCTCTATCTCTCTCTAAATGTATCTCTCTATCTCTCTCTAAATGTATCTCTCTATCTCTCTCTAAATGTATCTCTATATCTCTCTCTAAATGTATCTCTATATCTCTCTCTAAATGTATCTCTCTATCTCTCTCTAAATGTATCTCTCTCTAAATGTATCTCTCTATCTCTCTCTAAATGTATCTCTCTATCTCTCTCTAAATGTATCTCTCTATCTCTCTCTAAATGTATCTCTCTATCTCTCTCTAAATGTATCTCTCTATCTCTCTCTAAATGTATCTCTCTATCTCTCTCTAAATGTATCTCTATATCTCTCTCTAAATGTATCTCTATATCTCTCTCTAAATGTATCTCTCTATCCCTCTCTAAATGTATCTCTCTATCCCTCTCTAAATGTATCTCTCTATCTCTCTCTAAATGTATCTCTCTATCTCTCTCTAAATGTATCTCTCTATCTCTCTCTAAATGTATCTCTCTATCTCTCTCTAAATGTATCTCTCTATCTCTCTCTAAATGTATCTCTATATCTCTCTCTAAATGTATCTCTCTATCTCTCTCTAAATGTATCTCTCTATCTCTCTCTAAATGTATCTCTCTATCTCTCTCTAAATGTATCTCTCTATCTCTCTCTAAATGTATCTCTCTATCTCTCTCTAAATGTATCTCTCTATCTCTCTCTAAATGTATCTCTCTATCTCTCTCTAAATGTATCTCTCTATCTCTCTCTAAATGTATCTCTCTATCTCTCTCTAATCTCTATCTCTCTCTAAATGTATCTCTCTATCTCTCTCTAAATGTATCTCTCTATCTCTCTCTAAATGTATCTCTCTATCTCTCTCTAAATGTATCTCTCTATCTCTCTCTAAATGTATCTCTCTATCTCTCTCTAAATGTATCTCTCTATCTCTCTCTAAATGTATCTCTCTATCTCTCTCTAAATGTATCTCTATATCTCTCTCTAAATGTATCTCTCTATCTCTCTCTAAATGCATCTCTCTATCTCTCTCTAAAAGTATCTCTATATCTCTCTCTAAATGTATCTCTCTATCTCTCTCTAAATGTATCTCTCTATCTCTCTCTAAATGTATCTCTCTATCTCTCTCTAAATGTATCTCTATATCTCTCTCTAAATGTATCTCTATATCTCTCTCTAAATGTATCTCTCTATCTCTCTCTAAATGTATCTCTATATCTCTCTCTAAATGTATCTCTCTATCTCTCTCTAAATGTATCTCTATATCTCTCTCTAAATGTATCTCTCTATCTCTCTCTAAATGTATCTCTATATCTCTCTCTAAATGTATCTCTCTATCTCTCTCTAAATGTATCTCTCTATCTCTCTCTAAATGTATATCTCTATCTCTCTCTAAATGTATCTCTCTATCTCTCTCTAAATGTATCTCTCTATCTCTCTCTAAATGTATCTCTCTATCTCTCTCTAAATGTATCTCTATATCTCTCTCTAAATGTATCTCTCTATCTCTCTCTAAATGTATCTCTCTATCTCTCTCTAAATGTATCTCTCTATCTCTCTCTAAATGTATCTCTCTATCTCTCTCTAAATGTATCTCTATATCTCTCTCTAAATGTATCTCTCTATGTCTCTCTAAATGTATCTCTCTATCTCTCTCTAAATGTATCTCTCTATCTCTCTCTAAATGTATCTCTATATCTCTCTCTAAATGTATCTCTCTATCTCTCTCTTAATTTATCTCTCTATCTCTCTCTAAATGTATCTCTATATCTCTCTCTAAATGTATCTCTCTATCTCTCTCTAAATGTATCTCTCTATCTCTCTCTAAATGTATCTCTCTATCTCTCTCTAAATGTATCTCTCTATCTCTCTCTAAATGTATCTCTCTATCTCTCTCTAAATGTATCTCTATATCTCTCTCTAAATGTATCTCTCTATCTCTCTCTAAATGTATCTCTCTATCTCTCTCTAAATGTATCTCTATATCTCTCTCTAAATGTATCTCTCTATCTCTCTCTAAATGTATCTCTCTATCTTTCTCTAAATGTATCTCTATATCTCTCTCTAAATGTATCTCTCTATCTCTCTCTAAATGTATCTCTCTATCTCTCTCTAAATGTATCTCTCTATCTCTCTCTAAATGTATCTCTCTATCCCTCTCTAAATGTATCTCTATATCTCTCTCTAAATGTATCTCTATATCTCTCTCTAAATGTATCTCTCTATCTCTCTCTAAATGTGTCTCTCTATCTCTCTCTAAATGTATCTCTATATCTCTCTCTAAATGTATCTCTATATCTCTCTCTAAATGTATCTCTCTATCTCTCTCTAAATGTATCTCTCTATCTCTCTCTAAATGTATCTCTCTATCTCTCTCTAAATGTATCTCTCTATCTCTCTCTAAATGTATCTCTCTATCTCTCTCTAAATGTATCTCTCTATCTCTCTCTAAATGTATCTCTCTATCTCTCTCTAAATGTATCTCTCTATCTCTCTCTAAATGTATCTCTCTATCTCTCTCTAAATGTATCTCTCTATCTCTCTCTAAATGTATCTCTCTATCTCTCTCTAAATGTATCTCTCTATCTCTCTCTAAATGTATCTCTATATCTCTCTCTAAATGT
Source organism: Biomphalaria sudanica (assembly GCA_036873155.1). NCBI lineage: Eukaryota > Metazoa > Mollusca > Gastropoda > Planorbidae > Biomphalaria > Biomphalaria sudanica. The sequence continues at coordinate 845,240 of JAZGLO010001115.1, forward strand.
ATCTCTCTATCTCTCTCTAAATGTATCTCTCTATCTCTCTCTAAATGTATCTCTCTATCTCTCTCTAAATGTATCTCTATATCTCTCTCTAAATGTATCTCTATATCTCTCTCTAAATGTATCTCTCTATCTCTCTCTAAATGTATCTCTATATCTCTCTCTAAATGTATCTCTCTATCTCTCTCTAAATGTATCTCTATATCTCTCTCTAAATGTATCTCTCTATCTCTCTCTAAATGTATCTCTATATCTCTCTCTAAATGTATCTCTCTATCTCTCTCTAAATGTATCTCTCTATCTCTCTCTAAATGTATCTCTCTATCTCTCTCTAAATGTATCTCTCTATCTCTCTCTAAATGTATCTCTCTATCTCTCTCTAAATGTATCTCTCTATCTCTCTCTAAATGTATCTCTATATCTCTCTCTAAATGTATCTCTCTATCTCTCTCTAAATGTATCTCTCTATCTCTCTCTAAATGTATCTCTCTATCTCTCTCTAAATGTATCTCTCTATCTCTCTCTAAATGTATCTCTATATCTCTCTCTAAATGTATCTCTCTATCTCTCTCTAAATGTATCTCTCTATCTCTCTCTAAATGTATCTCTCTATCTCTCTCTAAATGTATCTCTATATCTCTCTCTAAATGTATCTCTCTATCTCTCTCTTAATTTATCTCTCTATCTCTCTCTATATGTATCTCTATATCTCTCTCTAAATGTATCTCTATATCTCTCTCTAAATGTATCTCTATATCTCTCTCTAAATGTATCTCTATATCTCTCTCTAAATGTATCTCTCTATCTCTCTCTAAATGTATCTCTCTATCTCTCTCTAAATGTATCTCTATATCTCTCTCTAAATGTATCTCTCTATCTCTCTCTAAATGTATCTCTCTATCTCTCTCTAAATGTATCTCTATATCTCTCTCTAAATGTATCTCTCTATCTCTCTCTAAATGTATCTCTATATCTCTCTCTAAATGTATCTCTCTATCTCTCTCTAAATGTATCTCTCTATCTTTCTCTAAATGTATCTCTATATCTCTCTCTAAATGTATCTCTCTATCTATCTCTAAATGTATCTCTCTATCTCTCTCTAAATGTATCTCTATATCTCTCTCTAAATGTATCTCTCTATCCCTCTCTAAATGTATCTCTATATCTCTCTCTAAATGTATCTCTATATCTCTCTCTAAATGTATCTCTCTATCTCTCTCTAAATGTGTCTCTCTATCTCTCTCTAAATGTATCTCTATATCTCTCTCTAAATGTATCTCTATATCTCTCTCTAAATGTATCTCTATATCTCTCTCTAAATGTATCTCTCTATCTCTCTCTAAATGTATCTCTCTATCTCTCTCTAAATGTATCTCTATATCTCTCTCTAAATGTATCTCTCTATCTCTCTCTAAATGTTTCTCTCTATCTCTCTCTAAATGTATCTCTCTATCTCTCTCTAAATGTATCTCTATATCTCTCTCTAAATGTATCTCTCTATCTCTCTCTAAATGTATCTCTCTATCTCTCTCTAAATGTATCTCTCTATCTCTCTCTAAATGTATCTCTATATCTCTCTCTAAATGTATCTCTCTATCTCTCTCTAAATGTATCTCTATATCTCTCTCTAAATGTATCTCTCTATCTCTCTCTAAATGTATCTCTCTATCTCTCTCTAAATGTATCTCTCTATCTCCATCTAAATGTATCTCTCTATCTCTCTCTAAATGTATCTCTCTATCTCTCTCTAAATGTATCTCTCTATCTCTCTCTAAATGTATCTCTCTATCTCTCTCTAAATGTATCTCTCTATCTCTCTCTAAATGTATCTCTATATCTCTCTCTAAATGTATCTCTATATCTCTCTCTAAATGTATCTCTATATCTCTCTCTAAATGTATCTCTATATCTCTCTCTAAATGTATCTCTATATCTCTCTCTAAATGTATCTCTCTATCTCTCTCTAAATGTATCTCTCTATCTCTCTCTAAATTTATCTCTCTATTTCTCTCTAAATGTATCTCTCTATCTCTCTCTAAATGTATCTCTCTATCTCTCTCTAAATGTATCTCTCTATCTCTCTCTAAATGTATCTCTCTATCTCTCTCTAAATGAATCTCTCTATCTCTCTCTAAATGTATCTCTCTATCTCTCTCTAAATGTATCTCTATATCTCTCTCTAAATGTATCTCTATATCTCTCTCTAAATGTATCTCTCTATCTCTCTCTAAATGTATCTCTCTATCTCTCTCTAAATGTATCTCTCTATCTCTCTCTAAATGTATCTCTATATCTCTCTCTAAATGTATCTCTCTATCTCTCTCTAAATGTATCTCTCTATCTCTCTCTAAATGTATCTCTCTATCTCTCTCTAAATGTATCTCTCTATCTCTCTCTAAATGTATCTCTCTATCTCTCTCTAAATGTATCTCTCTATCTCTCTCTAAATGTATCACTCTATCTTTCTCTAAATGTATCTCTCTATCTCTCTCTAAATGTATCTCTATATCTCTCTCTAAATGTATCTCTCTATCTCTCTCTAAATGTATCTCTATATCTCTCTCTAAATGTATCTCTCTATCTCTCTCTAAATGTATCACTCTATCTTTCTCTAAATGTATCTCTCTATCTCTCTCTAAATGTATCTCTCTATCTCTCTCTAAATGTATCTCTCTATCTCTCTCTAAATGTATCTCTCTATCTCTCTCTAAATGTATCTCTCTATCTCTCTCTAAATGTATCTCTATATCTCTCTCTAAATGTATCTCTATATCTCTCTCTAAATGTATCTCTCTATCTCTCTCTAAATGTATCTCTATATCTCTCTCTAAATGTATCTCTCTATCTCTCTCTAAATGTATCTCTCTATCTCTCTCTAAATGTATCTCTCTATCTTTCTCTAAATGTATCTCTATATCTCTCTCTAAATGTATCTCTCTATCTCTCTCTTAATTTATCTCTCTATCTCTCTCTAAATGTATCTCTATATCTCTCTCTAAATGTATCTCTCTATCTCTCTCTAAATGTATCTCTATATCTCTCTCTAAATGTATCTCTCTATCTCTCTCTAAATGTATCTCTCTATCTCTCTCTAAATGTATCTCTCTATCTCTCTCTAAATGTATCTCTCTATCTCTCTCTAAATGTATCTCTATATCTCTCTCTAAATGTATCTCTCTATCTCTCTCTAAATGTATCTCTATATCTCTCTCTAAATGTATCTCTATATCTCTCTCTAAATGTATCTCTCTATCTCTCTCTAAATGTATCTCTCTATCTTTCTCTAAATGTATCTCTATATCTCTCTCTAAATGTATCTCTCTATCTTTCTCTAAATGTATCTCTCTATCTCTCTCTAAATGTATCTCTATATCTCTCTCTAAATGTATCTCTCTATCCCTCTCTAAATGTATCTCTATATCTCTCTCTAAATGTATCTCTATATCTCTCTCTAAATGTATCTCTCTATCTCTCTCTAAATGTGTCTCTCTATCTCTCTCTAAATGTATCTCTATATCTCTCTCTAAATGTATCTCTATATCTCTCTCTAAATGTATCTCTATATCTCTCTCTAAATGTATCTCTATATCTCTCTCTAAATGTATCTCTCTATCTCTCTCTAAATGTATCTCTCTATCTCTCTCTAAATGTATCTCTCTATCTCTCTCTAAATGTTTCTCTCTATCTCTCTCTAAATGTATCTCTCTATCTCTCTCTAAATGTATCTCTATATCTCTCTCTAAATGTATCTCTCTATCTCTCTCTAAATGTATCTCTCTATCTCTCTCTAAATGTATCTCTCTATCTCTCTCTAAATGTATCTCTCTATCTCTCTCTAAATGTATCTCTCTATCTCTCTCTAAATGTATCTCTCTATCTCTCTCTAAATGTATCTCTCTATCTCTCTCTAAATGTATCTCTCTATCTCTCTCTAAATGTATCTCTATATCTCTATCTAAATGTATCTCTCTATCTCTATCTAAATGTATCACTCTATCTCTCTCTAAATGTATCTCTCTATCTCTCTCTAAATGTATCTCTCTATCTCTCTCTAAATGTATCTCTCTATCTCTCTCTAAATGTATCTCTATATCTCTCTCTAAATGTATCTCTCTATCTCTCTCTAAATGTATCTCTCTATCTCTCTCTAAATGTATCTCTATATCTCTCTCTAAATGTACCTCTATATCTCTCTCTAAATGTATCTCTCTATCTCTCTCTAAATGTATCTCTATATCTCTCTCTAAATGTATCTCTCTATCTCTCTCTAAATGTATCTCTCTATCTCTCTCTAAATGTATCTCTCTATCTCTCTCTAAATGTATCTCTCTATCTCTCTCTAAATGTATCTCTCTATCTCTCTCTAAATGTATCTCTCTATCTCTCTCTAAATGTATCTCTCTATCTCTCTCTAAATGAATCTCTCTATCTCTCTCTAAATGTATCTCTCTATCTCTCTCTAAATGTATCTCTATATCTCTCTCTAAATGTATCTCTATATCTCTCTCTAAATGTATCTCTCTATCTCTCTCTAAATGTATCTCTCTATCTCTCTCTAAATGTATCTCTCTATCTCTCTCTAAATGTATCTCTATATCTCTCTCTAAATGTATCTCTCTATCTCTCTCTAAATGTATCTCTCTATCTCTCTCTAAATGTATCTCTCTATCTCTCTCTAAATGTATCTCTCTATCTCTCTCTAAATGTATCTCTCTATCTCTCTCTAAATGTATCTCTCTATCTCTCTCTAAATGTATCTCTCTATCTCTCTCTAAATGTATCACTCTATCTTTCTCTAAATGTATCTCTCTATCTCTCTCTAAATGTATCTCTATATCTCTCTCTAAATGTATCTCTCTATCTCTCTCTAAATGTATCTCTCTATCTCTCTCTAAATGTATCTCTCTATCTCTCTCTAAATGTATCACTCTATCTTTCTCTAAATGTATCTCTCTATCTCTCTCTAAATGTATCTCTCTATCTCTCTCTAAATGTATCTCTCTATCTCTCTCTAAATGTATCTCTCTATCTCTCTCTAAATGTATCTCTCTATCTCTCTCTAAATGTATCTCTATATCTCTCTCTAAATGTATCTCTATATCTCTCTCTAAATGTATCTCTATATCTCTCTCTAAATGTATCTCTATATCTCTCTCTAAATGTATCTCTATATCTCTCTCTAAATGTATCTCTATATCTCTCTCTAAATGTATCTCTATATCTCTTTCTAAATGTATCTCTATATCTCTCTCTAAATGTATCTCTATATCTCTCTCTAAATGTATCTCTATATCTCTCTCTAAATGTATCTCTATATCTCTCTCTAAATGTATCTCTATATCTCTCTCTAAATGTATCTCTATATCTCTCTCTAAATGTATCTCTATATCTCTCTCTAAATGTATCTCTCTATCTCTCTCTAAATGTATCTCTATATCTCTCTCTAAATGTATCTCTATATCTCTCTCTAAATGTATCTCTCTATCTCTCTCTAAATGTATCTCTCTATCTCTCTCTAAATGTATCTCTCTATCTCTCTCTAAATGTATCTCTATATCTCTCTCTAAATGTATCTCTATATCTCTCTCTAAATGTATCTCTCTATCTCTCTCTAAATGTATCTCTCTATCTCTCTCTAAATGTATCTCTCTATCTCTCTCTAAATGTATCTCTCTATCTCTCTCTAAATGTATCTCTCTATCTCTCTCTAAATGTATCTCTCTATCTCTCTCTAAATGTATCTCTCTATCTCTCTCTAAATGTATCTCTCTATCTCTCTCTAAATGTATCTCTCTATCTCTCTCTAAATGAATCTCTCTATCTCTCTCTAAATGTATCTCTCTATCTCTCTCTAAATGTATCTCTATATCTCTCTCTAAATGTATCTCTATATCTCTCTCTAAATGTATCTCTCTATCTCTCTCTAAATGTATCTCTCTATCTCTCTCTAAATGTATCTCTCTATCTCTCTCTAAATGTATCTCTATATCTCTCTCTAAATGTATCTCTCTATCTCTCTCTAAATGTATCTCTCTATCTCTCTCTAAATGTATCTCTCTATCTCTCTCTAAATGTATCTCTCTATCTCTCTCTAAATGTATCTCTCTATCTCTCTCTAAATGTATCTCTCTATCTCTCTCTAAATGTATCTCTCTATCTCTCTCTAAATGTATCACTCTATCTTTCTCTAAATGTATCTCTCTATCTCTCTCTAAATGTATCTCTATATCTCTCTCTAAATGTATCTCTCTATCTCTCTCTAAATGTATCTCTCTATCTCTCTCTAAATGTATCTCTCTATCTCTCTCTAAATGTATCACTCTATCTTTCTCTAAATGTATCTCTCTATCTCTCTCTAAATGTATCTCTCTATCTCTCTCTAAATGTATCTCTCTATCTCTCTCTAAATGTATCTCTCTATCTCTCTCTAAATGTATCTCTCTATCTCTCTCTAAATGTATCTCTATATCTCTCTCTAAATGTATCTCTATATCTCTCTCTAAATGTATCTCTATATCTCTCTCTAAATGTATCTCTATATCTCTCTCTAAATGTATCTCTATATCTCTCTCTAAATGTATCTCTATATCTCTCTCTAAATGTATCTCTATATCTCTTTCTAAATGTATCTCTATATCTCTCTCTAAATGTATCTCTATATCTCTCTCTAAATGTATCTCTATATCTCTCTCTAAATGTATCTCTATATCTCTCTCTAAATGTATCTCTATATCTCTCTCTAAATGTATCTCTATATCTCTCTCTAAATGTATCTCTATATCTCTCTCTAAATGTATCTCTCTATCTCTCTCTAAATGTATCTCTATATCTCTCTCTAAATGTATCTCTATATCTCTCTCTAAATGTATCTCTCTATCTCTCTCTAAATGTATCTCTCTATCTCTCTCTAAATGTATCTCTCTATCTCTCTCTAAATGTATCTCTATATCTCTCTCTAAATGTATCTCTATATCTCTCTCTAAATGTATCTCTATATCTCTCTCTAAATGTATCTCTATATCTCTCTCTAAATGTATCTCTCTATCTCTCTCTAAATGTATCTCTATATCTCTCTCTAAATGTATCTCTATCTCTCTCTAAATGTATCTCTCTATCTCTCTCTAAATGTATCTCTCTATCTCTCTCTAAATGTATCTCTCTATCTCTCTCTAAATGTATCTCTCATCAAGTAGCATTTATTCCCCTTACTTATTTCAAGATCAAACCAATTATTAAATCATCAACAATTAATTCATGTCTTGTCACAGGTTCAATGAATAATTGTGTGCAATGTTTAAACGTGATCCGAGACTGGGCAATGGGAGAAAAATATGTTCAAACTTCTTACCAACTCAGACAGACAGACAGAGTGACTTGATGTAAGCTTTGCAAAAAAAAAATAATATTTTTTTTGAATATCAAAGTTTTTCATTTACCTGTTCCATGTTCGTCCATTTTCTTTACTTGCTGTAGGCTGTAACAGAGGTTGTGCTGTGGAAAGCATTCTCAATGTGGTCTACACATTAGATAGAAAGATAATCTCAAACCTCACTCAAGGAATGAGGAATCGACACTTTAACTGGAAAAAAACTTGCGATATTTCAGGCTACGAGGCAAAGAAGATAGCCGCCAGCAAATAAAAATGACACGCCAGAAGCCAGTAGACAATACTGCTATAAGCCCAAACTACCTAGGCAATGAATGCATTTGGCTTATCATATCAAAAATCGAACTTCACAACAATCTTTAAGTTCATAGGAAATATGTTTGTGCTATCTTCTACCACGGAGAATGAAATTATGAACTGTTCATGTGTATGGCTCAGAACTGTCGTCGTACAGTTCTCTGACGGCTTTCTGCCTGCTAGCTCTAACGCATGAGTGATTTGTGAGTGCTTTTGGAAGTAAGGGACTGAACAGATAATAAAGCATCTGGTCATATAATACTCTTGTTATTCTTAGCTTTAAGCCACTGGATAAAGAATTAACAACAGGATAGGTAAGGCAATGGAAACCATGTCACGGCTGCAGAAAATATTGTTAGTCAATTCTTAGCTATCTTTACTATAAGCATTTTCTTCGGACCTCCGTGATGAGTGCTATAGGGTAGCAAAACTTGGTTTAGCTACTCTTGGCATAAAGTTGAACATCTTCCACCTCCAATGCTTACAGCGTATCCTCAAAATAAGGTGTCAAGACAATAAACAAGAGGAAGTACTTCGAAGAGCTGGGTGCCAAGACATCCGTGCTATTATCAGTAGTAGACGTCGGACGTCTTAGCTGGCTGGGACATGCTCACAGACTCTTGCAAGAAATATTGTACGGTAATCTCATAGAAGGCAATAGAGCTGCAGGTCATCTACTTCTAAGAAATACTGATATACATGCAAACTTTAACATTGAGCTGTTCAGAATTCATTGCAGCAGTTTGGAGGTAGAAGAACTTGATAGATGTACTTAAAGGTTAAGGAAAGGTCCTGGATCGCAGAGGATGTAAGCACCAGAAATCGAAAAAAAAAAAGACTGAAAACAAAATTCTCAGCCTGTGACCGCAGATGTAAATCTAGGCGTGTTTTTTTTAGTCACATGAAAATTCGCAAAGCTTGGGGAAGCTGGTTGGTTTTAATACTGCTTCTCAGACGAATTGCTTCAAGAAACTCAGCATAACTAACATCATAACCAAGAGCTTAATTAACAGCATAACCAACAGTATAACCAACAGTATAACCAACAGTATAACCAACAGCATAACCAACAGTATAACCAACAGCATAACCAACAGCATAACCAACAGCATAACCAAAGTATAACCAACAGTATAACCAACAGCATAACCAACAGCATAACCAACAGCATAACCAACAGCATAACCAACAGTATAACCAACAGCATAACCAACAGTATAACCAACAGTATAACCAACAGCATAACAAACAGCATAACCAACAGCATAACCAACAGCATAACCAACAGCATAACCAACAGCAAAACCAAAGTATAACCAACAGTATAACCAACAGAATAACCAACAGTATAACCAACAGTATAACCAACAGTATAACCAACAGTATAACCAACAGCATAACCAACAGTATAACCAACAGTATAACCAACAGTATAACCAACAGTATAACCAACAGCATAACCAACAGTATAACCAACAGCATAACCAACAGCATAACCAACAGTATAACCAACAGCATAACCAACAGTATAACCAACAGTATAACCAACAGTATAACCAACAGTATAACCAACAGCATAACTAACAGCATAACCAACATCTTGTGTCTAGCAGGTAAGAAGTACAGTACTTTTCAATGACGCATACGGCAAAAGAATCTACAAATTAAAGCGAAATTCTAGCTAAAATTTGAAAAAGAGCTAGCCTTTAGATCTAAGTGAGTAAACATATTTATGAAGATCTAAATTAATTATTTGATAATTACAAAATATGATGTCAAATATGTCAAATGGCTGTGTAAAGCGTCTAGTGTGGTAGCTTGACTTGTTGCCACCGCTGGCTAGCATCTGTGAAAGGGGAGCAGTTTTGTAAGTCTCTCTTGCCAGTACATAGCCTCTCCACAGCAAGTCCTATGCAGTACCTCCTCGTGGTGGCAGATGGAAACTGAGGCTGCGAAGCCTCAGGCTAAACTGCAAGGGTCTCGGAGGAGGTTTGGCCCCAAGATGTGAGGCAGGCATGGCCCGTCGGCGTGCGGACACGCCCTGTTGCCCACAAACCAAACCCCTTGCTATAGGTCAATAGCCGCACTGCCTTGTGTGTGTGTCCCTGTAAGGTCTAAGGCTAAGGGGGTAAACCCTAACAGAAAATCCGGTCCTGGAGCCCCGTAGGCGGGGGGACAGTAGTAAGACTACTGCTCTCTGGCAAACTCCTGCAGCCACCTGTCCCCAAATTGTGATGGCTCGCCATCCCTTTGGACCCGGTCAGTATGGAAGAGAGGCGTGTGCTGACGTGTGGGCAGCCCAGCACTCGCAAATTTACCGCCCAGGCTTTCCCCCAGCAATGGAGAGGTCACTCCATCTCTGACAGTAATGTCTTTGGAAAAACACGGGGAGTGGTAGTTACCGGTGATAAGTTCCTAGCTGATTGGCGTAAGCTGGAACGCCAGGGACCACTCTTGACGGTAGGAGGGGCTTTTTAGCCTCACTGGATAGCTACTGCCTGCCTTAAGCCGAGCAGCCCTCGGACAGTAAAGTGCTATCCCGCCACAGCTTGCCGCACCACTGGGTGCTTGGTGCTAAGACAAAATCAAAAAGCAAGCTGCTCACCCGCAGCTGCAAATACAATCAAAAGAAAACCCTCAACATTAATGCGTTTAGCAAGCTGGAACATACGGACAATGTGTCATGGCTTCAATACTGACCCTGAACTCGTCACCGACATGCGTCAAACAGCTATCATCAACAGGGAACTCAGCAGACTAAACATTGATGTGGCCTGCCTGCAAGAAACCAGACTGGCAGACAGCGATCTCTTACAGAAAGCAACTATACATTCTACTGGCAAGGAAAACCAGAACAAAGCCCTAGAATACATGGCGTCGGCTTCGCAATAAGAAACAGTCTCGTCCCCTGCATCGCGATGTTTCCCATTGGCAATGAAAGAGTAGCACACATGAAATTTGCATCACCGCAAGGCAAAGTTAATATAATCTGTGCTTACTCACCAACCCTTGCTGCACCGGAAGAGGACAAAGACAGATTCTATCAAGCTCTAGAGGACGTAATTAAAAGTATTCCAAAATCCGAGCACCTCTATATAAATGGAGACTTAAATGCCCGTGTTAGTGATGGAAATGATGCATGGCCACAATGCTTGGGACCTCATGGTGTTGGCAAAATCAATGACAATGGCCAAAGGCTACTAGAGTTCTGTAGCTCTCATGAACTGTGTGTAACAAATACATTCTTCTCTGGCAAGGAACGCCATAAAGTCTCTTGGCAGCACCCACGCTCAAAAAGGTGGCACCAGCTTGACCTCTGCATCACCCGAAGGATGGGTCTGAAAAGTGTCATCCACACCCGTTCATACCATAGTGCGGACTGCAACTCAGACCATTCACTAGTGCTAAGCAAAATCAAACTACTTCTCAAGAAGGCTTATACTTCCACTCAACCCAGAACTAGGCGAATTAACGTCAACCATGTAGGTGAACCAGAGAAGTGTGCACTCTTTGGCGAGCTATTGAACAGTTCAATCCCCTCGTTAAGTGATGAAGAAGACATCTCTATCAGATGGGAGAAATTAAGAGATGTAATCTACAGTTCGGCAATCACCGCCTTTGGGCCTCAAAAACACAAAAATGTAGACTGGTTTGAGGCGAATCTAGCACAAACGGAACCTTGCATCGAGAAAAAGCGATCTGCACACCTCGCTCTCAAGACAAAGCCAAGTCCAAGATCTCTGGAGGCCTTCAAAAGTGCTAATAAAGAGGCGAAACAAATGGCTAGAAAATGTGCTAACAACTTTTGGAGGGATACCTGCAACAGAATCCAAGACAGTCTCCACTCAGGAAATAGCAAAGCTCTATTTGATGGCATTAAAGCGGCCCTGGGTCCAACAGTGTCTAAGCCTGCCCCCCTTCTATCCAAATCAGGAGAAAAAATTACAGATCAAACCAAGCAGCTAGAACGTTGGACAGAACACTACCTCGAAGTCTATGCCTCACAGAACACAGTAGACGATGTCGCCCTGGCTTCTCTACCAGATCTTCCAGTACTGGAATGCCTAGATGATCTTCCGAGCCTCAGTGACCTTAAAAAAGGTATTAACTGCATAAAAAATAGAAAATCTCCTGGGAGTGATGGTATCCCAGTGGAAGTAGTGAAAGTCAACGAATCACTCCTGCTCCCTGAACTCTATATTCTCCTCTGCCGCTGTTGGGAAACAGGTCATGTCCCACAGGACATGCGTGACGCAACTATAGTCACAATATACAAGAACAAAGGGGATCGGAGTGACTGCAACAATTACAGGGGTATCTCTCTCCTCAGTATAGTGGGCAAGATCTTTGCTAGATTGGCACTATCCAGGCTGCAAGTAAGAGCTTCTAGAGTCTACCCAGAGTCTCAGTGTGGATTCAGGAGTGGTAGATCCACTGTAGACATGATATCTTCTCTACGACTACTGCAGGAGAAATTCAGAGAGAGAGACAGACCCCTTTACATCGTTTTTGTTGATCTGACTAAAGCTTTTGACATGGTCAGCAGAAGTGGCCTTTTCAAACTCCTGAGGAAAATAGGTTGCCCTCCCAAACTACTGCAGTTCATTGAGTGTTTTCACGAGGAAACTAAATGCACTGTCAAATTCAATGGAGCCCAATCAGCACCTTTTGAGGTTTGCAGTGGTGTCAAGCAGGGATGTGTGCTCGCACCTACTCTGTTTGGCATATTATTCTCCTGTCTACTGCATTATGCGTACAACGACATAAACGAAGGTGTGTTTCTCCATACAAGATCCTCTGGAAACTATTTAATGTTTCAAGGCTGCGGGCAAAAACCAAGGTTAGGAAGCTACTCGTCAGGGAACTCCTGTATGCTGATGATGCAGCTATTGTGGCTGATTCTGATATTCAGCTACAGTGCCTGGTTGACAAATTATCTGCTGCTTGCCAGAAGTTCGGCTTAAACATCAGTCAAAGCAAGACTAAGATACTTGTTCAAAACACAAACACTGCACCTCAAGTAAGCATTAATGGCCAACCACTAGAAATTGTTGATCACTTTTGTTACCTTGGCTCCATCATATCCAACAACACTCTACTGGATAAAGACATAAACAACAGGATAGCCAAGGCAATGGCCACCATGTCACGGCTGCAGAAAAGAGTCTGGGACAACATATTGCTGACTAACAGTACTAAAGCCCTAGTCTACCGGACCTGTGTGTTGAGCACCTTGCTGTACGGAAGTGAAACATGGTCAACCTACTCATGGCAGGAAAAACGCTGAATGTTTTCCACCTCCGATGCCTAAGGCGGATCTTTAAAATAAGGTGGCAAGATAAGATAACCAATGAGGAAGTGCTACAAAGAGCAGGGTGCCAGGACATCCGCTCTGTTATCAGCAGCAGACGCCTTGGCTGGCTTGGCCACGTTCGTAGAATGCCAGAAGGTCGACTTCCACAGGACATCCTGTATGGCGATCTAATAGAAGGCAGGAGAGCCGCTGGTCGCCCACTTTTACGTTATACGGATGTATGCAAACGCGACATGAAGCTCTTCAAAATCGACACTGGCAACTGGGAAGAGGTGGCACTGGACAGATCCTCATGGAGAGAGAGCATAAAGGAAGGGTCAAAGATTGCAGATGCCATACACAACAGAAGCAGAAAGAAGGGTGAAAATGCAATGGCGCCTGGTGATTATATATGCCCAACCTGCGATCGCAGCTGTGTATCGAGGATTGGCCTCTTTAGTCACACAAGAAGTTGCAAAGGGAAAAGATCGTCTCTCGAGACGTAAAATGCCACAAAATATGAGGATTCACAGAGTAGTGAGTGCTACTGTGCTCACTTGTCAAACTGCAGTCTCGTTTCATTTCAAACATATTCCTGATTTGTGACTGTTTTGTGGAGAGAAGAGATAAATAATTATCTGGCTTTATAATACGCAAGTTATTCGTTACCTATAGCAGCTGGTGATCTCAAGTAGTAGCGGACATTTTACAGCCTTTACATTGAAAACAAAACAAATAAATTACTTACAGCCAATAGCGGATCCAGAAATTGGGGGGTGGGAGGGGGTCGGCCGAGTGGGGGATTGCCCCCCTGGATCCGCCAGTGCTTCCAGCGCCTATTCACGTGTTAACTTTGAAGTCCATTTTTAATTAAATAATTACTAATTGATTTCTCTGGCCTATTCAGACAACCTGTTCAATGCCCTACTAGCACTCAAGAAGAAAGAATCCTAATACTTACCCAGAGCCAAATTTCGTTGTTGAAAAACGCCGAAATAAAACAAGAGTCATATTTGTATCAAAAGTTCTTGTATGTGTTTGCTTACAATGTGTATACAATGGTCATTCATAACTGGTGGTCACATAGAGGCCTAGTACAATGAGCTTTCCTCCAGCCATTGAAGAACTGGTTCAACGTTTTAGTCAATATTCCCCCCGGCGGATAACGGCTTTGTCTGCAAAAAGGTATGACAAAGAATGCAAGTCGGAACTGGATTTGCGTGGTCAAGTGAAAACCTGCACGCATCCTCTTTGGAATCGAAGACAATACCTTATTAATTTTATTCTCTGAAAGAGAAACACAAAGTTCATTAAAACCATTTTTTTAGATATATAATTAAACAATTGTTGTGTAAATACTATTTACACACGTTTTACTCTTTCAGTTCTGCCTCTTTTTTTTTTTCTTTGACATGTCAGGTCTCAGTAAACACTAACCTACATTGTTTTAGAATATACCATTTGTATAAGATCATAGCTTTGAATTTGTTGACACGTAATATAATTTCCTCTTTAAATTGGGAGATATTCACTTAAAATTATCAATGTCAAGGACGATAAATGGAACTTCATCGTCGCCAACTGAATAAACAAGAAAACTATTTTAAAAATACTTTTTAAAAAAACAAGGCTTATATTGGGTGTAATTTTATCAATTAGTTTGAATTATGATAGACTTCTAAATCTATAGGATAAAAAAGATTTTTATCATTTGTTTCTGAAGGCGCTATGATCCTATCACGTGTCAGAACCAGTTATGAAAGGGAGGGAAGAAGGAGGTATCTTGGGAATGTTTACATGACCTTTTTTTATAAATGCATTACAAAATGTTTCCCAGGGCTCAATATGCCTCAAGGGGACTAATTTAACTTATACCACCACATCTGTCAAGTACGAATTTTTTCCCTTGTTCAAGATACCAAACAAAATAATAAATTACCAATAGTTAATTAGCAAATTGGCTTTTTTTTTTATTGATTCTGGTGTTGTCATGTAAAAGAAATAATTATGCAAAATTTCAGCTTGATCCGAGATTGGATGTGGGAGAAATAATGTGTTCAACCTTGTTGCCATACAGAGAGGCAGACAGATTGAGTTGATATAAGCTTTGTGAAAAGAATTGAGCTATAATTTTTAGACTATCCAAATTGGTAGATGTTTTATATCAAGTTTCATTTATTCTTGCTATTTAGTTACTCATTTGACGGTCTAATGTTTCCTCCAGATTGAGTTTATTTTGTGGTACAAACGAAGAGCTTAGAAATATCTAACTCCGCAGGGCTAAAAAGTGCACGGAAATGATCTTAAACCTTTTTATAAACATAGCTTATCAACAATTAATTTATTTTGTTCGCCGGATACACCAGAAAGCTTGCTATTTATAGTTTTTCTGTCATGTATGAAAAACTCCAATGTTCGCGTACTGTAAGCTGTGAACATATACCCGACTGAAAGCAGCGTTCTAGATAACACATAATATGTACAGGTCAACACTTGATCCTTATTTGACTTACTCCTTACACATTATCCCAGAGAAAAGATTGGGACCGGACCCAATTCGGATTTACAAATATTTCGGATTGAGTGAATTATCTGGATATAGCGATAAGCAGAGTTTATTTTATTTCTCCTATCTGAAACTAATTCTGTGTTTCAGATTGCGTGACAAGAAAGCGAAATGTTTCTTATACAAAAGTCAAAGTAGTTTTTAGAACACGAAAATACTTAAATCCTAAATTCGGTTTTGGATTAAGGGGGACTTTTGGATTACCGAAGTTCGGATTATCGGGACTCCACTGTAAAAGTAATAACAACAAGTGTAACGTCTGCCGGAGCAAACAAATACAATCACTTAGGGGCTCGTTCTTTCTGCAGACGTCTATTTATCTGTAAGTAGGTAGGGTTGTTGGTTGTTGATAGTTTACACTACATAGTTCCTGCAGAAAATATTGAAATCTTCCCTTTTGCATGCATTTTTTTATCAAACAGATGACTAATAGATGGACACTTCAGGTGCCCCCTCTGAGTTTGTGCGACAACATAAACTCTCTTTGTAATGCTGTTTTATAGTAAAATTATTTGATTTTAAGTAAAAAAAAAATCCCCCTTTAAGATCTTGCGGACAATTGGGTAGATATAAGGTAAATCTTTTTAAAACGACGGCTTACGAGGGTATCACGTGGGTAGCACAACGACTAGCCACATTTACTCTTCATTTCATCCTTAGTACGATGGCCTTCATCGAGATTTGAACAGTGGACTCTTGGTTCAAAAGCCAAGTTCTTTTTCACTCGAACACCAGGCACCCAAATTGTATTTACTTTGTTATTTATGTGTTTCTGTCAAGTCGTCCTGATACACAAATAAAAACAAGTGATAGCTGTTAGCGTTATTTATTGTTTTGTAGTGTTTCCTCTCTCCTGCCGGAGTAACTGTGTTATGAATGCAACTTTAGTATGAGTCTGTCCATGTGATGTTTGGGCTTCACATTATTCGCACTATTTGATGTCAACGTCTTGATGTAAAAAGTGCAGTACTAGAGGATATGTTATCATAGCATTACGTTTGAGAGAGAAAGTTAATAGCATGATTGCCGGTTTTTATATGGAGAATAATTATAAATGCTATGCATTTTATTTGTAAAAGTTCGTTTTTTTTTGTTCTAAATAAGTTGTTTCCCTTTTGTTTTACTTTAGTATTACCACTTTATGAAAAGTAAAGGAAGTATTTTTATGTATAGCTGAGATTCGGGTAACGACACAGTGGAACTAAGAACGGTAAAATGAATAGCCTGAGAATACCAGAAATTACTTTTCAAAAATTAAAAATGTAACATGATAAGCCTGTAAATGTTATAACTATAGACTTGAGTACTTTAATTCAGTATCACACACAACGATGTAAGTATCAACATTTTAGCTCAATGTTCCATTGTCATGACTGATATACCATGATTATAGTAAATATGCCATGCTCATAGTAAATGATGTTCATGACCCTAGTAAATGATGTTCCATGATTATAGTAAATGATGTGCCATGATTATAGTAAATGATGTGCCATGATTATAGTAAATGATGTGCCATGACTATAGTAAATGATGTGCCATGCTCATAGTAAATGATGTGCCATGATTATAGTAAATGATGTGCCATGCTCATAGTAAATGATGTTCATGACCCTAGTAAATGATGTTCCATGATTATAGTAAATGATGTGCCATGATTATAGTAAATGATGTGCCATGATTATAGTAAATGATGTGCCATGACTATAGTAAATGATGTGCCATGCCCATAGTAAATGATGTACCATAAGCATAGTAAATGATGTTCATGACTCTAGTAAATGATGTTCCATGTTTATAGTAAATGATATGCCATGCCCATAGTAAATGATGTACCATAAGCATAGTAAATGATGTTCATGACCCTAGTAAATGATGTTCCATGTTTATAGTAAATGATATGCCATGCCCATAGTAAATGATGTACCATAAGCATATTAAATGATGTTCATGACCCTAGTAAATGATGTTCCATGATTATAGTAAACAATGTGCCATGCCCATAGTAAATGATGTACCATAAGCATAGTAAATGATGTACCATAAGCATAGTAAATGATGTAGATCTAGCATAGCCGATAATGTACCATGACCAACAATCTCAAGGAATTAATTAAATAATTGAAAGAAAAAAGTGTTTCTGGGAGGTGGGCTATAGTAAAAAGATGAACATGCCAACAAACTGAAATGCTGATGTAATGAGTGCAAGACTCGGACGATATTTAGCAATTAGTTTTTTAAAAATCACGTGCAATCAATCAATGACGTAGGCTAGAGTATGTTAGGGTAAATTATTGGCTTATGCTCGCTTGCAGTGGCGTAGCTAGGGTGGGGCAGGAGGGGGGAGAATTTGAAAATCCCCCAGATTATTTTTTTTACATTAAAAAATTAGTACGCAAAATTAATGGACCCCCAAAGAGGTCAAGCCCCCCTTGCCCCCAAACGATGGAAAATTCCTAGCTACGCCCCTGTTAGCTTGAATTCATTTGAAGCATCACTGTCTGCCTAGTAAGATGTCAGACCAGTGGCGTAGCTCGGTTGGGAGAGGGGGGAATTTAAAAATCCCCCCCGGGTCCCCACTTGAGGGGGCTCACAAATGAGTATTCAATTTTTTTTTACATTATATACTAAACGTTACGCAAAATGCAGGGACCCCCAAAAGGTAAAGCCCCCCCCCCGGCCCCCACATGAGGATAAATTCCTAGCTACGCAACTGTGTCAGTCTAGCTTGTTCCTTACTGAAGTATTATAAAAACGCTGTCTTCAGTAACTCTTAAATCCTGTAACACACAAAAGCTTAAAATGTGGTCAGGGTAAATGTATACTGTTATTCATCAAGTGTTACCATGAAAGTGTTATAAGATGTAGGACGTGTCATGCCAGAGAATAGTGTGTCTCCTAGGTACACCCACAATTTGACAAGACATGACTGTTTATAGTAAAACTGAACAGATGAACGGTTGAGACAATAAAACTTCTGTGGTGGAGAAAGATGCGAATTCGATTTCCGTTGGAGTTAGTTTCATTATGATGCAATGTGTAGGTATTAATAGGGCCAGCCTTAAGCTGTTTTGACCGATTGCTCCAAACAGGGCCCCATGCCAGGCAATTAACATTAACATATTACTATTAATCATGTCTCTTGTCACAGGCTTTTAAAGAAGTAGAGTTAGCATATCGTACGATTGGCGTAACTGTGATCAACCTACTGGCGCCTTTTGCATTTGAGTTGCATTTGTATCATAAATGTTTATATAAAGATATAATTAATAGTAGTCGTTGTTTTTGTAAAATTCTATGAGAAGAGGGGCAACGCAAGCATCCATTAAATTAAGCTAGCAATTTTGAGTGTGTAATTTTCATTTTTTTTATATTGAAGAGGTGTTTATCGTAAACTTTGGAGAGGGGTTTAAAATCAAAATCTTCCTTATATGTGCTCTTGGAAATTTGGGATTGTCTTTTGCATTTTTTTTGTTTTATAGAAGAGGGGGATTTAAATGCAAAGCCCCCTGGTAGAAGGTTTTAAACTCAAAACCCTTTGGTAGTGAGTTTCAAGCTCAAAAACACCCTGGTAGGTGGTTTCAAACTTAAAACCTCCTGGTAGTGACTTTCAAACTCAAAAGCCTGGTAGTGTGTTTTAAACTCAAAACCCCTGGTAGGGGGTTTTAAACTTAAAGTCCCCTGGTATAGGGTTTCAAATTCAAAACCCCTTGGTAGGGGGTTTCAAACTCAAAACCCCCTGGTAGGGGGTTTCCAACTCAAAACCGCTGGTGGGGGTTTTAAACTTAAAGTCCCCTGGTATAGGGTTTCAAACTCAAAACCCCTTGGTAGGGGGTTTCCAACTCAAAAGCCCTGGTAGGGGGTTTCAAACTCAAAACCCCCTTGGCTGTGCTAGGGCAAGTGATGGTTTAGTATTAAAATTTCACCTAAAATAAACAAAATTAAAGCAAAAGATCACACACTAAACTCCGACCCCCCCCTTTGCGGGGCGGAAATTTCATTTGGGGGGGGGGAGGGTTTGAACCCCCTCCCCAAGCTACGCCCATGATGTAGATATTATCTTTAAAAATTGTTAAATCTCCAAAAGGTTAGGTCCACTAAGAAACTAGACGGTTTTTTCTTTTTGAACAACAAACCAATTCGCATGTATTTGGATAATTATATGATTGATTCCAAATAATTCATGTCACCTTATTGAATTCAGGCTAGACTCCATAGATATATACTTTTATTGAGCGTGTATAAAAAAACTATTGGCAAACGGAATTTCACGGAATTACTTTACTTTCCCTGCCTCATTCTCGAATGTAACTCCTATTTGAAGCCTCGTTCTCCCACTCCTCTCTGCACAGCATGTATCGTCCCTATCATCTATGTTCAAGGCTACATTTATTAAAAGATGCTAGCATCGCTTACACGAGCAGTACTAGAGACTATCGAATTCCCTTCATAACTAAAATTACAGAAGGTTACTTCCCATTTATCCTAAACTATTTATCACAGTAAACTTCCTAGTCTGAACGCTATCTATAAGATAGGGGGAATAACTTCGGGAGAACTCTCCAGGGGGAGACATAACTCTTGTTTCTAAGCCCCCCCCCCCCCCAAAAAAAAAAGGTTTGTATTATGGTTCAGACATTAAGTCTGAGATCACACTGAAGTGTAGGTGTTCCCTAAAGACAACAACATATTGCATTCAAATCTGATAGAGTGTGTCGGCATTACTTGTGTGTTTATGTATAACGGTTAACATTTATTACAGATCAAGTTTTGCACTGGAATAAAACAAAAGTAATAAAATCGCTTATTCAGCAACACCATGCAGATGTCAAATGTATGAGATTTTGTAACTTGAACATTTAAAATATAAAGCAGAAAGTAAGGCGAATATATGTGTGCATGTCTTAGGTCCACTACTATTTTTAATTTACATAAACGATTTACCAAATTGCATTAGTTCAGGAACAAAAGTCAGATTGCATAATATATTGAACAATAAAAATAACACAAGATACAGAATTTTACAAAGAAAATTAGATGAATTACTGAAATGGGAATCAAATTGGAGCATGTCTTTCCACTCAGAAAAATGACAGTTATTAAGAGTAACAAAAAAAACTAAAAGAAATTAATTCCACTTATCTTATTTATGGTAAACCATTAACATTGACTAAAAACGCAAAATACCTAGGTGTTATAATAAATGAAAAACTGTCATGGAATCCCCATATTGATGAGGCTATCAAAAAATCAAACAAAGCATTAGGGTTTATTAAAAGAAATTTCTATAAATCAAATAAGAACATAAAACTAAAATGTTATTTAACCTTGGTTAGGCCAATAATAGAATATGCATCCTCTGTTTTTGACCCCTCAACTCAAGAAAACATTTAGAAACTGGAACAGACACAAAATAGAGCAGTGAGATTCATAACAAAAGACTATTCACATTTGACTAGAGTAACACCTTTAGTAAAATCACTAAATTTAGAAAGCCTTCAGGAGAGAAGAATCAAAAGTAAAGTAGCAATTATACATAAATTATACATAAAACACTGAACCATAATCTTCAAATACAAAAACAAAATTTAATAAAATACTCAGAAAGACACAAAGACAGATATCGTCATCTCATATTTGTACAAATACTCCTTCTTCCCTATTGCTATTAGACTGAATGAAATAGCAAGACACCTCATCTGTAATGTTGATGAGCATATTTCTGTTGAGAAAGAGAGCTTAAAGTTTAGAAATAGATGCACTGGTTTCTGATGTTACTACCTAGAAGGCCAGAAATTTAAAAAAAAAATCATTGTTAGATCAATTAACTGTTAAATACTGGACATAGGACTAGATAATAATTTGTATCAATGTTTAATAGTTGTACACATAGAAGTGTTTTTGTAGTGTAAAATTTTAAAATGGGAACAAGAGCTCATGAAACGTTACTTTGCTCATTTGAAAAACCTTTAATTCATTTAATTTAGTTAAGAAGTTGTACAAACATTGGCTTTTACGCCACTATTACTTGTACATAGCAGATATCGAATCAAACTTAAATGTCTGTATTACTTATACAAAAGGTGCACTAAATGCATTGGAATGTCTTCTGGTAAATGTGCCGATTCATTCAGATTATTCAATTGTTTTGTTTTTATTGGGGGAAGAGGGCCCACCAAGAAATTCTTGAACCCGGGCCCACTGGCACCTTGCTACGCCACTGCTTTATACATATTAATGGTTTTAAAAACAAATTATGTTAATATTGCGATTAAAAAAATGTTTGATGGTAAATTTAACCACTGCGATTTCGATCTCGAAAATGGCTTAGTTGTTCTAGGCTTTAGTTATCTATTGACAGGCTAAGTTTGTGTACTGTATCGTCAACAGGAAGTGGGAGAATACGTTATGATCAGTCATCAGGGTCAAGAATTTTATAATGATTTTTTTTAAACATACCTAAACACATACAAACATACTCCTTACAATTTGCTCTATATATTAGATATATGTTACCGGCAAAGTGCGAAATCTAGACACTGTATAGAGTTGTAGAACATGATTCTCCATTTTCTACTTTGTCTAGGCATTGGTTGGGAAAAGTAAAGGCGGTTGGTCGTTGTGCTGGCCACATGACACCCTTGTTAACTGTGGGCCACCAGCCTATATAATCAGCTCTATATAATGATTCTATTTAGGTGAATTAGTCAAGGCTTGTTTTCTTGTTCTGAGTTAAATGTTTATTGATTGCTTTTGGCGGGGGAGGAAATCGCTACTGCTGTCATGTTTGTTTGACAAGGTCGTCTTTCTAAATATCTTTCACTGCATACAAACAAGAATAAACAAATATATGGAAAGTGTTTGCAATTTTGGAGGACCGAACTACAATTCGCGGGCCAAATTCGGTCCTCGACGCGGTTCCTTCCGGCTTTTTGAAACTTCTGTCATTACAAAGCCGAAGAGTCTCCTTTGCATTAAACTTTTTTTTTCGATATCTGCCTGTCGGAAATTTATCAGGCCGGAAAATAGTACGGCAACAAATAAAACAAAGGTAATTGTCAAGTATATAGATCCATCCCATACCAAAAACAAAGGTAATTGTCAAGTATATAGATCCATCCCATACCAAAAACAAAGGTAATTGTCAAGTATATAGATCCATCCCATACCAAAAACAAAGGTAATTGTCAAGTATATAGATCCATCCCATACCAAAAACAAAGGTAATTGTCAAGTATATAGATCCATCCCATACCAAAAACAAAGGTAATTGTCAAGTATATAGAACCATCCCATACCAAAAACAAAGGTAATTGTCAAGTATATAGATCCATCCCATACCAAAAACAATTACCCCTTCCCTCCATATTTCTTTTTTCCAGCCTAGGAACCAATCCTCATTTACATGTGTATCTATCATGATATAGACGTTTTCTTTATAAATCTCTTTTTATTTCAGTAACAAAATAATTACCTAATTTATAGAATAAATAAATATAAAAATTGAAATTGACAATCATTGATTAAGAAACAAAGCAAATATCGTTTCACTTAGGCATCGTTCTTTTTGTTTATCTAGTAGTATTCAGTGATCGATCAGACATTAGTGTGGACAATAAACTCGTAAAAAATGATGCAAGGAAATAGATCCATGTTTTAAACACATTTGCTCTTAGCAGAGTGTATCGATTTCACTACCAAGATTGTTGCTCTCTAATAGAATGTTAGTACAAACACCAAAATATCCTAGTCCACTAAGAGAGTATTCTTTTCATTTGGGGATTTCTACATTCCCGGTGAACGTTTCTTTCAGGCACAAATGTGTGCTACAATGATTAAGTCACTTTATAAAAAGGTTCTATCAACTCACTCTGTCTGTCTGTCGGTCAGTCTGTTTGATAAAAGGTTTGAATATATTTGTCTCCCCTTTCCACTTCTCGGATCAAGTTGAAACTTTGCACAATTATTCATTGTACCTGATTAAACATGAATCAATCAAAACAATTAACCAACTACTTAATTAATTATGGGTGATTAACTATTTTTTTTATATCAAAATAATGGGATAAACTGCTACTTAATGAGAGATTTGGATGTATATATGGATTTAATCTCCTTATTACGTTTTGACACGCTTTATCTCCCACGTCATATTATCCGATCAATTTGAAATTTGCATATTTATTCATAGTTGATAACAATACGTGATCAATCCAAAAACTATCCAATTAGTTCATTAGTGCAGATTAATTATTTTTTTTTAAATGGCAGAAAGGGAGCTAAACCCTGCTATTTGCAGATAAATGGCAGTAATCAGCGGTTCTTTCCCTTCGATAAGCTTTGTTTTAAAAAAATGATTTTATTTCTTTTGCTTTTTTGTGTTGACATCACGAAGAGAAGAATACATTAAAAAAACACAACTAGACACAAACACAGAGAAAAATAGAGACTGACATAGATAGATAGATAGATAGATAGATAGATAGATAGATAGATAGATGGATAGATAGCTAGATAGATAGATAGATAGATAGATAGATAGTAGATAGATAGATAGATAGATAGATAGATAGATAGATAGATAGATAGATAGATAGATAGATTGATAGATATATATATAGATAGATGGATAGATTGAGAGATAGATAGATAGATGGATAGATAGATAGATAGATAGATAGATAGATAGATGATGGATAGATAGAAAGATGGATGGATGGATGGATGGATAGATAGATAGATAGATAGATAGATGGATGGATAGTTAGAAAGATGGATGGATGGATGGATGGATAGATAGATAGATAGATAGATAGATAGATAGATAGATAGATAGATAGATAGATAGATAGATGTATGGATAGATAGAAAGATGGATGGATGGATGGATGGATAGATAGATAGATAGATAGATAGATAGATAGATGTATGGATAGATAGAAAGATGGATGGATGGATGGATGGATAGATAGATAGATAGATAGATAGATAGATAGATAGATAGATAGATAGATAACATTAAACACTTACACATGTTTTAAAGACGCTCTACCAAACCAGACCTTAGTCAACCAACCATCTATTCTATCTGTTCCAAAGCACGACAAGGTACCGTCCGCGCATGGACAACATCGATTACTTCTTATCGATATTTTACACCTACCGAATTCCCAGGTGGATACGCTAGAGTATGAAATCGAGTACATTTGTTTAGAAGTGTGAAATCCTGTCCGACTACTGCTATTTCTTTTCATCTCTCACTTTCACTTTCACACTTCCGTCCATTGGCCAGTGGCTCTGACAACATTGGGCTGTCCGCACTTTACTCTGGCCAAGTGAAATGCATATTCGATAATCTATAAATACACACATTTTTTTCAACAATGATTATTTCGCGCTGTCTCTCTCTCTCTCTCTCTCTCTCTCTCTCTCTCTCCCTCTTCATCTTTCTTTTGTTCTCTCACTCTATCCGTCCCACTCTCTCTTTCACTATCATTATATTTTTCTCCGCATCTTTTAATATTAATCTCTCTCTTTCTCTCTCTCCCTCTCTCTCTCTCTGTCTCCCCCCCCCTCTCTCTCTCTCTCTCAACAACCTGATATTCTCAAGTTTCAGGTATCACTCCCCATTCAACAATAATAATGTCAATGTCTTCGATTATGAATTTCCGATGATGAAACATGCCTGCAGTGACTATGCAGAACCAAATGCGACCTGCATATTTTCCCGCAACTCCTGCAGACAAAGGCGTTGTCTGCTATTTAATTTTTTCTTTACGTCTTCTGAGCCTGCCTTCAATAATGGCTTTCCTCAAATGTGTGTCCCGCATTAAATACAATATGTATAAATACTTATCCTAGCAATACTTGCTTTATTTTATGCACTGGATACACAAAAAAGGTATTTATTATTTATAGTTTTTTTTCCGCTATGTATGAGAATGTTTAATACATGGGACATCGTTTCGTAAAATAAAAACAAAATGTAAATCAACAAAAATCGTGATTTTTTAAATCTCTTCTACAATCGAATATTAAACAAATAGCCAAAACGTATAAATTATAAATCTATTATACATAACATTCTGTGCTTCCTTCTAACTACGAAGTTTTGTGTAGCTAAAAAAAATGGGACTTGAAAAAGCTTTAACAGAAATGTTTTTTAAAACTCTCACTTCATTATAACCGACACCCAGACATTGTCTAGCAAACTAATTTTTCAATTCATAATTAATTCTTCAGATTGTCGCCCTTACCTTGGTGTTGTCAGTATAGTGTCTAATCGACGCCAGGTTTGTTCTTTATTGTCCAGCTTGAAGAGACTGAATGTTCCCCCTTTTTTTAAAAAATATAGAATGACAGTTCTTTTACCATCTGTCACTCACTTCTTAAAGTTTCTGAAAAAAAAATGTTACTATTAAATTTAGGTTTTTCAAACGTTATACTATTTGGAGTTAATGACTATGTGGCATTGTCGTATGTACGATAAATGTTATATCCAACGGCCACCAACGAATCCTTTTGTTTCGGTGTCAGTACTATGCTAGACTATAAAATAAGAAATAAATACATAATAAAATGATAGAAAAATAAACAATTAGTTAATTAATCAATAATGTATTGTTTTGTTTGGTATCTTAAACAAGGGAAAGAATTTGTACTTGACTGAAGTGGAGGTATATATATATATATATATGTTTATGGGCTCTTCACTAGCAGAGTGGTTACTGTATTAGTTTGAGAAGCATGGGGAAGCTTGAGCCATGAGTTTGAATTTTTTTTTTTTTGCCCCCTTTTTTTTATATTGTTAGTCTAGATCTATTACAAATGACTGAACCAAACTAATAGTACGATTAATACAAGTTTTTTTTTTTTTTTTTTTTTTTAAAGTAAATTTTCTAAATATATCTAGTTTTTAAAGTAGAGTTGTAGTCATAAATTTCTTGAGATTAACATATGGATGTAAACTTTCATTCTCTCCTATCAACTGGTATGCAAGCGGAACTGGCTCCTCCTCCGAGAAGATTCTTGTAAACAAAAAAGTGAATTGGTTGGTGTAGCCCCTTATACTTTTATAGCTTGCACCCCATTTAAAAAAAAAAATCTAACAAAGAAAGTGTGCATCGTTGATCAAGACAAAGAAAACAAACATTAGCATGACATTAAAATACTTATTTCAGTCAAGAATCGCTGCCGCTGCTAATGTCATAGGAACAGAACTCATTTACAGATGGCAATAGTAACTGAGCTGAAACAAACAAAAAGTTTGTCGCAAAAGTTATACGTTGACCAAGAACCGAGTTTACTCACCACATGACATTACGTGGGACACTAAAACATTCATCAAAGGATGTCATCAGCGCACTCCTTTTCAAACAACTGTAGAGGTTGACTTGCATCTGGACCGACAGTCCGAAAGTGGATTGGAGGAGTGGGACATATGACTACAGTTAGCTGAACTCATAGACATCCGAACACCTCCCGAAAACAACACTAGCTACTTAGATTTCAGATTGAGAACCTTCGCCGTCCGGCCGCACTTGTAATGATAACTTCGTTTTCAGTCTGTTGACGTCATACTACAGACCAAATACAAATTATAGAGTTAATAATTTAGTAAAACATCACAGCTCAGCGATAAACTTTATCAGGGCTTCCATGTTGACAAATAATAACTCAATAACTACGCTTAACGGCATTAAGGCTTTTTAAAAACTCAAACGTGAATGAGCCTCAGTTTTAGTAGTTCTGGTTACCTGACCTATGTATACCATCGGAGCTGGGAAGTTAGGGGTCTAGTGAATGGAGAAAAGTTTTCAATAAGAAAAAACAACAACACAGAAACAAATACATAAAGAAGAAATGGACAAAGGAAAAAACAAACTAGTAACAAAGAAATAAACAAAGAAATAAACGAAATAAAAACAAAGAAATAAAAAAAGGAATAAACAACGGAATAAACAAAAAAACAAACAAACTAGAAACAAAGGAATAAACAAAAAATAAACAAAGGAATAAGCAAAGAAATAAACAAAGGAATAAACAAAGGAATAAACAAAGAAATAAACAAAAAAATAAACAAAGAAATAAACAAAAAAATAAACAAAGGAATAAGCAAAGAAATAAACAAAAAAATAAACAAAGGAATAAGCAAAGAAATAAACAAAGGAATAAATAAGACATAAAGAAAGAAAATAGACTAAGAAAGAAAAAGAAATAAACAAAAAAATATAAAGAAATAAGAAATAAAGTATGGAGGCGCGGTGGCTGAGTGGATTGTCGTCGGTTCCGGGCTCGATACCTGTGATTTTTATTTCGGGATCTCTAGGATGCCTTTGAGTCCACCCCGTTCTACTAGGTACCTGACATTAGATGGGGAAAAGTAAAAGCGGTTGGTCGTTGTGCTTGGCACATGACACCCTCGTTAACCGCGGGCCTCAGAAACAGACGACCTATACATCATCTGCCCTATAGATCGCAAGGTCTTAAAACTTACCCAATCTACTTTCAAGTAGTAGACACAGGAATAAGCATACGAAATGACGCAATGTAGTCATCCGCTGCTATCACAAAGTCTGTGCAGATACATTGAAATATAATTTTGTTCTGTGGTGAACTATTTCCTAGAAACACTCTTTTTTTTAAACTCACTTAGATCATAAAGGTCAATGGACACCTATTGTTGGCCAAAAAAAAACTATTGTGAAAGGCAGGCGCAGAAGACGAAAATTGACCTTCGATTGACCCCCAGCGGACGACTCTGTCTTCATCAGATGTGACAAATATTGGACCCGAAGAAAATGATTTACTATAAGCATATTTCAAATTCATACTTGCGTATTGAAGCGTCTGTTCAAATAGTATTTTGTGTCATTTTTTTGCATTCACCAAATTGTGATTCTATTGTTTAATTAATCTCATTATGTTAATGAGAGAATTATTCTACAGAAAGATGCAACATTTTATTGTGTTTTGTGCCTCAGGCAGAGATCTGAATACTACTGCTATCTTACAGTCCACAAAGAGCGACTCACCACTTGCTTTCCTTAAAGAATATTGAGCTTTGTACTGCCATGTGAACCCCCCCACACCCGAAATGCGGGGGGGGGGGGGGGGGGGGGGGGTCGGAGTAAAGTGACTGATCTTTTGCTTAAATTTTGTTTATTTTAGGTGAAATTTTAATACTAAACCATCACTTGCCCTAGCACAGCCAACGGGGTTTTGAGATTGAAAACCCCTACCAGGGGGTTTTGAGTTTGAAAACCCCTACCAGGGGGTTTTAAGTTTCAAACCCCCTACCAGGGGTCTTAAGTTTTAAACCCCCTACCAGAGGTTTTGAGTTTGAAAACCCCTACCAAGAGGTTTTAAGTTTAAAACCCCATACCAGGGTGTTTTGAGTTAAAACTCCATACCTGGGGTTTTAGTTTAAAACCCCCTACCAGGAGTTTTGAGTTTGAAAACCCCTACCAGTGGGTTTTAGGTTTAAAACCCCCTACCAGGGGTTTTGCATTTAAATCCCCTCTTAAATAAAACAAACAAATGCAAACGACAATCCCAAAATTCAAAGAGCACATCTAAGGAAGATTTTGATTTTAAACCCTCTCCAAAATTCACGATAAACCCTTCTTCAATATAAAAAAGCAAATTACACACTCAAAATGCTATGAGCATAGCTAAAGGTTTTTTTTAGTTTAAACCCCCGCCAGCGGGGTTTGAAGCTAAAAAATAAATATTCAAAATAAAAAAAAAACTAATTTCGCAATCAAAATGCTATGAACATAGCCAAGCCTATTAAGTGTTTTGAGTTTAAATTTTCCTTTAGAGGTGTTTGATGCTAAAAAAATACCTCTTCAATATAAAAAAAAAAGCAAATTACACACTTAAATTCTTTGAGCGTAGCCAAACCAATGGGGCAGGGGGTTGAGTTTCAACCCCTCTCCTCCAGATGGCTTTTTTAAAAGTTTAAAACCCCTCGAGATAGTTTTGAGTTCAAAATCCCCCTACAGAGCGTTTCAAGGTTGAAAGCCTCTCTCTTCAATATTATTTCTAAAGTAAACTACAGTCACCAAATTCTATGGCCGTAGCTAAATGTGGTTTTGAATTTTAAAAAAAAACAACTCCAGATATATTTTAGTTTAAAACCCCCAACAGATAATTTTGACGATAAAACTTCCCTTTTCGATATAACATGTAAATCAAAATAGTCACCTAATTCCAAGATCGTAGTCAAGAGAAGTTACACATGTCTACCAGTGGCTGGGCTCCATTAATAAAGTGCAATGAAAATGAAAAGCATTAAATGTGTTCTACAAAGAAGACTAAGACGGATTTTAGGAGTCAGTTATAGAGATCGGGTCTAAATCAAGGAAATCATATGCCGAAATGGGAGTCGACTCCTTAGTAAGGTTGGAGACAGAGAGTCGCATGAGGTTTGCGTGATATGTTCTCCGACAAAATGAATAAGAGTTGCGATGATATTCTAATACAACTTTCATGGAGGTCCTCAGAGCAGGTGGGAAGAGGCTTCAGATATTGCCAGTGACAGATTTATGTGGAAAAAGCTTGCAAGCAAATGCGCCGAACGGCGCGGGAGGGTCTAAGTCAGTAAGAATAGCTCATTAGGTTTATGAAATTAACCTTTTTAATATCAAAATTATGCACTGTAGATACCTCAGAATATGCATTTAGTTGGCTTTCAATACCAGAAATAGTGCTTGACGGCGGGGCTCCGCGCTGGGCTAGCTCTCAGCGCTCCCCCAGACCCCTTGCTGGCAAGGGTGAGGAGTCTACAAGTTTTTCACTAACTCCAGGAAAAACCTATTCTAGCTTCTAGGGCACAATAAACGTCTTCCAAAAGAATGAAGGGTCAGAATGTAATAGAGATTAATTATGTACACACACACACATCCAAACAAACATATATATATTTTTTTTTCGGTTGTGGGGGGGTGAAACCACCCCCACCCCAACCCCCCCCCCCGAAAAAATGCCTGGCTACGCCTATGAGATAGATCGATATATATATAGATAGATATAGATAGATAGATAGATAGATAGATAGATAGATAGATTAGATATATATATAGATAGATAGTTAGACAGATATATACATACATACATACATACATACATACATACATACATACATACATACATACATACATACATACATACATACATACATGCATTCATACTTACATACATACATACATAAGGAGATTTAATTGCATTAAAACATCAGTATAGATAGAGGATTTGAAACATTAAAAATGCAAGCAATTTATTTATATATTTCATCTCCACTATGCAAGAATATCTTTTCTATATGCTTCTAAATAAAATAGATTTTAGAACATATAGTTTCAGTATTTTACGTAAGATTAAATAGATATGCTTGTATTTACCAGATCTATGAGAGTTCTAATATTTTTTTTTTTTTTTTTTTCTCTTGAACCTTTGAATGACAAGTGGGAGGAAGTCATTAAATAAATTCGTTGAACATTATCAGATAGCTGAGCGGTAGCTAACCGTCCGCGCGCGTGCGCAACAGACCGGACGTATACCCATGGGAGCAATTTAATTCTTCTTTCGGCAGGTCATCGCCCAAGCGAGGCTGGGAGGAAGAGGGCAGCAGACGTGGAGAAAGTGTAAACGTGTCACGCCCAGTCGTTAAGTTGTTAATGTTACGAAATGATATCTGTACTGTTCACCAGAGTCAATACTTTTTGGCATACTAAACATTAGGCAAAGCGAATTATAACCAATATTGGCTTACAAGCAAATAGAAAAAAAGTTAATATGGGGCACTTGTAGCATAGGAGAATAGTACAATTTTTTTTTTCATGACAATCCTTTTTTTTTTTTAATTCCTCTTATCAGCTTGCAAACTCTTCATTAAAAAAAAACACAACAAAAAATATAACTGGAACCTAGAAACAGATCTTGATGTAAATTGTGTTTTAATTCTTTAAGTGCTTTTTTATTACATTCTAAAAGCCCTTCCGGACTCATCTTTAAGATCTTAATATGCTCCCAAAGTCTCCATCTTATTCTCGTTTTGGTGGGGAGCCCCTGCAAAAAAATTTGAGAAACACTGCCGTAGACCCAGCTTTGACTAAATGAGAAGTATATCTTTCTTCATTCTCTGTCCCATATGAATGTTCCACAATTTATGAGGCTATAATTGGGTAAAACCCTTTTTTGCAATGGATGAATTTGTAAAGGGAAATTTCTTTATAGGCCTATTCTTATTGTGTGACTAGCCACATTTTCGCGAAGAGACTGTCGACCCTTCCCCCTAAGCTTACGGGATATTGATGACGGCCTCCGCGTGGAACAGAGGTCGCCTGGTTTTGGACTGAGTAACCGGATCTTTGTTTTTCCACCCCGGGACTCGGACACTGTTTCATCGAATGTGCTGCTTCCCAGGCCACCGGCGTAACCCGCTGGGGACTGGTTTTACTCCAGTAGTCGGCCTATCCGCTTCAGCGGACCTTCCGTTCTATCAAACAGGTTAGTGAGCACAGGGACAAGTATCACTCGGGATAAACATGTCAGTACAGGATGTTACTGAACTATTGATGCAAAAGTGGTGGTGAATAAAATGTAACGTTTGTTTTTAAAATAATTATTGTTAAGCTTAATAGATCTAGGAAGGGCTGTGGCTGAGTTGTAAACCGTTTGGCTTCCAAACCAAAGGGGTCATTTCCTGGTGAAGACTGGGATTTTTAATTTCTTGATCTTTAGGAAGCGTCTGGGTCCACCGAGCTCTCATGGCTATCTAGCATATGTCTGGAAAATGAAAAGGCGGTTGGTCATTTTTGCTGGTGGCTTAATAGATAGCAATTCTTCTCGCTGCATTTTAAATTTTCCTTTTCATATAATGGAAACAGAGCAACAAACTAGAACATATTGTAAAATACTTTTTAAAAATAGCAAAGCTTATATTAAGCGTAGTTGTATCAATTAGTTAGGATCAGTCGTATAATTAAATGTGTAATAGATATAGACTAATAATTAAAAAAGCATTTATTAAAAAAAAGGGGCAACGAACTGATTTCGAACTCATGGCTGAAACCTCTCACTAAGACTCAGATGACGAACTATAAGAGGACTACTTCAGCTTATACTACTATGGGTTATATACTTTCATTGATTCTTGTGTTGTCATGTAAAAGAAATGACTATGCGAATTTTCAGCTTAATTCGAGATTGTGTGTCGGAGAATTCGCGTGTACAAACATTTTACCAGACATAGAGAGTTGATGTAAGCTTTGTAAAAAAAAAATCATTTGTTTCGAACATTCGCTTTAATAGCACAAAACTTATTTGGCGAACCAGCCTGACAACCCTAGGTCAAACATTAAGAAATAGATCTAGATCCAGTTTACAACAGAGAAATAAATGAATAAAATTAAATTAAATTATCTTTCTTGGATGTTTGTTTTATTTGTATATAGCTTATATTGACTTATCTTTCTTGGATATAGCCATCAATTTTCTTTTGTGGAGAAATAGAACAGTCAGTTGGAGATAATCTGTAGTGTACAACAAAGTTTTCAAAGGCATATAACAAACACACACAAAAAACTATAGAAAAACTTGGTCAATTATATTATATGTCAGTGCTAGTACTGGACCATGAACACAAAAAGTTCACAAATTGTAATAATGAAATAAAGGTAGAAGGCCGAATCGCCTAAATGTCACAAACATGCTAAATATATAAATACTTTAAAAAAAAACAGAAAACATTACATAATGGGAAGAATTCTACATTAAAATGAACCATGGAATATATCCCTTTTCTATTTCAAACAAAATAATAAATTATAATTAATTAGTTGTTTAATTGGTTAATTTTTAAATTGATTCGTGTTTTGACAGGTACAATAAGTAATTATTTTAAGTTTCAACTTTCATATGATTTTACATACACATACAATGTCTCATATAATCTTTACATTAATGCTTAATTATTTTATTTCATTCTAGCTATGTTACAATTCTCATCGCTTGATTCTCTACACGAGACTTATCTCCAATTAGCTTCATACATCTTATTCTCTGGATCATTGCGTTTTTTTGTTTCAATATATTCTATAGTTTTTTTTTGTGTTTGTTATATGCCTTCGAAAACTTTCTTCTACACTACAGATTATCTCCTACTGACTGTTCTATTTCTCCACAAAAGAAAATAGATGGCTATATCCCAGCCTAACGTCAGTTGCAAAGAACTCTTAACCAGAACTACACAATTCCCAGAAGGCGACCGTCTGGCTGAGCGTTGCTGTAGAAAACAAGACTTTTTCCACCAAATAAATTAATTTGCTACTTAATCGATAATGAAGAATATTTCTTTTTATATATGTGCATTTAATTCTTATTAATTTATTTTTATTTTTATTATGAGTTAAAATAATGAGCTAAAAACACAGTTATAACATAAATTATAAACTTCCAAATAGGCAAAAGTTGTTTTTAAATCGATTATTACTCCATTTTCAAATAATATAGTAAAAAAATCTTTTTTTACATAATTTGTCTTGCCTATACATGGGGGCGGCCATATGCAAAAGGGATTTTAGTGATACGCAGTAATTAAAAAAAAATCTAATTGTCAGTTTTCCAAAGTCCCATAGACAATAAACAGTAAATATTTTGTAACAATGTTATTTAAATCCAGAATGAAGTAATCTTTCCGAAAATTAAATAAAATGTGATGTTACACTGCACGACTTTACCTGCGAAATTTCAGCTTGATAGGAGAATGAAAAGTTCTCCAAAAAAAATGTTTGTGTGAGCATTTGGTAAGTAAGAGTTGAAAGAAGGAAATGAAAAATAGTATACATATAGCCCATACAAGATAAAACTACTACAGCGTAAGCCAAATCTAAGAGCCGGCCCTAACAGAGGCAATGCCTGGCGCAGGGACCATTCTGTCGTGAAGCGCAGAAAGTAGGCCTGTTACATAGTAAAGCATTCTCCCAGATGTTTCTTGACATCATTCTACTCTTCTTCTTGGTTCTAGGTCTGTTTCGTGACGTCACTCTACTCTTCTTGGTTCTAGGTCTATTTCGTGACATCACAAAGCTATTCCTTGTTCTAGGTCTATTTCGTCACATCACGCTACTCTTCTTGGTTTTAGGTCAATCTCGTGACATCACATCACACTACTCTTCTTGGTTTTAGGTCAATCTCTTGACATCACATCACACTACTCTTCTTGGTTTTAGGTCAATCTCTTGACATCACATCACACTACTCTTCTTGGTTCTAGGTCAATTTCGTGACATCACATCGCACTACTCTTCTTGGTTCTAGGTCAATTTCGTGACATCACATCACACTACTCTTCTTGGTTCTAGGTGTTATGACATGATTAGAATTTAGTTATTTGTTTCGGGAATAAGGGGAAAGTTTTACTTAGCGACAAGTCACGTGACAGATCTTTAAAAAACAAGAACGCTCTATTCGACACTAGAAACACCAGGTCTTTTGAAGAGACAGACGGCTAATAACGAAGGACATTGGACGGAACCCCTTTTTCAGTATTAAAGGTGTTTATTTTGTTAACACTCGTGTCGACTACTTAATTGGATTGTTTCGGCCTTTCGCCCGGGGTTTACTGAGTTGGTAAATATTACCTCCTTTTTACTTCATTGTTTGGATTGTTTGACTCGGCGGAAGAGCCATAACATAATTCAATTTCGTTACATCACAAAGCTCTTCCTGGTTCTAGGTCTATTTCGTGACGTCACGCTACTCTTCTTGGTTCTAGGTCTATTTCGTGAGGTCACACTACTCTTCTTGGTTCTAGGTCTATTTCGTGACGTCACGCTACTCTTCTTGGTTCTAGGTCTATTTCGTGAGGTCACACTACTCTTCTTGGTTCTAGGTCTATTTCGTGAGGTCACACTACTCTTCTTGGTTCTAGGTCTATTTCGTGACGTCACGCTACTCTTCTTGGTTCTAGGTCTATTTCGTGACGTCACGCTACTCTTCTTGGTTCTATGTCTATTTCGTGACGTCACGCTACTCTTCTTGGTTCTAGGTCTATTTCGTGAGGTCACACTACTCTTCTTGGGAGGAAGAGAGTGTGTGGGGAGAGAGGCGACTGGACAATATTTACCAATTCTCCCCGTCTGCCAGGTTTTTCTGCTTCCTATTTAAAGACAAGATTTTTGTTACATATTGTAGACCTGAAATCGTTTGATGTGTTTTTATTTTTTAACAAAGCTTACATTAACTCACTCTGTCTGTCTGACTGTCTGTCTGTCTGTCTGTCAATCTGGGTAGATTATTTTACAAGTTTTCCCCCACTTCTTATGCAAGTGGAAAATGTGCACACAATTATTCAAAGTCGAAGACAATTAGTTTATCACTTAGTGGTAATTAATTAATTTTGTTATACATAGAAATATGGCAGTGAGTGTGCTGCTTTCTCTTTTAAGATTTTTTTAAAAGTATTTTTTATTTTTTAGATCGGATAGAAGTTGGATAAACCAAAGAAAAAGCTTAGCAAATATAAATATCGAAAAGTTGTGAATTTGATTGAAACTGCCAACAATGTTTATCTTTGACTTAAATTTAAAAAACATTGAACTAAAATCGTTTCAGTGGACTCTATCTTCAAAAATGGGATTTGCTTCATATCAAGTAAATTGAAGTGAAACAAATTAAGAATTAAAGTAAGCTTCCTGTTTCTTTTTAAACTATCACTCAAGCTAATGGACATGAAATGGATGTCAGGCGTTGCAGAAGTGAAGACTGGAAGCAGACGACAGGAATACTTTCAAAAAGACGAAGAGGACACAATCCACTAATTAGAAATATTGCATTGTGATTAATTTATTTGTTTCTTAAACAGATTTTTTTTCCTCTTTAACTAAAAATGATGAACATTTCTCCGCTTAGAACAAAAAAGACTTTTTAACATTTAGTGAAATTGAAATACAAGAAACACACTGAAATATTTTTTTCAATGGACAATACCTCCTTTATACCTCCTTTACGCAACTTAAAGTGCGAGTTATTTTCTCAATAACTATTGAATGTCAAATTTAAGAAGAAAAAAGTTTTTTTTAATCTCAATAACACGAAAACAGAAAAATGTCTCACCTTGATCCAAACAATTCAAATCTTATTTTTGATGTCTGAGTAGACCCAGATAAAGCGTGGTCAAGAGGCTAAGTGCGCATGAACTTGGCTTGTCTTGGCTAGCTAGAAGGGGGCTCGAGGTTCGACACCCGACTCGGACAGAGTTGTGTTTACTGAGCGCCTAAAGGCAGCACGGAAAACCAACACCTAGATACCCCCCCCCCCCACTGGTCCACAAATGAGATTGGATCAAAGCGCTCTGAGCATGCTATAAGCATGAAAGTAGCGCTATATAAAAGCTATAATAATATAATAATAATCTTATTTTGATGATTGGAATAGACCCAGACAATTCAAATCTTATGTTGATGTCTAAAATAGACCCAGCCTATTCAAATCTTATTTTGGATGTCTGAAATAGACCCAGCCTATTCAAATCTTATTTTGGATGTCTCAAATAGACTCAGCATATTCAAATCTTATTTTTACTGTCTGAAATAGACCCAGCCTATTCAAATCTCCCTTTGGATGTCTGAAATAGACCCAGCAGATTTAAATCTTATTTTGATGTCTGAAAAAGACCCAGCCTATTAAAATCTTATTTTGATGTCTGAAATAGACCCAGATATATCAAATCTTAATTTGATGTCTGAAATAGACCCAGTCTATTCAAATCTTTCTTTGGATGTCTGAAATAGACCCAGATATATCAAATCTTAATTTGATGTCTGAAATAGACCCAGCCTATTCAAATCTTATTTTGGATGTCTCAAATAGACTCAGCATATTCAAATCTTATTTTTACTGTCTGAAATAGACCCAGCCTATTCAAATCTCCCTTTGGATGTCTGAAATAGACCCAGCAGATTTAAATCTTATTTTGATGTCTGAAATAGACCCAGCCTATTCAAATGTTATTTTGGATGTCTGAACTAGACCGAGCCTATTCAAATGTTATTTTTACTGTCTGAACTAGACTACTACTTATAGAGTGATTATTTGGCTCTTAATAAATAATTTTTTTGCAAGATTTAAAGGAACATAACCCCACCCCCATTTCCCCCCTTCCCCGAGAAAAAATCCATGTTAAGCTAATATATACATGTACAAGACTTTATAATATTCTTAAGGCAGGCCTTAAGTTCTAGACTTGGAAGGCGATGCACAAAATGTTTCTGAACATTAATTTAGTCAACTTCTGAATGACTTATATCTAGTTGCGGAAATACCCGAAGACGTCTAAGTTAGATTAAGATTAATATTGTCTCATTTTCTGACGAAATTTAAATGTATTTATTTTTTACCTCAAAAATTATAACGATAAAAATAAGAGTTTGCTAAGTGTGGCTAACGATATATAGTAGTTGTCAAAATGCTAGGAAAATCTTTAGAGCCGTTTTCGAGATCGGTGTTGTTTTTTTATCCACCTTTTGCCCACTCAGAAGGTTTTAGTTTCCACGAAGATACGAGTTGAATAAAGGTATTGTAATAATAACATTGTAATCAACATTAGAGTTAAAAGAAACTGAACGAAATACTTTACAAAAAAAAACAAAAAAAAACTTGTAATTAAAAAGTTCTAAAGGAAAACGGATGGGTATTTATTTCAACATTAGGTTACATCAAGAGTCAAGCCGAGCCACAGTCAAGCAAGTCAAATTATTCTTGGACGTCATATGTGGAGCTCCCCTTGAGTGTCATTTAAACAGACGTAATTCAATGATTGCACAATTAGTGAATGGCGATTGGAAAAACAAAATCGAATTTATTTTTGGCCCTGGATGTCTCGTTGTTGGGTTGGCTCTTACATTCAGGGAGTCTCACGTTGATGGAGAGAAGGAGAGAGTATTTTGACAAAATGTTTGTATTGGGAGAAAGAGATAATGAATGTGGTATCGTCTAGTGTGGTTTTTCTCAAACTTTTGACCTATGTGTACCCCTTTTATAATTTTAGTAATGCTAAGTACCCCTCGCCCCCCACCACACTTTAATTTATCAACAGAACATAATAAATGGGTATTAAAGAAATATCAGCATAGTTAATGAGGTGCAACGCGTCCCCCATCCAAAGTCTTCCCGTAAGTCTGGAGGTACATGTCCCCCATCCAAAGTCTTCCCGTACGTCTGGAGGTACATGTCCCCCATCCAAAGTCTTCCCGTACGTCTGGAGGTACATGTCCCCCATCCAAAGTCTTCCCGTACGTCTGGAGGTACATGTCCCCCATCCAAAGTCTTCCCGTACGTCTGGAGGTACATGTCCCCCATCCAAAGTCTTCCCGTACGTCTGGAGGTACATGTCCCCCATCCAAAGTCTTCCCGTACGTCTGGAGGTACATGTCCCCCATCCAAAGTCTTCCCGTACGTCTGGAGGTACACGTCCCCCATCCAAAGTCTTCCCGTACGTCTGGAGGTACACGTCCCCCATCCAAAGTCTTCCCGTACGTCTGGAGGTACACGTCCCCCATCCAAAGTCTTCCCGTACGTCTGGAGGTACACGTCCCCCATCCAAAGTCTTCCCGTACGTCTGGAGGTACACGTACCCCATCCAAAGTCTTCCCGTACGTCTGGAGGTACACGTCCCCCATCCAAAGTCTTCCCGTACGTCTGGAGGTACACGTACCCCATCCAAAGTCTTCCCGTACGTCTGGAGGTACACGTACCCCATCCAAAGTCTTCCCGTACGTCTGGAGGTACACGTACCCCATCCAAAGTCTTCCCGTACGTCTGGAGGTACACGTCCCCCATCCAAAGTCTTCCCGTACGTCTGGAGGTACACGTACCCCACTTTGGGAAACACTGGTCTAGTGCAAGAACTCTGTTAAGCGTCATAATGACAACATATTATCTGATTCTATTATCACGCACATGACGCTTTCCTGTTGGTTTAGAACATTTCTAGTTAATGAAAGCACTATTCACCCCCTATACACACACATATACACTTTTTAAACTAATTAATTTAATTTGCCTACTTGATAACAAATCAATTAATCAAATAAAACATCTCATTTCATTTAGAATTTAAAAACAAAGAACACAACAATTAACAATAGAATGTTTCTAGATCCAAATCTAGAATATAATAATTCAAAAAACTAAAGTTATGACATGTAAGTAATTAGATGATATTGGCATACATATATAAACTGGAATCAAGATTGAGACATTTTGAGGGTTAAAGTCAACACACTTTTGGATTCTAGATCTATAAGTATCAGTCTAACACTCTCCATTCGCAACCATTTGTTGACGTTCTCTACTAGCAATATAGTCTTGTGGTATTTTTCCTTTACACATTTACAGACCCAATTTCGCCAAGTTTCAACCAACGCAAATATTTACAGACTTTCATTTGGGTATGCAATGAATTAAGTCTTCAGTCAATTAAGACAAGATAATTGTATTCCTCCCAAGAAACGGAAGTTCAATTTGACAACAATCGTCCTGAGATTGAATAAGATGAACTGTGCTCTAATGAACTTCTAGGTGACGACGAATGACCTTGAAACACCCATTGCTGAAAGTGGAATCAAGGAGTTTTTTTTTACAAAGCTTATTTCATCAACTCATTCGGGACTGGTACGAAGTTTGAACACTTGAGTTCTTCCACTTCCCATTCTCGGATCAGTTATTCATTGCTGCTAGCAAACATTAATCAACAGGGCTTTTTTTTTTTAAATTAACCAATTAGCTAATTAAATAATGGTAAATATTTTTGGGGTTTTCTATGGGAAATAAATATTACAGTACTGAGATAAATGGCTTTAATCGTGGGGTTTTTCTTTGTTAAATCTTTCTGTTCCAGCCGTAACAGAGAGGAGCCGACTACCTCGTTACTGTGTCAATACTTTGAGGTTGAAATAGGAGCCGACTACCTCGTTACTGTGTCAATACTTTGAGGTTGAAATAGGAGCCGACTACCTCGTTACTGTGTCAATACTTTGAGGTTGAAATAGGAGCCGACTACCTCGTTACTGTGTCAATACTTTGAGGTTGAAATAGGAGCCGACTACCTCGTTACTGTGTCAATACTTTTAGGTTGAAATAGGAGCCGACTACCTCGTTACTGTGTCAATACTTTGAGCTTGAAATAGGAGACGACACATACTAATCGGCACACTCGAAACCCGACAGAAAAGAAATACATTAATTAGAAAGGCCGGATTTACGGTGTGGAAAACTATGTCGCCGCCCAGAACCTCAACCTTACAGGGAAGGGCGGCACTCCAGAAACGAAAAATATAGAATGCTAAAAGAAATATACTTAAATCTAAGGAAAATGAAATAAGATTATAAAACAATCTTCACCAGTAATAAATGCTTCTGAGTTTACTTTATTGAAGTTTCTAATAGACTCAACAAATCAAGGCCTATCTATTAATTGACTCAAATTTCATCACAGACTTTTTTGGTCCGAATGAAACAATAGAAATAATTGATAACGTTTCTTTAGATCAAGTTCAGGGAGATGGGGGCGAGCTCAAGTCAACAATAAAAAAAATTAGTTGAGACAGCCATTTCTGCAAATCTCCAGGGGAAGCTTCCAGAGAACTGCAGATAGATTTTCCCGTCATGGCTATTTATAAATATAATAAACACATGGAAGCAGGAGGAGACGTAGAGGCTCCATACAACTTGTCCAGTTCACAATCAATGTGTTCTAGCGTTAGGTATAGTCTAGATCTGGGTTTACTGGGTTTTTTTTAAGTTACACCTTTAAAAATGAGAGGAGAGGACTATTTGTGGTTTAATTTCAGAAAGAAAATCAATTGACTTTTACTTATGTTCAAAGCAGGTTTTGTTCAAGTCAGAGATTGCTCCCCCTCCCCCTAACGATGAATAGAAATTGACCACGCCTCTGATCATTAATGTAGTGTGATGGCGTGTACAAACTTTTTTTTTTGTTTAGTGACATCAATAATAAAAAAAAAAGATGTTCAAATGTCTTATTTTTTCCACTGGAATCACACTGTGTACTCATATGTATCTAAGTGTGTACTCATATGTATCTAAAGCATTGTTATTAGCTTTCGAAACAATTATTATTAGGCTGACTAAGTTAATTAAAGTTGATTTAATTAGTATTCAATTACAAGTTATCCACACGTTCTATCATTTACCACCCGCATAGTATGTTGATAGAGATGCATTATGGGCATTGGGTACGTGTTTTGTTGTTGTTGTTATTTTTTGGTTGTGTTTTATTTTATTTTCATTTTCAATCTTTTATGTTGTTTATCATTCCAGTCCTTTTGTCTCCCCTGTAAATAAGCAGTGCGGATAATTACCTCGCCATCTCTGTAGCACTGCTCGCCTTCTGTGTAGCACTGCTCGCCCTCTGTGTGGATTTTCTGATTGGGAGAGAACAAACTGTAATAATAAATGGCTCTAAATTAACACCAATTACAGTAAACTCTGGTGTACATCAATGAACATTCTTAGGTCCACTACTATTTTTAATTTACATAAATGATTTACCAAATTGCATTACTTCAGGAACAAAAGTCAGATTATTTACAGGCAATTGCATAATATATAGAACAATAAAAACAACACCTATAAAAATGTCAGTTATTAAGAGTAACAAAAAAACTAAAACAAATTAATTCCACTTATCTTATATAATATATATTATAATAGATAATATGTTATAAGAATTAAAAATTGTCATGGAATCCCTATATTGATGAAACTATAAAAAAAAAAAGCATTAGGATTTATTAAAAGAAATTTCTATAAATCAAATAAGAAACAAAACTAAAATGTTATTTAACCTTGGTTAGGACAATAATAGAATATGAATCCTCTGTTAGGGACCCCGCAACTCAAGAATACATTAAGAAACTGGAACAGACACAAAATAGAGCAGTGAGATTCATAACAAACGAATATTTGGCTAGAGTAACACCTTTAGTAAAATTTAGAAAGTCTTCAGGAGAGAAGACTCAAAAGTAAAGAAGCAACTATACATAAAACACTGGACCATAATCTTCAAATACAAAAACACAATTTAATAAAATACTCAGAAAGACACAAAGACAAATGTACTTTCCTCGTTCCATATGCTACGAAAAATGTGTAAAAATGCTCCTTCTTCCCAAGTACTATTAGAGCATGGAAAACCAGTGACTTAGCAGAAATTAGATCATTGGTTAATATGCATGACTAAATGCATGACGCGTAGGACGTAATCATCTTCTTTTTTTAAGTAACGTTTGTATAATATAAGATAAGATAAGCGTTATTACAAGATGTCTCTCTAAACTGCTTCCGTTCTAAGTTTTAACGTATCGTCAAGTCACTAAGGAAATCTCCGATTAGTTCCTATTTCTACGACTCATTATTTAGTTTGTTGATTCATGTCTTGTCTAATTGTGAAAGTTTTCAGCTTGATCCGAGAAAGGGTGTGGGAGACAATGTGTACATATGTTTCACCAGACAGAGTGAGTTGATATAAGCTTTGTAAATATGTGGCTTCCCATACTAGTATGACTAAATAAGGTATGATGATATTTTAATATATGATTCTTTCAACTCTTTTGTGGCTCTTGTGCTCTAGC
This sequence comes from Biomphalaria sudanica, assembly GCA_036873155.1. NCBI lineage: Eukaryota > Metazoa > Mollusca > Gastropoda > Planorbidae > Biomphalaria > Biomphalaria sudanica. The sequence continues at coordinate 888,439 of JAZGLO010001115.1, forward strand.
AAACATTGACCTGAAGGACTTTTTTGTACTTGGTAAGAAGAACATCCTGACAGAGTTCATTGTGTGCTGACTAACATTTACAATATACATTTTCTAAGAATAAAATTTGTTTATTTCGAAAAAAGGAATTACTTTACTTCTTCTAAATAAGAATCTCTGGCCTACAATTGGGTATTGCTTCATCAGATTTTCTTCTGAAATCTACAAGACGTTTTTTGGTTTCCAGCTCCTGCATGGCCTCCCTTGGTCGCGAAATGACTATGGATCATCTCATGGGCATTAACTATTGGTCGAAACGATGTCGTCCACACTTAAAGATAATCACAGTCGTCTGCTATTTGTTTAAATGAAAAAAAAAACAAGGTTACAAAGACAGTTTGTGTGGAAATACGAACTCAAAATCGGCACCCGAAGTGGTCCACCCAGGCAGGTAAAAAGGCATATTTCAATATTTTCAGAAAGAATACCAGAATGAAATTCTATCAAAGGCAAATGGCATAGAAGAATGGAGAAAAAAGGTTGACAGATCTTGTGTGGTGCCCCAATGGTCAAGCAGACCAAGGTATAGGTGAAAGTGAAGGTGAAGTCAAGATGTGAGCCTGGCCTAACTGATGTCATATAATGATTATCTCATTGATCTAATTGTTGTGTAAAGGGTCAATCTTTTATTCAAAGCGTTAAGAAAAAAAAAACATTTCGGAAAAAAAAAAAATTCCATTAGTTAAGTGTTCCATGGGTTGATATACAGGAACACTGTAGGTCACACGATAATATAGAAAACTACTTATTAATTGTTGTTTTAAATTATGTTCCACTTATAAGCATACTAAATAGATTTTTTTCTCTTCAAAAAAAAAAGTTAATTTTTTTTATTTTTTGTAAATATAGTTGTCAGTATGACAGAACTTATAAAACAAAAATCAAAACAAAAAATCTTAAACCGTTTGTATAAATGTGTTTGAAATAAGGTACATAGTTGTCTCCCATACTATGTAGCCTACTGTGTTTGTTACTAGTAACAGTGAATAGTTGTAAACATGGTGTATTTTTATGAAAAAAAACTGCTTGCATAATTTATTTTAGAAATTAAATTTTTCGCGTTCAGAAAAGAAAAAAGTAGCCGTTGCATCAGAACTTTGAATGGTCTCAAATATCATGATGTCGGATTTTCAATATCTTTTCTAGTTTACGAGATCTAAACGGGACGAACGGACGGACAGGCATACCACACAAAACTAATAGCGTCCATTCCCCTTTCCGGGGCCGCTAAAAACAAGAAAGCAAAAGAAAAAGCTCACCAACGAAGTAACGGCTTCATCAGATGGACGACACATGCACGTCGCAACTGCGCCTGAGTAACCATCATCATCGGCCTCCTTCGGTCGTAGAACGACTATGGTTCATCTCGCACACTTCTTCTTGTGGCTGTGGAGCCCTATTTTGGATTAATTTATTCTACAAGTGAAAGAGCCAAGAAAATTAATTCAGAAGTGCTAAAAAAAGGGAATACAAATTATTATGAGGCTTCAAAAAGGCTACATAGCTGCTTATCGATGCTTCTATGTAATCTGTATGCTGGATAAACCAGAAACTCCATTTTAAAAATCCTCCGTCGATGTTCGGAAATATCACAGATGAAGTAACTGTTACACTTTGTCTTCACACTCAGTTCCATTATTACTTCCTCCTTTTCTCTTTCCCACACTTTGTCTTCACACTCAGTTCCATTATTACTTCCTCCTTTTCTCTTTCCCACACTTTGTCTTCACACTCAATTCCATTATTACTTCCTCCTTTTCTCTTTCCCACACTTTGTCTTCACACTCAGTTCCATTATTGCTTCCTCCTTTTCTCTTTCCCACACTTTGTCTTCACACTCAGTTCCATTATTACTTCCTCCTTTTCCCTTTCCCACACTTTGTCTTCACACTCAGTTCCATTATTACTTCCTCCTTTTCCCTTTCCCACACTTTGTCTTCACACTCAGTTCCATTATTACTTCCTCCTTTTCCCTTTCCCACACTTTGTCTTCACACTCAGTTCCATTATTACTTCCTCCTTTTCCCTTTCCCACACTTTGTCTTCACACTCAGTTCCATTATTACTTCCTCCTTTTTTCTTTCCCACACTTTGTCTTCACACTCAGTTCCATTATTACTTCCTCCTTTTTTCTTTCCCACACTTTGTCTTCACACTCAGTTCCATTATTACTTCCTCCTTTTCCCTTTACCACACTTTCTCTTTGTATCGAAATAAAACTCTTTCATCATCACACACACACACACACTGCCTGTTACTTTGACTCTCACCATCTCTCTTTACACTGTTTTTCTCCACTTACCACTTTTCTCTCTACTCCTCTCTCTCTCTCTCTCTCTCTTCTCTCTCTCTCTCTCTCTCCATAACAAATAAACATATACACATACAAACATATACTCCAGCGCCATTATTCACGGCGTTGGATTTTCGGGTCACACTTTATAATGTAAATAGCATCTATAAATAGAACTTGTGAATTGATACAAAAAGTGACACTGACTTTATATTTAAGCCATAAAGATTACAGCACGCTAAGGGCACTGAGAAGCATCTAATTGGATCACATTACTCGCCTCTCGAAAGGTGATTGGATTTCATCCACATTACACATACACATGTAAACATGGCGATTCATTTAATTCAATGGAAATATCAACCTCTGGAAATAATTCATGGAATATAATTCTAGAGTACAGCCACATTGCTTTATGCCTACCTCACTTGACCACAGCACGACCACATTGCTCTATGCCTATTACAACTGGCCAGGGCCGGATATAACGATGAGGCAGGCGGGGCAAACGCCCATGAAACTCCACAAGAGAGGGCACTCCACAAAATAGGTAAAATTTTCGCATTGTCATCCAATTATGCCGTTTTTCACATTTTAATTGATTCTTACATTTAACAGCACGGTCGAGGTTATAGAAGTGTCCGATTGTAGAGAGCTGGTAAAATATAGATGCATCTCAATATTTAAGTCTGTACGTCGTTTCAGGGCCTTACCCTACATAAACTCAAAAATATACATTTTTTAAAGTAAAATATGCACATCAAATAAAAATATTTTCTTTTTAAAGAAGGAAATTTTAGTTTCAATTTTTAAGTACGTACGCTATTTCTTCTATAAAATGGCGCGTACTTTCAGTTCTTTGTATTATTATTAATAAGTGGATTTGTTATTTAAGGTTTCAAAATTTCTGCCCCAGGGCCTCCACATACTTAAATCCGGCCCTGCATCTGACCACGGCCATATTGCTCTATGACTATTGCATCTGATCACACCCAGGCCGCTCTATGCTGCTCAACGCGGAATACAACAACAGAGAAGATCATCGGGGAAGCTAATAAGTTACTCGGTATCAACTGCAAGGAGCACAAGTTTATTGAGAAAGTAGACAAATAGAACCAAATGGTTCAAATAGGCTTCACGAAGCCGAATAGTGATTTTAGTCGTAAGTACCTGTATCTATAATCATCAGACGATATAATAAAAAACGGTAAAAGTATGCTTTTTACAAAGCTTATATCAACTTACTCTGTCTGTTTGTCCGTCCGTCTGTCCGTCTGGTAAAATGTTTGAACACGTTTTATCTCCTATTTCCCATTCTCGGATCAAGTTGAAACTTTGCTCGATGATTGGTTGAACCTGACAATTCATGAATCCATTCTCGGATCAAGTTGAAGCTTTGCTCGATGATTGGTTGAACCTGACAATTCATGAATCCATTCTCGGATCAAGTTGAAACTTTGCTCGATGATTGGTTGAACCTGACAATTTATGAATCCATTCTCGGATCAAGTTGAAGCTTTGCTCGATGATTGGTTGAACCTGACAATTCATGAATCCATTCTCGGATCAAGTTGAAACTTTGCTCGATGATTGGTTGAACCTGACAATTCATGAATCCATTCTCGGATCAAGTTGAAATTTTATATAAGTATTCATTGTCGATAACAATTCACGAGTGAAGAGTCTATCCGAAAATTAACCAATTAGTTGCTCATCTAGTATGAATTAATTAATTTTGTTCTATATAGCAGAAAGGGAGCTAAACACTGTAAATTGCTGTAGTTAGCGTTTCTTTCCCTTAGATAAGCTTTGTATTTAAAAAGTACTCTTTTTTTTATTGTTTGCTTATTGTAGTTTTTTAGCGGCCCCCCCCCCCAAAAGGGGAAAAGACGCTATTAGTTTTATATGGAGTGTCTGTCCGTCTGTTCCGTTTAGATCTCGTAAACTAGAAAAGATAGCGAACATCCGACATCATAATCTTTTAGGCCATTTAAAGTTCTGATGCAATGGCTACTTTTTTCTCTTCTGAAAGTGACAAATCTAATTTTTCAAACCACTTTTGCAAGCAGTTTTTTCATAAAAATACACCACTTTTACAACTATTCACTATTAATAGTAACAAACACGGGAGGCTCTTTAGTAGGGGAGAAGACAATTCACCATATATATAAACCATTTATGCCAATGGTTTTAGATTTTTTGTCAAAAATGTGTATTGCTAAGTTAAGTAAGTTTTGTCATAGTAACTACTACATTTACACACACACACAAATGTTAACTTTTTTAAAAGAGAAAAATCTATTAAGTATGCATATAAGTTGGACATAATTTAAAACAACACTTAATAAGTAGTTTATCATATTATCGCGTGAACTGCAACAGGCAGTAACAGTCATAGGACACACTTTAAAAAAGAAAACTTTTATTGTTTTTTACGTTTTTTTTTTGTTTTTTTTTTGAGTTTGAATAAGAGATTGAGCCTTTACAAAACAATTAGATCAATTAGATACTCATTATAAGACATCAGTTGGGCCAGGTTAACAGCTGACTTCAAACTCACTTTCACCTTTCTGCTGGACCGCTGGGGCACCACACGAGATCTGTCAACCTTCTTTCTACATTCTTCTCTGTCTTTGATAGAATTTCATTCTGATGTTCTTTCTGAAAATATTGAAATCTGCCTTTTTAGCTGCCTTGGTATACCATTTTGGGGGCCGTTTTTGAATTTGTGTTTCCACACAAACTGTCTTTGTAACCTTGTTTCTAATTATAAACATTGTAAATTTGAAAAGAGTCTTGTAACGCTTATACAAATGCTGTACGGCACAGTTCAGTCAGCAGGCTCTCCTGCTTTGTATAGAACTAAATGAGCTAGAGATTTGGTATTCAGACCTGCATAGTATGTGCTTCCAACAAGAAGTTATATTCAACTATCAAGTCATGAAATGTCACATATCAAATTATCTTCGAATGAGATGTCTGCTGAGTGAATGCCAACAAAGCATAAAATGTTATTATGCGAACAATTACACTTAATAGGAATGGCGAGATGAAGTTGTCACCTTTACATTGACGGTTATTTTTAGAACGAAGCTATTCACTTTTATAAACCTTTTTTAAAGCGCTGATGCATAAATAAGGAAAATTATAGAAAAGGAAAAAAACAAACATTTGAAACCACAACAGTGTTTCCAAACGTAATAGTTAAAGCATTGTCTGTTAGAAGGGAAACAGATACGAATAATTTGCCCAAATCGTTAAATTATCTAACTTGTCGAAATTCGGATTTTTAAAAATCTCTATCATAAGTGTTCCCTCTCTTGTCGAGACCATGGGGAAGTAGTCCCATTAAGACATCATATATATATATATATACTCGCTGCACTGAGGATCATACGCCTACAATCCATATAGAGTGTTGACTTGGTACAGGTTGAGCTTGAATCACTATTTACATGCTTATAGAACCATTAGTACTGGACGTGCTGAAACACTTGGTTAATTTTGGCTGATCGGCAGATTATACACCTTGGACATGTCTAGAGTGTACTGGCTGAACCAAAAACTCTGTTTGAAACTAAAGATGTTACACCAAGCTAAGGACTTTGTTTTCATACTGAGATGTGTTACCGTTCAATTCGGATTCCCTTTAGATATGCATTTAGGCGTCACCTCGAAAATTTGAAAAAAAAAGTGCTAAAAGCAGAGAGCAATCCAATCATCAAGGGTTCAGCAATGAGTACACGGAATGTGCAACTTGTTTCCAAGATGTCTAGTGCAGGATGTTATTGTTTTGTGTTTAGTTTATTGTTGTAAACATATCATAAATAAATGAGTGAGATATTTTTCTTGAGATGTATCCATCATTGTTATTGCGTCCCATTATCCCTAAATACAACATTTATATTCACACAACACAAAGGTGAAAAGACACACACACGCACACTCTCACACTTAGAGAGCGAGAAAGAGAAGGAGAGTTTGTCAAGATAAACAAAGGAGGGAGAGATCCGGGGGATAAAAGGGAGAGAATAGCAAGACAAATAAAAAAAGGGAGAGAATAGCAAGACAAATAAAAAAAGGGAGAGAATAGCAAGACAAATAAAAAAAAGGGAGCGATGCATAAAATAGTTTATATTCAAGGAAGTTGAAATGTTATCCCCATAAAGTAAAGTACAATACAGACGGTTAACGAAGGTGTCATGTGGCCAACACAAAGACCAACCGACTTTACTTTCCCATCCATGATGGAGCCATCACGCCCCCTCAAACTCGATTTAATTCATTCATGGTCCTATTTGAGATAACACCTGAAAAAGTTATATTATTCTTAAATCCTATATACATACTTCAAATATAGTAACCAGTTTCTTATACAATTTAGTGACTTTTTAAAAGTCTCTAACATTTCACTGGCTTATAGTTATTATCAAACAAATTACCAACAAAATTAATAAAAATATAATGTTTATGATGAACGAAATCGTTTTTTTTTTAAACTATTTACTATGGCCATAACAATAAGGTTTCGAGGCTTTATAATCTAGCTTTAAAAATGTCCATAACGATTGTACTTATTTCAGTTTAAATATCATACTAATTATTATGGCAATTTATATTAAAGGAATACTCTGGATTTAATCCTCAAGAGTTAAGTTCCATTATGTTTCTTCAGTTTTACACATTTGAAGATGCCTAACCCCTAACCCTAACCCTAACCTCCCGCAAAACGACGAAGGAAGTTTGCGAGGAGGGCGCTGACAGGAGACCATCGTGACCATCGTGTGACCATCGTGTGACCATCGTGACCATCGATCTATTACTAGCATTTAGGTTTGGGATACATGTTTAATTAAAGTGTCAGTGTTTATTTAAGATTTATATTAATCTATAAAATAAAGTATAAATGTATGTTTGTATGTCCCGCATAGAAACCAAAACCGTTAAACCAGTCTTCATAAGACTTGGCATAAATGTTCCTTAGATCAGTGCTGAGACCATGGGGTATGTTTCATGTAACGTCTTTCACACAATGGAGGAAAGGGGAGGGGCTAAACAATTTTGAAATGTTTAGATTTGTGTCTATTAAAGAACGACACTTTTTAACAAGTCGGGTAAACCCGTTTTCACAGTAAGCTAAAGCCCGCAAGCCACGAGTCATATTCGGCTAGTTTTATTCTAAAATATGATGGAGTCTTACATTTGTATAGCATAAAACTCGCTTCAGTTGGTCTGACAATAATAGAAGTCGTCCTAAAATACGATGATAGTGGTATGTGGTCTGCATAGCTTGTTAGATGAGCACAGCAGAGTGATACAAGAGGCTCCGACAAAAGTTGCCCACAATAAGCAGAGTGATACAAGAGGCTCCGACATATGTTGCCCACAATAAGCAGAGTGATACGAGAGGGTCCGACATATGTTGCCCACAATAAGCAGAGTGATACGAGAGGCTCCGACAAATGTTGACCACATTAAGCAATGAAAATAAAAACAGGTAACTCATAGACAGGAGTCTCTCATACTTCTGTTCTACAGAGGCGGAGAGTGACCTATTTTATTATGGATATGCCATTGAAAAGAGGGAGAAAGGTTTAGTAACGAAATAAAATTGTGATTGAGGAAAAGAAAATCTATTGAGTAGATAAACAAATTCATTAGGCCAATTACATTTTCTCTACAGAATTTGGTTTACAAAAAAATTTTTCGGACATTGTCCAAATGTGGACTTAATGCTTCAGAAGAATGTGAAGCTCATTGCAACTAACTATTCCATTGAGAAGTCATTTAGCAAATTAGATTAGATAAAAATCAGATTGAGTACTTCAATGTCCAATTAGAAAATCAGCTTTTTTAAAAAAAACTGTTATAAGCTTTACTTAAGATAATTATAGACCAAATTCAATAAGATTATCAAAGACGTGCCACGGTCTGTAAATTTGGCAACATAATTTATTTATTTATTTATTTTTTGATTGCAGACACAAACATTAATTTCTGCTATTATTTATCTTTTTCTTAAACTAGAAAATATGATTAAGATTTTGATGTATCCCATAATATTTTGTGAAGCTTGTTGGAATTGTAATATATATATAGAGAGAAATGTTTACTACTTCGTTCAAAAATATATCTTTGTATTTAATATTTCTTGCATTTTCATTAAAGTCTTAGAAAGAGAGTAAGAGCCTTCACTAAATTTTTATCCTAGGCCTCCACTTACTTAAATCCGGCCCTGTTGAAACCACTGCATCAATTTTTTTTTATAATCGTTCAGCTTGTTCTCTTCATCTGAGACTTGTGAATAATTCACGTTTTAATGCATACAAAATAAAGGCGCTCTTGCAAAACCAAACGCACTTCCAGAATAGAACGTAAAAAAAAACGAAACGAAACAAAGCACAGTACAAATAAAAAAGAAACGGAACAAAAATGTGTACTGCGTTAGATTGAACATAATTTCCCACCTATTTGTTATTGATGTATTTCTTGATTACACGTAAAGCGATTGTTATCACTCGGAGCTTTTGGCCCATTCCCCAAAGGTTACACCAGACACACGCAGGAACGAAGGGAGAGAACTGTTTAATAATTATTAGGCTGAACACACTCAAAAATACATTTCCCGCCAATGACAAGAGGGAGATAATTTTATGGGCGAGACACATTGCGGATGAGTGTGCATTGCAGACGAGTGGATCAAGAGACATTAAAAGCCAGGCACAAATGTCCTAATGGCATTATTTTTGGAAACAGGGTATGGAGAGGAACAGAGCTGGGTTTAAATTGGAGTGAAATGACAAAATATGTTGTTGTTTTTTTTTGTTGTGTTTTTTTATATATCATCTGATGTAAGGACATTCTGTAAATCATGTTTGTCACCAATTGTACCTTACACAATCATAGGAATACTTCTGGAAGTATGCGCAATATTTTTGGAAGCAGAACAGTTGTAGACTGTTGTAGGCCGTCGTTGAACTGTAGCACCAAACTGCTGGTAGACAACTTAACTGATTATAATACTCGAAGTAACTTAAATAACTGCTTTTGTGAACAAAACTAAATATGACTTCCATCTAAACTATATACAAAGTCAGCTTGAGATGAAATGAATTAAATGTAGCAGACTTGAGTCAGAATAGAAAATAGTATTTGGAGCAAAATCTAACTCACTACAAAAACACGTCTTTTCACTCTGGCATTCTGAAGTCGTCTGGGGCCTTACCCAGCAGCTTACGATAAGGTCACTTAACTTGCATCATTCACTCTGCATAGCACTAGCGGATCCAGAACTTTGAAGGGGGGGGGGCGATTTTTTTCCAAACCATAATCATAACGCCCAGTAAACCCTAACCCTAAGCATAAACGTGCGTACAGAATATATATAAATGCTTCACTGCAGAAACGCATCTACAGCTCATTACTAATCAATGGGGTTCGGGCGAAGCCCCGACGCCAATAGCATTTTCTTACATTCTTCACTGCAGAAACGCATTCTCTTGACATGTACAGCTCATTAGTAATCAGCGGGGTTCGGGGCGAAGCCCCCACGCCAAAAGCGTTTTCTTACATTCTTCACTGCAGAAACGCATTCTCCTGACATCTACAGCTCATTAGTAATCAGTGAGTTCGGGGCAAAGCCCCGACGCCAAAAGCGTTTTCTTACATTCTTCACTGAAGAAACGCATTCTCCTGACATCTACAGCTCATTTTTCATTAGTGGAGTTCGGGGCGAAGCCTTGACGCCAAAAGCGTTTTCTTGCATTCTTCACTGCAGAAACGCATTTGTATGAAATCTACAGCTCAATATTCATCCTATTAAAAAGAAACTTTTGAAAAATGTTTTACTTGAAAAATATTCTAATATGAATGTATAGGCCTTTACTACATTGCAAATAAAACGATTAGAAGATACCCCACATATTTAGATTAAAGCTTTGAGGATCGCCGCCAAAAAAAACAAGTTCGAAAAAAAATATTTATAAAAAAAAAAGCTCATTTGTCAGTTATACATTTATTTCAATAGGCATGTTTGTATCTTTGTTTTGTTACAGAACTATAATCTAAAGCTCTAACAAAAAATTCTGAAGTGGGAGGAGAAATAAAGTGGGCCAATTAGATTCTACTCTAAATTTTTTTTCATTTTTAGGATTCAAGCATAAATTGTGAGATATAGTCCCAAATTTAACTAGAAAAATTGCAGATTGAGTAAAGGTTGGGAAAAGGCGGATTGGAAAAGAATATTTGGGTTCATTACTCATCCAATCGTTACTCTTTTACTGAGAAATTTGGTATGAATTCTAAATTTTGCAAAGCAAAGTCTTTCGTTAAAAGATTATGATAAAGTGATGAAATTACATAAACTCTGTCGCCATATTTGACTATTCTGTTTTAAAACATCGCGTTGTCGTCTGGAAAAAGAGGGGCGGTAGAGTGAAAAGGATTAATCCTCGCTCCATTTTATAATATTTGCTAATGATTCCATATGGCATTAAAGAATAGGGGTGGGGCGACTCGATATAAGAATTTAATTTATAGCATATATACATAAATTGAGTGAAAAATTTATTACAAAAATGTAATACTTTAACTATAAAACAAAAAAGAAAAAGTATTGTTTTGTCCGATGGGCGGAAGGCGATTACATGAATCGCCCCTCCCACCTGGTACAACCCTTTTTCATTTCATATTTACTAATGACACAATTTAAGATTAGAGTGTGGTGCGACATAATATACAATGGGTTCACATATCAATATGTGATTATATTATATAAATATTTAAGTTATTTTGTTCACAAACTATGATTTCTCCATAAAAATAGGACCGCCCCCCCCCCACTCAGAGGGCTCGAGTGGGGAAGGCAGTACATGCAATTCCCCCCCCCCCCCACCCCACCGAATCGGCCATGGTACCAAAAAGGGAGCGACATAATATAAAAATTATATTTTAAATCAACTAATTTTGCTCACAAACTATGATTTCCCCATAAAAATAGGACCGCGCCCCCCCCACTCAAAGGGTTTAGGTGGGAAGGGCAGTAGAAGTATTCGCGCCCCCCCCCCCCCCAATCGGCCAACAGGGGAACGACATAATATAAAGATTGGTTAAAACACCAATAACAAGTTTTAATCATATATTTAATTGATATTGTTAGCAAGCTTTGATTTCTATAAATAAATTGGACCGCCACCCGACTCGAAAGTTTATGGAAGGGGGGGGGGGGGCAGGATTGATGCCAACCCCCCCTCCGACCCCACCAAATCAGCAAACATATAAGGAGAGAAGCGAAATAATCAAAAAAAAAAGTTGAAATGTAAATAATTTGTACATATTATTAGCATAAGTAATAAATTCGTATATAAATTGTGCTTAATTCTATACTAAAATTCGTCCGCTCCCCCCCCCCCCCCCCTGGATCCGCCAGTGCTTCATAGCCACCAACCTATCGCTAACTTCTTCTCGCCATCTTAATAGATATACAATTACACAAAATACACAAAGACACACACACCGTAACATACGTCACACTTGTGTTCTTGTGCCAAACTCCCGTTCGCATTTAGTATGAGGATCAAAAGTACGAAACTGCGCACTGCATAGCACAAAGAACTCACGTGTACTTTTAGACCTGAACATCTAAAAAACATAATTAAAAAAAGAAAGCTATAAATTCCTCTATTATAAATCTGATGGGGGTCTATCATTTCTCATTTTAATTATTTCTGGTAATTCTTCACTATTACAAGAAGTCTTTCTAGTGAGCTTTGCACAATCAAGTCCTTTTAATAATCCAGCGTTGCCCACAATAGGCAGAGTGAGTCCGTGCGCAAAATAGTCATGTAGATCTATTTATTTAAGCAATTCTTTACTGAATAAAAAAAAATTCGAATCGCGAGCGGTAATTCCCGTCGTGTTCAAAAGAAAAAGACGTAAGCCAATTTTAATTTAAAAAGGTAAGTTTTGTAAAAAATTATAACGGTTCAACCTGAGTTTCACAAATAGTTGTTTTTTAATCAAAGATATACATAAGCTTTTAAGCCTCTAGAGTCTAGAGAAATTGTCTTCGAAATACCCGTCCACCCAGTACTAAGTGTCGACTTAGAGCCCATGGACATATCGTTAACTAATAATAGGAACTGCAAAATCAAAATTCGAAGCCCCTATCACTGGCGGATCCAGGGGGGGGGGGGGGGCGGTAGGGGCGATCCCCCCCACTTGGCCGACCCCCCTCCCAAGGGGGGGGGGGCGGACGAATTTTAGTATAGAATTCACACAATTCACACAATTTGTATACAAATTTATTACTTATGTTAATAATATATACTAATTATTTATATTTCAACCTATTTTTTTATTAATTCGCCCCCCCCTCTAGTATGTTGACCGATTTGGTGGGGTCGGGAGGGGGCGATGGTATCAATCCCCCCCCCCCCCCATACACTTTCGAGTGGAAGAGGCGGTCCAATTTATTTGTAGAAATGATTAAAACTTGTTATTGATATGTTAACCGATCTTTATATTATGTCGTTCCCTGTTTGCCGTTTGGGGAGGGGGGGGGGGGTGAATACCTCTACTGCCCTTCCCACCTAAACCTTTTGAGTGGGGGGGCGGTCCTACTTTTTTGGAGAAATCATAGTTTGTGAACAAAATTAGTTGAATTAATATATAAATTTTATATTATGTCACTCCCGTTCTGGTATCTTGGTCGGTGGGGTTGGGGGGAGGGCGATTGCATGTACTGCCCTTCTCACTCTAGCCCTCTGAGTGGGTAGGGCGGTTCTACTTTTATGGAAAACCATAGTTTGTGAACAAAATTAGTTCAATATCTATATAATATAAACTATGTATTAATATGTGAACCCATTGTATATTATGTCGTACCACACTCTAATCTCAAATAATTTTATCATTTGTAAATTTACATGAAAAAGGGTTGCACCAGGTGGGAAGGGCGATACATGCAAACGCATTTCCCTCATCGACAAACCAATCCTTTTTCTTTTAGTATTATAGTTTAGAAATTGCAAAATTTAAAAAATCTGTCACTAATATAATTTATATATATACTATAAATTAAATTCTCATATCGAGTCGCCCTACTTTTTTTTTTTAATGCCTTATCCAATCTTTAGCAGAAATTATTAAAGGAGCGAGGATTAATCGTTGTCACTCTACCGCCCCACCCATTTCCAGAGTTTATGTAATTTCACGTGAATTTATCATCATTATTTTAACAAAGACTTTGCATTGGAAAAGTTAGAATTCAAACGAAATTTTTCAGTATAAGAATCATGATTGAGATAAGTTCTAAACCGAAAACATAGATTTATAGTCGCCTTTTCCCAACCTTTACTCAATCGGATATTTTTCTAGTTCAATAAATTTGGGACTATACACAACTTATACTTCAACTTTATTGAATATTATTTATCGAATAATTCTTTTTCGGCCTCGATCCTCAAAGCCAAAATCTAAAGATGTGGGGTATCTTATCTTTTCAAGGAACAAATCGGTTTTATTTGCAATGTGTTAAGGGCCTATAAATTCATATTAGAATATTTTTCAAGTACAATATTATTTAAAAGGTCCTTTTTTTAATAGTATGAATAATGAGCTTTAGGTCAGGAGAATGTGTTTCTGCAGTGAAAAATGAAAGAAAACGCTTTTGTCGTAGGGGCTTTGCCCCTAACCCCACTAGGGAACCTAATAGCGCTGCCCCACATTTTCGCCGAAGGTTGAGAAATGCTCTCTCTCTGTGTGTGTGTGTGTGTGTGTGTGTGTGTGTGTGTGTGTGCGTGCGCGTGTGTGTGTGTGTGTGTGTACGTGTGTGTGTGTGTGTCCGCGCGTGCGCGCGCGCGCTGTACACACGTTTATGCATAGGATTAGGGTTTACTGGGCGTTAGGGTTAGGGTTTGAAAAAAAAATCGCCCTCCTCCCAGTCCAAAGTTCTGGATCCGCTAGTGGCCCCTATATGCGTGTACAGCAAAGTATTTTTATTTCTGTCACAAAAGTGATCCTTCAGTAATTGTTTCTTGACATGTTATTTTGTGTAGTTATTAGGAAATCACTCCATCTAATGTCTTTTCTTTTTTTTTTTTTTTGGTTCTTTGATATCCCCCCCCCCCCCATACCTTACGGTGTTTCATTATTTTAACTTTTTCAGTGTGAATTATTTTGATCGAAACAAATAAAAAAGTGTTCTGGGACGAACAAAAGCTGCATTGTGGATAGAGGGGGGGGGGGGGGTAGTTAATGTATACAATTTAAAAGCAAAACAAAGAACGATCACTCTCACATCAGGAAAATAAAAACAAAGAAAGAAAGAAAAATGTGAACATTGAAAAGATAGTGAAATAAATATTATATTATATACCAAGCTACTCGCTAAGAGTAACGCACCACTCAACAATGCTAGCAAAGTGACTCCTTGACCTTAACGCCGCTCTGAAATAGTTACACCGAAATTTAAAAAAAACAATAAAAAAAAAGAAAAACCGAATAGCAGATTTGTACTATCATTAACTTTAGAATACAATATAGAAAGTCCTTTAAGAAAGTATTAGTTTCCCTTGTTGCTATTAAATGAAAAAGTAATTAATTGTCTAATTTTTTGTTTTTTGTTTTTTTTGTATATTGGTTCCTGCCTTGTCTATGCCAATGAATAACTGTGCAAAGTTTTATGGGTGTGGAAGAAATAAGTTGTACACACCTTTTTACCAGACAGATAGACAGAGTGAGTCCGACATAAGCTTGGTAACAAAAGTGGTCTGCAAACATTTAAAAAAGTTTTGGTACGAGGATTATAAAAATATATTGAATATTATTTAAAAGTTTGTTTTTATTTTGTAGCACCGATTATATATTTTTTCAGAAAAAGTGTGACATCATTTTGTCTATAATATTTACATTTTTTATAATGAATATTGATGCTGTTTTTCCAGTTCAGGTACACATGTATTTTAATTTTAGTGTCTTATCTGCGGGAGGCTGCATTGAAAAAAAAGTGAACAGCAAAATCACTAGATATTTTCGGAAAGCATTTTTGTTATAAGTTTTGATATATGCTGGAGGCAATGACACGAAAGAATTTCAGCTTCCGTCGCCCCAGCGTGGCACCTCCGTGGAAACGTCCGCCCGGGGAAGTGGATAGGCTTAGAACGGGAGCGAACACGACTCCCAGCGAGTTACCACAGTTATGCTCGAGCGAGTGGACTTTCACGTGGCGGGGATGTAAAAATGGCTTGCTAACCAGTCCGAAACCACCACTATTACGTTCCCCAACGGGGGCCATACGGTTGTGATGGTCCCCTCACGGGTGCGGTGGCATATTATAGCAGAAGGAGGGCTCCCCGTGGGCTCGGCCTCCGGCCTCGCACGAGTTGGGGGAACCCGTGTCGTTAGCTCAAGGGACCGTGTCCCACGACCAGACGGATGTGATTAAATGATCATCTAGTCTCTGGTGGACTCCAGACTGAGGGGTTGTGAAAAGCCAATGTCTCATCCTGGCCATGGGATAAAAGCCTTTCCCTGGTGAATGCTTTATCGAGAATTACTGCTTTATCAACAGTGAATGCTTTATCAATAGTTACTACTTTATCGACAGGGACTGCTTTTATCAACAATGACTGATCTACAGACAGACAGTGACTGCTTTATCTACAACATTTGCTGCATCCTCAAGAAGTGCTGTTTGTTTAATAGCAACTTCTCTATAAAGAACAATGTATCGAAAGTAAGACGCTTGAAACAGACACCCACGCCCAACTTTACATTATAATACTTGATGAGAATGGCACATTTCTACAGTCGTAATTTAATGATGCGAAAAAAAAAGTAAAAAAAATCGAACAATTGAACAATATGTGTGTCTCTATCGTTGAACCCAACCATCATCGGCGTAGCTAAGGTGGGGGAGGGGTGGAGTCTGAAGATTAATGAGGCGCATAGTATTTCAAGTTGCTACGCAGTCCTAGCTGTGACCTACATATTTTGCCACTTTCAGCGCAGACATAACCGTTGTCCTCTGCAGATTTTCTAAGACATTCTTAACGTTTTAGGTGTAGGCATTAAAGAGGTTCTCAAAATAAGGTTGCCCCACAGACAAAAAAGATTGCAATTGCAGGATAGTGCATACAGTCTTACAACCGCTAAATGGTTTGCTGTAGGTATGAAAAAGAGAGTAATTAGATCTAGATAAATGGAGTTTGCAAGAAGTTCACAATGACCG